>JAODKL010000118.1:27806727-27843060 GCA_026780765.1 Petrocephalus schoutedeni
CTTCCGGGATAGGCTCCGGACCCCCCGGGACCCTGAACAGGATAAGCGGGTTGGAAAATGGATGGATGGATGGATATTTTATATATATAAAATATAATAAATTTAAATTTAAATAGTAAATCCACTGCATATAGAGCTATATGGACTACAGTACTATAATGTGAACTAGGTACTCTGCTGTTTTCCGGGGGTGTTTCCTCGCAGCCTTGCTAAGGAAGATTTAGAAACTGACTTCATCAAGCCTGAACGTTAACGCCTACCTGCAGTGAGTAACACCACTTCTGAAAGTGACAGTTCAGTGTGAAAAGTGTGCAGGGTGTAACCACGCGATCATTGTCAGCAGCATAAAAACTGGGAGTCAAAAATGACCAACGGAGTTATAAACTGCCTTTTCTCTCATCTGTAAATTCTTTTCCAGTGTAGTGACGTTCCTTGGGTGATGGCCGCACATCACTGCCACTGGGGGGCGCCGATGCTGCCACTGTTGTCCCTGATCATCTTGCTGCCGCCCTCCCTGTGCCATGAGGAGGCACTGCTCCCAGTAGCCTCACCCGTGGCCAACACCTCCCAGGGCCTGCCCGGGGCCATCATCATCGGCGTGCGGAAGGGCGGCACCCGGGCCCTGCTGGATATGCTGGACCTGCACCCAGCTGTGGCGGCCGCCCCGGCAGAGGTGCACTTCTTCGACCTGGACGAGAACTACAGGCGTGGGCTGGGCTGGTACCAGGCCCAGATGCCCGCCTCTCTGCCGGGTCAGCTGACGGTGGAGAAGACGCCGGGTTACTTCGCGTCGCCTATGGCTCCGGCGCGAGTGCGGCACATGGACCGGGACGTGCGGCTGCTGCTGATCGTCCGCGACCCGGTCCAGCGGCTCATCTCGGACTACACGCAGGTGCTCCACAACCGGCAGCTCCGCAGGAAGCCGTACCCGGCACTGGAGGAGCTGCTATTGTGCCAGGGCAGGGTCAACCCCGGCTACCGGGCTCTCCAGCGCAGCCTGTACCACCTGCACCTGCGCAGCTGGCTGTCCCACTTCCCTAGGGCCCAGATCCACGTGGTGGACGGCGATGCCCTCGTCCACGACCCCGTCCTTGAGCTGAAGAGGGCCGAGCACTTCCTGGGGTTACCGGCACACATCGGAGCTGCCAACTTCTACTTCAACGCCACCAAGGGCTTCTACTGCCTTCGCCCCCCGGGCGGCCATGACAGGTGCCTGGATGAGTCCAAGGGGCGCACCCACGCCCCACTGGCCGCCGCGGTACTCCACACCCTCTGCCAGTTCTTCAGGGAGCCCAACCAGGCATTCTTCCGCTTGGTGGGTCGCTCCTTCGACTGGTGCTGAGGCCCCATCCCCATCTCTTGTCGTCTGCCAGTAATCGGTGACAGAAAGGTGGAGGGGGAAGCCCATTAAGAGACCCTTAGTGCCGAGGACCACCGGCTGTGGGCATGTCTGTATAAAATACTGAGGGTCCACTCGCAGGCCTCGACTCGCCTACCGGGGGATAGGAGAGGCTGCGAGCTGTCTGGGTCACGTCCTGTGGCAAGCCAGTGTTACTCTTTGGACCTGAATGGCGTCTGAGTGTTGGGGACGGAAACTGTCTAGTTATCTTCCGAGTCCCTTCCCCCGTTCAGCCTCTGTGTTGCACGGCAAGACTACAAAAACAACACTGTCAGATTCATCACACAGCAGAAAGTGCAATAGTTGTAGGATCATTTAATAATGCTGAGGCCAGGCAGCTGACATGTGCAATTATATACAAGGAGAAACAACAACTGTGCTACTCGTCAGATGCGACCCCTATTTCTGTCATATTATACTCAGAACATCCAGGACAGGAGAGAGCCAACTGGTCAGACGCTTCATAACAAACTCATAGATTCACTAAGACGCTTGTATTAGATGATGAGCATTACCCCTGACCTGCAGGTCTGTAATCATTTGGGGCGAGTTTTGAGAAGGAACTCAAAGTACAGTCATCCATAGACTTACATCCTATCGAGTAACATCCCAAGGTCCCATACGAGCCTTGGTAAACATTACTGGGACATGTCCGAAGCAGATGCAATTCAAATTAGCGGACATATTTTGCCACTTGCAGCATTCTGCCACAACAGAGGTTTAGATAAATGTGTGTGATATTGTATCTTATGTCATACAGTATATTTTACCTCTCCCCTATAATGGTCAAGATGCATTGACATTGACTTAAATCCACACCTCCGGAATGTAACCCGGACTTAAGTTGATGATAACAATGATATGAAGAAATAATATAAAGTACTAACGTAAAGGGGATTAAAACCTTATACACAAGAGATTTGAAGCTACATAACTGGATTTGATGTACTAGTTATAGGTCTAAATCTTGATAGTTATACTGCCCTCCCCAGTATTGTCTATCTATTGTCTTATTAGAGCAATTCAGCAGCTGCCTTGCAGACGTGTTCCAGAGCAGTGCCTTGGGTCATGAACCAGCACCCTTCAGGATGTAAGCAAGTGACATCAGCCACCTTGTTCATCTGATCAAAGTTCTGTGGGTTGTTCAGTTGTGCAGAGTAAATAAATTCAATGGTAGGGTGTCCTAAAAAGGAGGGGGGGGGGGGGCGACTTAGTTAGGACGATTGCATGATTTGAAAATTGGATTAGTCTGGGTTGGGGCCCAAAATCTCTGGCAGTGCCCACGATTGCAGCTCAACCCAGTTTACGTATTACATTATAACTTAATTAAATCAAGCTCTGTACCCATTAAGTGGATATGGAAGATGGATCCATGTACAGCTGTTGGATTATCTAAAAAAAATGAATAAACCAACAAACAAATGTCTGATTTATAAAAAGAAAACTTATGGAAAGTTTGCTAAGGTGAACGTTGAACCACGCTGAGGTTTTTTAACTTTCTAAAAATTATGTTGCATATGTTCAATGGGTGACACTGATATAGAGTCAAGCAGGTACACACGCATGTTACATAGATCAATAAAAGGTGATTTAAATCATACTGCCCAATAGGGATCCGCAGCAAGACTCCTTTGTGTCCATGAAAAAAATAATTGAAATATTTTGATTGAGGAAAAAAATGTATGCTACATTTTCATACGTAGTGCCCATGGTTAAGAAAAGCAATGTCCACCAGAATTTGTGATGGTGATGTCTCCTGCTGCCTAGTGTGTTTATGATGATCTACCCCTAGTCCAGTTCCTGTTGTTCTGCTTGAACCTGATTGGTCACTTCCAGTCCATAGTCACTTCAGCAATGAGGTCTGCCTTCCAGTCGGGCACATTGCTAGCCACCTGTTATTTGGTGTGATTTTCCACTAACTGACCCTGTCAGTTTTTTTACGCACCCTTTTAATGCCATTTAGGGGCCTTGTTGAATCAGCGACCTCCTCTCTCTAACAGCATAATTAAAGTCGGTACGTCGTTTCGACATCAAAGAGCAAAGCCGGCCATTACGCCTCCCCTCCTTCGGCCCTCGGCAATTCGGACAGGCAGGAAAAAGGCCAGTCCGGCATTGGTGCATTCCTTTGCATTGGCCGTCAGTCCAGTTTCACCAGTTTGCCTGTGTTGACCATTCATGGATATCGAGGTATGATCCTACTCTTAAGGATTCATGATGAGTAGTGGGCAGGTTTTGGGGTGGGGGGGGGAGTAATCCCCTTTTGACACTTTCTTCCCGCAACTCATGTGTGAAACAAAAGTTTTTCAATTAAGGCATGGGGGGTGGGGGGGGGTGCTCACACCTGGGAGTATATCCTCAGCTGCCTCTGCCCGCCCTGGCTGGCCACCCCCCTCCCCTCGATGACAGCATACCGCCTTACTGTCTCATGCCCCCAGGCCCTCCTCACAAAGGCACATCACATGTTTCTTGAAAGCTACTTCCAATTCACATCAGCCCCGCTACAGCATTCAAGCCAGTCAATGGACAGCCGAGGCTCATTCACAAGGCACCAGCTTCCTGCTTCCTAAGTGAACCTTTCCCCACCAGTGCCACCAGCATGGTGACCCACAGAACCAGACCTACAGGCCTACCTTATTAGATAGGTGTTAAGATTCAGAACATCCCAGGCTGGTGGTAGCCAGTATTACAGAAAGTCCAGCATTTTTCACGCGTGATAAAATTAAAAATATGAAAAATAATGCCACAGGTAGTCTAGCATACAATACATTATACATAAAAATCTTTAACATGCCACATCAATTTTGCTATTTTCACAATACATCCAGTATAAACCCATCTCAGATAATCTGAGGAGTCTCCAGGAAGACATGGTCGGGAGGTGACTTGGTTGGGGTGGCCCAGCACTAACCAGCATACCTTCTATTTACCAGCCCACCCCAATCTGATACTAGGCTCCACTGTTCAGACTAGACTAGTACTGCAAAACCCCTCACTGCTTTGATGGCATCTGATTGGAATCAATACTGTTGAAGAGGACAGAACAGAAGATAGATAAGGCTCTGCTAAACAGCGTCATTGTAGTCTGGGGGGGGGGGGGTCAATGGCCCAGAGCCCCCATCTCTCCTTTTAACCTAATCAAAGCAAAAGCAGTGACACGGCGTGTGCCGTCATGGTGCGCACTGTGCAAATCTGCCCCCAGCGGAAGAGGCCCGAGGCTACCGAGAACATCATCTGCATTCATCGCCGTCTTTTAGTGATTAACTGGCTGTCAGATAATTAAATGAGGGCTGGGAAAAGCTATGACACGTCAAGGCCGGCAACGGAGACCAAACTCTCTATGGATGACCAGCCACCAATAACACAGCATTACGGGTAATGTCTCTGCTGGACAACGGTAGGATGTAATTAATTAATTGAATTGATGTAGCCCACTTCAGTTTCTTTGTGTTTAGTTCTACATCTGGGATTTCTTGTTCTGCATCTCAATATCATAGTCACTGTCAGTGTGTCACTCAAAGGGGCTTCGGCACATCTCCATGATAATAATAATAATAATAGCAGGCATCCCGTCCAGGATGTACCCTGCACCTTGTGCCCTGTGCAGCATGGGACATGCTACAGGTCCCCCCCCGACCCCCCCCCCAAAGCCCTTGCTCAAAATAGGCCTCTGGAACATGCCCTCATCTCCTCTCTGGCAGAGGGTCCCGTCCATCCCCGGAGGGCCGGCAGAAGGGGACAGGGCACTCACGTCCGTTACAGGGCAGCAAACAGCCCCATTAGAGATGAAAGGAGGTGGAGGAGGCCCATCAAAGGCCGTCCCCCCTGGAGGCCATTAGCATGACAGACCGGTGTCTCCCTCGTGGCAGCCTGGGGGAGGCCTCTGAGCCATCTTGCCTCTATTCAGGCCACTGCCGCTCCGCCGAAAAGGCCTCACCGGCACGAGGAACATGGCACCTGAATCGATTCGGCCTCTCAGACCAAAGTACGTGCACAGATGCAGCTCAGCTGCATTACCGCACGTGAGAGAAAAGCCAGACGTGAAGCGGACAGGGGCTGCGAAGCGCGATGGGACTCATAGTCATCCCGAGGCACACAGAGCGATGCATCCCCGCAGACTATTATATCCAAAATCTAAATGTCCGAGCTGAATTTTGCAGAAAACTGCTCAAAGGTTTGGGGGCTGGACTGACCGCGACAGTCACTGACTGTATGAGGTTAATAAGGGGTCAAATAGACAAAGCTAAACTTAAGTACTTTAAAAATATGACCAGCCCCGTATGCAAACGGTGGTTCTACCAAACTCTGCCTTTGATTAGATTGCCTTTGGAGATTTGTGAGTTTGCTTGCAGGATGTTTGGAAAAGAAAAATGATAAAAAGTCCATCTTTCGTTTTCACGCATATCACACCAACACCGATTCACACTGCTGTCATCCATCTTGACACGTAAATTTAACCAGAAGGCTTGATATACTGTAATTTTGCCCCTTTCACTTATCCTTTAGACCCAGTTGTGAAATTAACCAGAAATTAAGGAAAGGGGCAAGCTACTGAATATGCCAATGGGTTGTATAATTCCCATATTATAGCAGACACCCTTATGTAATCATAAAGTCACATGACATCACGATGAACATCTACAGACCCTTATAAAGTCTGTTTTCAGTCAGTCATCGAATCAGAAAATCAGATCCGGTCTATGCCCTGTATCTGATTAAGCATGAACAGTGATTTCTAGAGGTACTAGTAACGAGGTAGGCAAGATGCCGGACAGCCGGGAAACTGGGCTCGAGCAGAGAACGTCGGCTAGACTTCAGCCTAATATTAAAAATCCCCATTGCCCACTTCATTGGGATGTGGTTGGACAGAGAAGCATCTTCAGCTACAGAAGGACCAGCATGAAGATCTCCACTGAAGACCACAGGAGATCCTTCCTCCCCACAGTCGTCAGCTCCTCCCAACGCCACCCATCCTCACTATAAGCCGTTTCATCTCCTACTTTCCTTCTTCTCCTTCCAATGTCTTTTAGTATATCTTTGAATATTCTTCTACAAAGGGGCAATAATTTGACTGCTGCTGCTGCCTTTTTGTGCAGAAACTTTCTCCCTCCGGGATCGATACCGTTTTCTGATCCCAAGTCTGATTCCGAAGGAGTCTCTATACGAGCGCCTGGCTCGGTGTGGCCTCAGTCTGCCGGAAAAACTGCAGGGACCCGTCAGCCTCCTGCAGGGAGGGAAGCACCGCAGATCGCAGTAAAGGCTACAGGAAACACACTCTGCAGCAATCCCAGGGGCAATCAGATCCCATGTGGAAGGCTGGCTCTTTGATGCACCCACTGGCGGTACTGGGGTGGGGGGGTGGGGAGCCGTCTGATGCTCCTCCCGTCTGGAGTCCATGAAAAAACAAGCTCCCGTCTCTGCTGCTTCAAAGCCCCCCCCCCCCCCACCGGCCCACATTATCACATATCAAGCTCGGGATAAGATGGGGGCGAGGGCAGGGAGCCGTCGTCTGCGGCCCCCACCTTCACACTGGCACACAGACGCAGAGAGCGACGTCTCCGCTGTTTACACAGAGGCGTGCAGGAAAGGCGCACAGCCTTTATTTAGGGTGTTAGTCGGGGAGACGGCCAGAAGCAGAGACAACTGGGAGGCAAATCCAGTTTGATTTGATTTGAAGTGCCACTGACCCCCAATATGTAGCATCAAAACCCAGATCTGTACCTGACCCAAAGTTTTCTTTGAAGTCATGATTGCCATATCAACACATAATGGACCATAACACTTACTTCCATGATGTGCATGTATAAGAATTTTGAATGTACTCTGGCATAATCACAAATGTGACACAAGCATTGCGTCACATTACTTGAAGCTCTGTCGGGAAAAAAGGTAACAAATCCAAATACTGTAATGGTGACAGAGAATGGATGCTTCTATAAGTGTAATATATTAAACGCCTAATAGAAACTTTTACTCTTTAAAAACATATCTAATGATAATTTAAAGTGGACAGACTGCAATTGGCAAGTAAAAAAGTTAAGGATGCAAAGTGAATTACATCCTGACTATGGTTTTAACTTTTTAACTTATACTGAAACTCGTGTTTTTGGAGGAATCATCCAAGTGCGACATTTTTAAGGCTTTTCTTTATTCATGCTGAATTTCTTATTACATGCATCGAAATTAAAATGAACTTATATAGGTAGCTATTGTGGAATAACATCAGGTCGGGGGTTATCATATAGAGTCCAGATCGGTGTGTTTTACAGATTCATATTTAAGAAAAGCTTCAAAAACACTATTTACAAAAGCTGCTGGTTAAAACAAAATAAATTTATGATCCCAGACTCCAGACACTTCGGGGCTTCGACCAGGCGCCATCTACGTTAGCTTACAATCAGCATCCCCATGCCTTAGTGATTCTCGGCGCTGACATGAGACTGGGCAGATCAAGTCGATGGTTAGTGTTCCGAGGCGATAACGGGCCGAACAATCGCGCCATTTTCAGTTGCCATACTAGTGAAGTACCCTATCAGTTTTCTTTCGGGGATGGGGAGGTGGTTATCTGGCATAATCTACTGTGAACGGCTTTAATCGGCTCGATCACAAATTAGCCAATTGATAAGATAATTAGTGCCCTTCGGCTTGTGAATGGAGACGGGACGGGACTGTTATCTTACGGGGGGAGTCTCGACCTCGCTGTATTTCGCCAGACTGCCGTCTCCGGGTCCGATGGGCCACCCTGTCCTGCTAATAGGTCATTAACTGCTACCTGGGACATCAAAGGAGCTCCGGGCTTTGATACCTGGCCGCCCGGACCAGGATCGTCGGAGCCTCTTATTTTTATGGGATGCCAAAGCGACAATTGCGCGTATATATATTTTATATATACAACGTGTATCCCCCACAGGGATACACTTTAAGTTCATTTAACTACCTGCTGTCGTCCTCGGAAGTTTGACTAGTCCTCCGAATTAAACACCGAGTCTGAGAGATAAAAAAAGAAACTGAATATATCAGTTCGACCAGGAGTTCGTCGATTAAAGGCGGAATAAATCGTTTTAGCCTTTAATCCTCATTACAGGGCATCAGTCTAAGGATCAATTGCATTATGGTAAATAAATCAACATTAACTCCTCACTAACAACTCAGACGTCTTGGTGCGGATCGATCCACCGTCTCAAAGTTAAACAACAGATGAAGCAACAATGGGAATTACGTCAAGTCTATGGAAGAGCTAAACGAATTTTGTAAACAATGCTTTAAAGTTTAGAAAGTATACCGGCACTTTACAGAAGGTTCCTGGACTTGAAGCTAGGATGCTTGCTATCAGAATCTTTATTATTCGCGAAGTACCCGGTGTATAATCTGACTTACTATTATTACAAGTACGGTTAGGTAACAAGCACTAATGTTTGTTACACATCATACTGCGAACAGCCATGTGGTACAGGGCCTGGTCATTAGGAACAAACTAAATGGCACATTGCTCTTCTTTGGGAGTCATAGTAACTTGTGTGACAGTCGTAGCAGAGCTCCAGGAATTATTGTGATCTGAAATCCTCTGCTAGCCAAGGACGCTTGGGGGGCCGTCGATGGAGAGAAGCGTGACGCACAGCCATGAGACAGTACGGGCTGAAGTTGCCTGTCTGCCCACGCACACTCAGGTTAGGACACACTCTCTCTCTCTTTCACGCTCGCACACAGACACTGCAGATAAGAGACTGTAGTGAGGTGGGATAGGACTGAAGAGTGGGAGATGGTCCAGACTCACTGGAGCCAGGAATTAATAGGCTCATTCAGAGTCGAATGAGACGTCTTAATTACCACACTTGTGAAAACTGGAGGGGTGGGAGTGACAGGGGGAGGGCTCTTTCTTTGATCCCTGGTGAAGTGAATTACAAATGAAGAAAGGACCCCCTTCATAAATACCAGAGCCCAGCCCCAGAGGTGAGCCACACCATTTCCACAGGCACATCACCACCTAGAGCCACACAGGACGACGGAGCAAGGCACAGTCTTTGGGAACTGCACTCTCCTCTCACCTCCGGCAGTCGGGATACGGGCTGACTTCTGTGCAGTGGAATCTCTTGGTCTCAGAGACACGTTACTTTGCGATTCTTCCGGATCCGGGAAACTGTGCCGAGGCCATGAAGGGCCACTTCTCCATCGAATGGTTGTCCCAGAGCAGCTGCGATACGGCCAGCCAGACTACGAGGAGCGCGGCTGAGACGTGGCCTTCCGGCAGCCAGGAGGGCCCTTGCGGTTCCAGCACTGCCCCAGAGAGCCTTCCTGGCTTCTACTGCAGCAAGAGGGAGGCCGGTGCAGATGCCCTGCAGAAAGCACATGGCTCTCCCAGTGCCCGGAACCAGGGCCCTAGCTCCAGCACGCAGAGTGCGCCCCACAGCACCCAGGGTAAGCAGACACATTCACTCAGCCTAATGAGAATCTTAACTTAGTAAGGTAGTATTTTACATCTGCTTTCTTCTCTGTTTTTGCTTATACCATTTCTGCAATGTTAAAAGCAGAGGCTGCATAGCAGAAGATTTTCTACTTTGACCCAGCGGTTGAAAAATGGCTTTACATCAAAATATATATTAAAGGCCCATTAGAACAGGATTGGTTTCAGAACCACAACTCTCAGGCACTTACCATCTGCCCTGATTTGCATCAGTGTCAGCTTTGATCTCAGGCTTTATGTCAAAGTGGGACATATTTGCATGGTTATTACAGGCTATTCCTATCAGCATGTAAGCTTAACAGTCCTCAGTCCTGTGGTTGCACTTCCGGCAATGATGACATTTTGTAAAGCTTGTAACTGACTCTCTGTGTCCCTCCTTCTGGACAGCAGAGGGCGGCTTCAGCAGCGGCGCAGAGGAGGAGGAGACGTCGGGGTATGAGAGCGAGGGAGGGGGCTCCCCTTTGCCGACCGCGGCTGCAAACGCAGCAGCCAACTCGCCCGCCGCCAATCGCCGGCCGCGCACAGCCTTCACGGCGGAGCAGATCAGCCGGCTGGAGAAAGCCTTCAAAAAAAATGCTTACCTGGGCACCCACGACAAGGCGGAGCTGTGTCAGAGGCTGAGGCTCTCTGATAAACAGGTCAGTCTGCTCTCTGTGCACTGGGTGCAGAAACCGCCTTTGCAGACGACATCGGCATGCATTCATTTTGCAGACTAGTAACAACTTAGGAAAAGGATGGTAACACTTTATTTGACGGGGCACAAATACTTAGGGATAACTCACTTACTACTGTACAAATCATGAACGAACCAATGAACAAATATAGTGACTACTTGAGATAAAAGATGTGCCATTATTCATAAATGATGACCAAACATGAGATCAGTATGTAACTAAGACTACATTATTTGTGTCCTCTCAAGTAAAGTGTCACCAAAAAAGACTATAAATAACTAATCATTAAGAAAACAAGGTGTGATATTTTTAGTGGTTAAAAGCTGTTTTAAATGATTTATTTAATTGTACCTCTAATCTTGCTGTTTTCTGGACTCTAGATAAGGAACTGGTTCCAGAACCGGCGAATGAAGCTCAAACGGACCCTTCAGGACGCCCTGGCCCAAGCCTGTCAAGCAAAAGTTGCTTCCCAGCTAATACACTACCCCGAGCTGCAGACTTTCAGGCCATCTCCATATCCCAGCTATTATCCTGTCCAGGAAAGCTCGGCCTCCTACTTACCTCCGTCCAGCCTGCACTATACCTCATCCCCTGCAGTGGGCACCATCCCAGCTTTGCCTGTTGACTCTCTCTACCAGTTCAGTGGCTTGCCTTGCTTGGTAGCGCCCCCTGGAGGAAGCCCACTCATGCCTTACCAGCCATACCCTCATCACTACTAAAAACACTGGGTCAATGGCTACATGTGACTCTGGGGCCCTGTATCGTGAAACCGGATTTCCTGCTTAGCTGGATGACTTGTCAGATTTAAGGTACACCAGTTTCAATAGACTTTCATTTTCTTTGCTTACATTTAGTCTCAACTACCTTAAATCTGATAAATTACTCGACTAAGCCAAGAATCTGGCTTTGTGATAGAGGCCCCAGACTTTTGTCACTTTTATCAATACATTTTATTTGTAAAGTAATGTTATAAAAAGAGATTTATTGATTAGTAATAGATATTATTTGACTACTTTGCAGTGTAATCCTGCACGGTCTTGGTTTCTTTCTGCTATTCCTTATCTTAGATATTTCCATGTGTGCAATGGATAATCTCAATCTATTTAAGAAGTATAATGATCGGCGTGTAAATTCTTTGTCTCACAATTATCTTTGTTGAAATTTGCTATTTAAATGCTAATTGTACATAGTTATTCAGTGTACCTGTGCACAGAGGTAAACATTTGCATACCATTACCAATAAAAAAGGACCACCTGGAAAATGATAAATTTTTACTGATTCATGAAGTATTTGTGAAACTATAGTGGACTTTATAATGGCAGCATAATGCAGTGTTATGCAGTTTTTTTTTCCTCTACAATAAATCTCACTGGCTGTTAATGGTGTAAATACCGTATACCAAAATTAAAATAAAATTGCATTGCAACACATTTAATTGGCCAGTTGAATATCTAACCATTTCCCAAGCGCTTGTCTTGGAATGGTTCACTGGGGCAGAGGAACCTCCCTGGATGGGATGTCAAATCAGTTTGGAAAATGTCATTTCACACAACTAATATTGGATATTAGGTTCCAGTGTCTAACACTGTACATCGAGTACAAAGGTACATTTGAAACTCTCAGTCCTCTCCTGCAAATTACAATTAATTCAAGTATTTTACCTGCTTACTGCAATATACTAACTATAGAAGCATCATATATGCTACAGCTTCTGATGTTTCTTATCACTGGGACCCCCAAATCAAATCATAGTAGACCCCCACCATTAATGCATGACCACATATTACAAGAATCCCCTTGAATAATTACATTTCGATTCCATTCTGCAGATCCACTGCAACTACTCTATGAAGCCGGGAGATCAGGGTCGCCAGGATGACCCCTTGTTAAAGTATTGACTTCAACATCATTTTAAATATACCAAGTTGTAGCATTACCTCACTCCAACAAGAGCAATTAAATATGCTTTAGAATGACACTATAAAATAGTATCGCAAAATGGACCTGAGACCCAACTTCAGACTTCACAACAATGGGATACAACTTCAGAAACTAAAAAAAGCATGGGAAATGCACCATTAAATGTAGACATGCTGAGTTACTTAGAGAAGACCAGGGTTGGTTAGCACTGCAATGGTTTCCAAACGCATAGAAGGAGCAAAATTTCAACATTATAAGATATGTCCACATGAACTACATTCAGCCATCCTGTCAAGAGATCGGAAGGCTGCACACTGTGAAGGTGGCTTCACTTCGGTGTTTTTTATCAAAACAACAACAAAAATATGTCCTAATGGAAAAATTCCTGATTTTATATGTATCTGAGTGAAGTACTGAAAATAAATTAATATTTATATTAAATAGAGATGGGGATTAGCTATATTTTGTGCTACAATTTGAAAGCCTGCAGTCAGTCATGCCAGACTGGTATCATATGGAGTGCAGTTGAGGTTGGTTGGCATAATAGTATTTTTTTGTTCAATAATTAAAAAGAAGTTGTTTGAAAAATCTTTTGGAGAAAGAATTTAAGAATACTGTTTAAAATGTTCAGTGGCCAAGGTTTTGTTTTATTATTGCTCTTATTAGTCTGGAAGTGATTAAATTGATTAGATATTTTGCGTGTTTTACAGAATCAGAAGCATTATTTCACTGACATTCCATGTTTGGATTTAGTTTATTGAAGCAAAATTTCATAGAATATTAACGTTGTTCCAACCAACGTAGTGCTGGGACTGGCTGACACAAGGGTACACGTTTTTAATAATCGAATAGACTATTTACAGAAACTGTTTTCAGTAATCTACTGTTCTAGTTTTATCTGCGATCTTAAGGATTAATTTACAGTAAGCTCGGTTATCACAATGTAATACAGGTCTAAGATACTGATGCAAACCGGCGCCGTAACCATTCCCGGTTAATTTAGCTATATATCGTACTAGTTATGCAGACCATTTTTGGTAGGAAACACTATCGATCTTCTCATTTGGAACACTGTGTGTTTGTGTGCGACTGACGCTTTTCACACTAGTTTTTTTTTTCTAGCTGGCCGTTTTCTTTCTCATAGATACCTAAATTAAACATTACTGATCGGAATAAACGCAAATGTCTTAGCTAAATCACACCACTTTCGTTTGAAATATTTTCTCAGTCGAGAGACGCGCAAAAAGAAACACCGTGCACTCGCAACTCTACTAAAAACGTTAAGCACGCGGAGCGCGGACGGTGCCGGGAATGACGAGGGAGGTGTCCGTGCGCGCGAGCTGGACGCGCGCTCAATATCGGCGTGCTGTCAGGACCGGGCTTGCTCAAAACGGAAAAATATGATAGTATCTTGACCGATTTGTATACTGGGGTGTTTGCTAACTCTTGAAGTGCCAGGATAAAGCGTTAATTTGATTAGCAATAACGGACGTTCACGGTGTAAGACAAGCGGCCTTTGTTTCACTGGAAAAAGATGCGAAACGCTTGACGCTGTATTCCTTACAAAATGGCGGCCTTCTATTGCGATAAAAAATACATCTAGATAATCTAAAAGATAAAGGCCACTGTCCGAATATGTGGTGTTAAAATGAAAGTCGCTATTTAGAGGACCCATTAAACAGATGTGTATAAATCCGATATCGAATAAGACGGATGTATATTGCGAGGATATTGCATATAGACAGAATTCGGCAGGCGCTCTTTTCCTCACCGCTAGGGTTGCCACATTTCATGCAGAAAAATAAAGGACGCCAGAACCACTATGTGCCAGGTGAGCCAGGTGGGACGCGCAATTTCATTCTCAAATACGGGACGATTCCGTATTTTAAAGGACGGGTGGCAACCCTACTCACCGCATACAAGTTAAATGATGAGGTTGTTTGTAACCTAAGTTTCACGTAACTGGTAACAAGCCCAGGAACATGAATGTTACTCTTTTGCATTTCCAGCCTAATCGGTATTGAGATGTTGACCAGTATAACCTGTTATGGTGCAGTCCCTTTTCCTCGAAATCAAACGTGGATTGTGCTTAATTAAACGCGAAAGAGCATTGGCAATTTTTTCTAAATCATTAAATTTAAAGTACAGAACACATTACCTTGTATCCATAAAAAATCCACAATAAATATACCCATAAATACTGAATACATCCAGAAATATATTTACATATTGTACATTTCTAAACCGTTTTGGGCAGGGTTGCCACATTTCATGCAGAAAAATAAAGGACGTCTACCAAAATGGGGACTTGCCACAACCACTATGTACCAAATGACGCACTAGTGGTGGTATATCAAAAATGAAAACCGTATTGATTAAAACCGGGAAGCACAGTTTTATTGTCAAATACGGGACGATTCCGTATTTTAAGGGACGTGTGGCAACCCTAGTGTCACACGTGGAGTGTATTCGCTAATGCAATAAGTTTTTGCCGTTTTGAGTGACGCAGTACTTATAAGATATTACGGCGGGGATTCCACTAATCGCTTGGAATAAAGTTTTACTTATGCACCGTATTGCAGGGGGTGTGCGCAGCCGTTAAACGCGCACCTTTGCAAATAAGCCGGGGCCCAGCGTTGCAGTTCTTCCCGACATGAGCAACACAGATGGGAGAACATTTGCTCTCAGCAAGATCACATCCAGCAGCACCCCCAGAATCTGATAGCACTAGGACAGGCAGTAAGCTAATGAGGCGGTTCGCACATTTCCTGCTGAAATATCTGCATTGGTGACTTTCCATTCATTATCTTCATAATTTCTAAGACACAGGAAAATAATTATCTGCAACATGGTATTAACCACTGTTATACCGAAGCTATACCGTACGCTAAAGAAGTGCCTAATCAATTTAGATCAACAGCATTGTTTTGTTGGTCGACAACCAAATAACTCACCTCAGACTGCTTCGTCCTCAGCGACCCACGTAGCCACACCATGTACTTGTTTAACCAAAGTGACATGAACACATTTCAAAGGAACTTACCTTTTTCTGCAGGGCCCATGCAACCTTACTAAACGGTCAATGGAGACTGCACCGCATGCAGCCACATACTATAGAGGCCATCATTTTAATTCTGCAGCAATTTAGCTATATTCATTATTGGTGGAAGAGTTGTACAAATCATCTAACTTTCAGATACAGTAAGTTTCCACGAATGGTGCAGAAAATTAACAGTCCCATGGAACAGCAAACTGATAAGAATACAGCTGTGCATCAAAAAATAATATATATTGTGGTAGATGTGTAGTGTGCCAACAATAACAATTAGATCACTCGTCCCTATGAAGCACATTCTAGTTTTTTTACACACCACAGATATAAAAGTAATGCGTTAGAAGGCAGAAGCAGCTCAGCTTCAGAAACAGATAGTGCCATTTCAGTGTTTTATATAACTCAAACCACCCATAAGAGCAGAGCCAGTATAAGGTTTTGATTAGCCTGGAACCTATCCCAGAAGAGACAGGGGACTGCACTCCATGTACACCTTAATCAGAGGCAGGATTTGAAGCTACAGCACCACTGACTGAGCCAACATTCATCCCATGATACAGATCAATAAGAAAGCAACCCAGAAATACTGTTTTGTAAAACATGGTTTAAGAATTTAATTTCAGTATAAAACATTTTTGAAGTTTAGGCCAATCACTTTTTTACCTTCTGTCAAACAATCTAAAACATACAAATTCTCTTTTTTGGCGTTTGTTTTCCTCCAAAATAATACAACTTAAAATCTAACACTTTCACCTTTTACTACAATTACAAAAAAATATTAATAAAATAAAAATAGAAAGCGAAAGCATCTGAACTCCCGGTCTGGCCTGTTCTCGCCACCTGATATGTCCCAGCTATAACGAGAGCCAGACAAACTCCGGGACTCTCTCCTCTCTATGCCGTTTTCTGCTGACCCTTCTTCCCAATCAACGACTTGTGGATGTGTGGAATCACACCTGCAGGAGGAAAAAAATGAGAATGGGGGCATGGGGCCAAGGCACCAACATTTATCTTCCTCTTGACAAGCCAAATGAATCATACGGTAAGCCTGGCTACTGGCAACCCACCTCCTCCAGCAATAGTGGCCTTGATGAGAGAGTCCAACTCCTCGTCCCCACGGATGGCCAACTGCAAGTGACGGGGGGTAATACGCTTCACCTTGAGATCCTTGGAGGCATTCCCAGCCAACTCCAAAACCTGTAAAAGCACAAACCGTAAGCTGCTATCCAAGAGAGCAACAGAAAAGGTAGGTCTTAATTACTCAAGGGATGGCATCGCCATTCAAATAGTCACAAGAAAATGAAATGCAAATTTAGTTCTACCACCATATAATCTTTAACAGAAACAATGTGCATGCAGAACCACTGCAGTTTCTTCATCACATCACTAACCGAAACTGCTCCATTAAAAATACATTTGATCTCCACACTAATCTATCAATTTCCCGTTCTTTATAAAGCCTGTCTGCCTATAATGACTCAACGGCTGCCAGGAAACAGGTCACCTGTAATAATGCAAATCACATCACTGACTACTCCATGCACCTTCCTCCTTCAGCCACCTGCCTCAGAATCACTACAGGCAGGCCCAAGACGGTAAATTTGACGCAACCCTTCACTAATAACAGAAACCCGAGAGATCACCATGAGCCCATGGGACAAGTACTTGAGGCAGCAATAGCTGATTAGTTCTTTCCACTCCCTCAGCAAAATATTAAGAACGGTCTGGCTGTAGACCTCACCTGTGAGTAAACCTCCTGTCAGTAAATGTTGTGGAATTATGGACTTTGTATTTTGATGTAAAGGTTCTCACTAAGACTAAGGACTTAAATACCACTCCCTACGATGTTTTAAAAGCATAATCCACTCCTAACATTATCTATATTACTACTTGGTGAAAAATTGATTTTTACCAGCGAAGACCTTCATTAATCACCTTCTATGCCCTTAGCTTAAAACATTTTCACCAGTTAGACTTTTAAAATACAAATGTTCGCTAAATATGACTTGACTTGTCACAGTATATGAAACATGTTTAAAAACAGTTCCGTTAACAAATTAGATCTATGGATACCGTTTTAACAGGTATTACTTAACAAGCACGAACATTGTTGGTGGCCATTTAAGTGCAATTGTATCATAGGCTGCAGGTTTACTGGTGAAAGATTTAATTACTTGTTTATTCATTATTAAAACGCATGTACAAATTCTAATGTTCTTGGTGCTGGCATCATTATTTTGTCATTATTATGTCATTAATTGCACAAGCTTGCAATAGTGCTTGAACAGTGTTGGTGGACAAAAAGGGCAATGGATATTTTTGCAACAGATCTCATAAAGTTTCATTTCTGGCAGAGACCCTGTCTTCCAAACGGATTTGTGCATCTATATGAATCTATGTGCATCTTTCCGCATCTAGGAAAAAAATCCGTCAATCAGTCATCACACAATCAGCAATCGCAGTCAAAACATTTCAAAACACGAATACACTATACATACAATTATGGTAGACAATGGAAGGTACATAGGGGTACCATGATGGGATTCTTTTCTTATTCACTCTGTATCATGCATAGATAAATGCAAAGATACTTAGTATTAGACAGTGACTGACGAAAAGTAATAATCAGAAAATCGATATTATTGACCCAAAATTACACCGTGGGGAATTAAATTTGCAAATAAATTTGTCGACGTCCTCCAGTATTTTTAGTTTAACACAGTTTTCATAAAAGTTGCACTAACACAAGCTTTAAACATCAACCCACTTTAACACCGAAACAATTCAATGTCTCTTTCTCTTCAGCGCATGTCATTTACGTAATTTTCTTATCCTCAGATAAGATTTATTGACAGTGGAAGTTTACTCACAGGGGAGGTCTGCAGCTGGACCCTTTTGAAAATATCACCAATCTGTTCCACCACTAGGGGGCTCCAGCCCTGAACTTCCAAATTTAACCCTTGATATGAACTGATGCATAAGCAGAAAAAATGCCATAACTGACAGATTCATTCAGGATCCTCCATTTTACAATCATAAAAAACAACCAACTGACTGATGCTGACACCAAAAAGATATGAAAACCCAAAAGATAAGCTTCAGCTACAAAAAGACACCGTTAAGGGCCCAAAAAGCAATTAAACATTTGTTATACTCATTATTTCCCATTCTCTACTACAGCACTGAAGCAGTTTAAATGTTGACTTGAAGTTCGTCTTCAATGGTCACACCTGACTGTTTCCATCTGCCAACTACAGAAAAGCTGAACACCACATGGTAACACAAAAGACAAATGACTTTAAAATTCACTTCAAAGCCTATAAGTGTTATAAGTGTATTGTGGGACAGGAGCAAGAAATAGCTTAGTGTACAGCTAAAATAATAGCCAAACAGTATGTGTCACCTCAGCAGTGAGGTACTCCAAGATGGCAGCACTGTAGACTGCAGCTGTGGCTCCAACACGCCCATGACTTGTAGTGCGGGTCTTCAAGTGTCTGTGGATACGACCCACTGGGAACTGACGGCAAGGGAAGCACAGAATCAATCCACTGCCATACACAAGGTTTTATGAAAAATTAAGGAATCAGTTGGGTTTTAGTTGTTCATACCAGACCATGCATAAAAGCACAGTACAGTTACCACTAAAATATGACAAACTTACCTGTAGCCCTGCCCTTTGTGAACGGGATACTGCTTTTGCCTTGGCTTTGCCACTGTCCTTTCCAGCCTTTCCTCCTGCCTTTGGAGAGGGAGAAAAACAACGTTAGAATAAGTTTGGAAAAGTTTTTTGTAATATCCACCTAGAGATATCACAGCTTCTATGCTGTGATAAAGACGGATGACAAATAAAAATACCGTGACACTAATACATGCTTAATTAGATCTCATTTTACACATCTGACAAGGTTTTCACATATATATTCACACATATATAACATTCTCAAGAAGGTATCAAGCTTTTAAAATTAATCTGAGACTGTAAATAGATCAATAGTATAAAGGCACATAATTGTAATGCCACCACCCACATATTATTAATTGATACTTTATTAATCCCCGTGGGGAAATTGTCTTCTCACCTCCCCCAACCTTGCTCTCAATGAGAGCAAGCTTGGCTGTGAAGGGCAGCCACCTTGTGCAGCACCCAGGGAGCTGGGGGTTAAGGGCGTACTGAGGTTGGGTTTGAACCAGCGACCTTCCGATCGCAGGCACAGAGGCTTAACCCACTGAACCACACTCTGCCCCAAAAAGACTAAGCGATTCCACTGGGCTCATAAATATACCTCATTTAATGAGGAAGAAGAAGAAAACAGAAAAGTATCTACTTTTATGCCATAAATTAAACATAACCCCAAACAAATTAAGTGACTTAACCAAGAGATCTATAGAGTTTGGAAAACCGTTACAGGAAATAACACTTTTATAGAAATATTCAAATGTGTATTACTGAGGAATCTTTATATGAAAAACACTAGGTTTAAACTAAAAGCATGTTAAATATGAATTAAATAAAAACCCAGGAATATTAATTTCATAATGCAGTCCAATACTCATAGGACTAATTCTGCCAGCTTCTCAAAAAAAAAAAAAAGATAAGCTTCTTTCACCGATTTGTATGCACTATACTTCACCAACACATAAAGCATATAGTGTAGGTCGAACAGATTTTGCAAGTTCAAAATTCACTTTAACAGCATCAAGAATAGGAGATCACCAGCGATGCAAGTATAAAAGATATTAGATGGCACAGTACTGTGGGAGAAGTTAAATGTATACTTAATTTATTTAACAGGAACTACAGCCGAAACCAATCACAAAGGCACCCTAATGTTATGTTAAAGCAAAGAAGACTTCTGACTGTAAAGACAGCAAACAATTCAGGAAGTGTTGGAAATCTGTATTAATAAAAACATCGCGCAGTTCGAAAGCAAACTGATGCTGCTGGTTTGCTGGCAGCATAAAGCTTACCATTGCACAAAATAATGCAAATACAAAGTTGGGTGCACCACAGAAGAGCTTTCTTAGGCTTGACAATTACGTTTGCTATAAAAACAACCCTGCTCATGTCAGCGCCACTACAGAGAATAAAGGATTAACGCCACGTATTCAACAAAATATTTTTACACACACATATATTGTACCACATAAAACAACGCTTTAACACAATACAGTATTGCTAATTTAGTTAAACATCTAACAGACCGTTCGTGTTTGCGAAAACAAACCGTTAGCTATTCGGCTGGAATCGCAAGCAAAAACAGTTTCTTTCTCCTCAATTAATACAAGACTTATTTATACGCGTTTACATTTCAACAGGCAGTACTTAAATTCTGGGGGGAAAACTCCATATAAATGCAAACTTGTAAATACTACGTAAAGCCCCTCGACAGGAATAATGACAATCACTTTCCCGCCAACACAGCCATCTCAGTCGCAGGACCTACTAAATGCTTTAAAAACTCTTCGAACTAACATAAGAGAAAAAATATATATGCTGAAAAAATTAATGAATTTAGTCATATTTATGGAACAAAAGAAACGGATCTCATTAATTAATTTCCATTAAGAACGAAAGTTACTATCCAAAATTTTCAACTAGCGAGCGGTTAAAAAGACGAACCGGAGCCCAAGGACTAGCCAAATACCAAACATTGTAATAAAAAAATCGAAAAGTCCATACTGAAGCCATTTTAAAATAAATTTTACAACTGCATAATTACGAAAAATCCTTAGCTAGGCGGCAGCTAACTAGCTAAATTGGCTAGCGAGTTATTTCGCCAACATAGCTGCCAGAATATTCAGTCAGCGCAAGTTCACCCTCTCGGTAGTTTAATTTCATTCCCGTTCGTTATCTTTCTTAACGCGTTCTCCGAGTGATAACGGCGCAAACAAGAACAAACACAACAGAATATAAAAATACCATTTTCGCCGTCAAGTCGAGCGCTGCGTGCGTTTAGAATTAGCGAGGTCTGAAGCAATTTTCTTCTCCACACAATAAACCCCTTGGCAAGCCTGAGCGCGAGGACCCTCGCGAGCGAAACGATTGGCCAATAGGAGCTCCGAATGTTGGTTTGAATAATCCATCACACCAATTACATTATTGTTTGTACAGTATCTGCCCATCCCCCCGCTTCCAACTGCTTTTTGCGCACGGACCTACAATGGCAGGCTAGCGTGCGACAGTAAATAGAGCGATACTTTAGTCAACAAAACTGCGAATGCATGACTATTTTATAGACTTTCCATGCAGTGGTGGGTATGGGTAAATAAGACAATGTGTGAAAGTTAAGTGGTATCTGGATGAGAGTATTCTTTGGAAAATAACGAATCGTGCATCCTGTTTTATTGCCTTTATGTGTCATGTAAAAGGGGACTGATGGCGTAGATAAAGAATGCTACCGGAAACCTAACTAAAAAGCTAGTTAAAATTGCATGTAACATTGTGTGTGCGTATTTATATATTATACATATATATGCAAACGGTGTTGTGACCAACAGCCTTTCGGTGTTACTGTTTTTTTTTATAAGAAAAAAGACTCAAGAAACTATGCTTGCTTTAGCCTAAAGACTGAAAACATTGCCAGGTCCAATGAATTTTGGTTCCTGCTATTACATGCCGATGAGAAAACTGGGCTGTGGAGAAAACCGCATGACTTCATGCATCTATCATGCTGTGTGTCACCGTTGCAGCCTGATGCTTGTGGTATGATGATGTGGGGTTTCTTTTAGTGGCACACACCAACTATTCGACTATTAACCTTGATAAAACTGAGACATTTTAATGCACAGATAGATTTTTGTCCAGCTGGGTTATGCCTGACTGAATGCTTGATTATGAAACTGATACCAATAATATGTGCAAGGGCAAGGGAATTAACGCTTTTGGTGTATCTAAATGGTAGGTTTAGATTGGCATTGCCCTCAGATTGCAGAAGGAAATGGGTGTTCTAGTTCACACTGTAACACACTCAATTTACGCAGATGGATCAGTAATCTGTACTTTTGCCCATTCCATTACATTTTGTGTAAAATGTTTTTGCTGAAATTGTTGAATTGAGATGGGTGGTACAGTGGGTAGCACAGTTACCTCATCTTTGTGTATGTGCAAAAACATGCCAAAGTGAATTGGAGCTGCCAAACTCTTTGTAGGTGTAAATGATGTCGGGCCTGTGCAGGGCTGATGCCCCGCCCCATTCTCTGTCTTGTTGCCCTGCTTCTGGCATAGGCTACTGGCTCCTGTGACCCTGTGTAGGAGATGAATGAATGAATTGAATTATACATTACTAGTGACTAAAATAATACAGACTCATGTATATAAATTACACTGTTTTAGCACTGTAATTGGCATTTATATTTTGTTATGGTGAAAGTAAAGATATTTTGGGGAGCTGGCAGAGGCATATTCATCAAAATTATTCCAGTTTCCACATTCCATAAATATAATTGTTAAAAATATGTAACATGCGTATCAGTGTGACTTTGTATATATTCTTCTACTTTTTAGCACATATTAAAAATTGTGCCTTGTGATTGCTAATTATATTTGTTGCTTTGACTCTACCATGAACTTTATGGCTCATACTCTCCCAAATTATCATAACAGTAACAAAAACACCAAACAATCAAATAAACAAACTTATAAGTTGATATTGTACAAAACCAAAATATCAATGTCATTTAGAAGACTTTGTAGCAGATTTCAAAACTGCCTAAGGTATAATGCTCCAATTAAATATTTAATATAAAGTAGTACTTATATACTGCCCACAGAACCCTAAACAAAAATAGCAATGTCATTTTCCTGAATACAAAACACATTGTAGCAGATAATAAAATATTCTCCTAATGTATGATGCTCAAATGTATTATTATAACAATACTAATTATTATTTGTTATACTAATTTATTAATTGCATATTACACATAGCTTGTTGTGTCAAAGACTCCTCAATCCCGGTTATAGAAACTAAGCAAACATTTATGGGGGGGTGATGTCACCATTGTTACAGCCTCACATAGTTCAGTGAACTGCACGACGCAGAGTCGAAGAAGCAATGACTGGGTCTCAGGGGACCAATTACATTTACCTGTGCACACTGCTGCAACACGCAATGGGACATCTGTGCTCTGTATACTGGTGCAGAACATGGGGAATACTGCATATGAAGACACAGGGTACGTGATTCTGTATGGGGGAAACTGTGTGCGTGGAAATGAACTTGACTGCAGAAATTGGGTAACCCTTATTTGGAAAAGCAGTGGGAAGTCAAATGAGAACTTCAGGGTGATCTGGATTCACCAGTTAGCTGAGTGCAAGGCCAGTCATGAAGGAGCTCTAGAAAAAAAAAAAGAAAAAAACCCTGAGGATGAGTAACCAAAGCAGCTGCACGTGCTGGATTACCAGATGTAAAATGATCCTCTTTGTGTGCATTTGTCTTTCTATGAGTTTGAATAAATTAAACTGTTTCTTGCATTGATGAAGAGGGAGGAGATTGTTAAAACAATGTGAAGCTGGCACAATTTCACTTCACAGGGCGGAGACAGAGAGTTCTGGCCTGTCAGTTGAAGTCCCATAAGGTGTTGTTGGCCAGAACTTGTCATGCGCTTCAGCAATGCAGTTATTCTGATTTACATCAGTGAAATACTGAGCATAGTAAGTGTGCAAGTATTGTAAGGTGTTTTGGGTAAAAGTGTAGGTTTAATGGCTGTGATATAGCCAGCTTGCTTACATTAGATTTGGTGTGAAGACTCAAGATTTAAGAGTTCACTAAAATATCTAGTTTTGTTAAGGGATGATGTATATGCCTTGTTTTAGACAAAAAACATCGGAAAATGAAGGATATATATATAATAAGCTTTTAGTGTGTGAATTTTGTGCGTTACCTGCAACGTCATTTATTGTATATATAAAAGCATGTATGGAGGAATGGCAGGTTCAGATAAAGTAATAAAGTCACCATTCGGTCAGAAGGCAAGATTTTCTATGAAGGGTTATTCAGTGTTCTTGGCAGCAAGTGTTGCTTGAAGGAGACTGAATTTCAGGGAACATGAACTGAAGCATTATATATCTTTTGTCTACGAGCGATACACGTGACCAGAAAATAGTGATTGACAAGCGCCACTTGCAGATGTTCCCCGGAAAAAAAGAAAATGTAATGGCCAGTTTCATTGACACATGTCTTCTGCACCGCACATACTCTTTGGACAGTAATTTAGCACGACAAGAAGGGGCGGCCAATAAAAGCGTAAGAAATAACGGCCTTTGCTACGTCACTGCAGAAGTGTGAACCAATTAAATAAAAGATGGGGGGAAATTCATGTGGCGGATTAAATAATTCTGACCAATGGTGTTGGAAGATTATGTATTACAAAGATTTGATTGGCGAGGGAAATGGGGCTGCGGGGAGACAAATGCTAGCTTTGCGGCTGTAATTGGCAGGACCGAAGCCAATGTGAGGGCAATGGGCGGGACCGGAGGGCGTCTGCGAAAGGGGTGTACACGGGGGAAAGATACGCAGGAAGGAGAAGCTGGCTGCTGGTGGTGAAGATGGCGGATGGAGACAGCGGGAGCGAGCGCGGTGGAAGCAGTGGAGGCGGGGGTGGCAGCAGCTTCCAGCACTTCCAGAGGGAGCAGGAAACCCAGGAGCTGGCGTCCAAGAGGCTCGACATCCAGAACAAGCGCTTCTACCTGGACGTGAAGCAGAATTCGAAGGGCAGGTTCATCAAGATAGCGGAGGTCGGAGCCGGGGGCTCCAAGAGCCGCCTGACCCTCTCCATGTCCGTGGCGGCCGAGTTCCGCGACTATCTCGGGGACTTCATTGAACACTACGCACAGCTTGGGCCTAGCAGCCCGGAGCAGATCGCGCAGTCCTCCGGGGGCGAGGACGGCGGGCCGCGGCGGGCCCTGAAGAGCGAGTTCTTGGTCCGGGAGAACCGAAAATACTACCTCGATCTGAAGGAGAACCAGCGGGGGAGGTTTCTCCGGATCCGACAGACGATCAATCGCGGGCCTGGCTTCGGGGTAGGGGGGCCCGGAGGCGGCATGCAGGCCGGCCAGACGATCGCCCTGCCGGCGCAGGGCTTGATAGAATTCCGAGACGCCCTGGCCAAGCTGATAGATGATTACGGCGGGGATGACGAGGAGCTGACAGGCGGCGCCGCCGCCGGGGGCTACGGCGAGCTCCCCGAGGGCACATCGATCATGGTGGACTCTAAGCGCTTCTTCTTCGATGTGGGGTCCAACAAATACGGCGTGTTCCTGAGGGTCAGTGAGGTGAAGCCGAGCTACAGGAACTCCATCACCATCCCCTTCAAAGCGTGGGGCAAGTTCGGCGGCGCGTTTTGCCGGTACGCCGAAGAGATGAAGGAGATCCAGGAGAGGCAGAGGGATAAAATGTACGAGCGGAGAGAGGAGTCTGAAGGCGAGGACGTGGACGACGACTGACTGCAGCTTACCAGGCTCATTAGAGAAATAAAATGTACAAAAAAAAGAGAAAATCCGCGGAAGTACACCACATTAGAGTAATGTTTCTGAAATGCAGAAATGACATAATGTGCATGACAAATCGAACATTTTATAGTACAGACAGGGATGAATTGTTTTAAAAGCAGAGTTATATGATAACAGTGTTTTTTTTTTTGGACATAGATTTAAGAAATGAGTATCAATATAGCTCG
Source organism: Petrocephalus schoutedeni (assembly GCA_026780765.1). Taxonomy (NCBI): domain Eukaryota; kingdom Metazoa; phylum Chordata; class Actinopteri; order Osteoglossiformes; family Mormyridae; genus Petrocephalus; species Petrocephalus schoutedeni. The sequence goes on from JAODKL010000118.1 coordinate 27,832,909, forward strand.
GGACCTATCCCATGGGTTTATCCCCCAAGCAAAAAGATCGCAAAAGACGCATTTAGTTTTTTTTTTTTTTACTTAAAAATATTTAAGTACTGAACCTGGATATTGATTCTAAACACAAATGTTTGATAGTCTAGTTAAGTGATGCCCTCGATGAACAGAGTAAGATAACCAGCATCCATTGTATTCACGTTATTAACGAGGTCTGTCCTGAACAGAACAAGTTTGTAAGGAGCACATCTGCAAGGATTTTCCTGAGTTCCGACTGTCCTTTACTGTCAGCTGAGTAAAACTGCAATTAAATGTCTGTAACAGTTCTATCACTATTAACCAGAAAATTAAGCCACAAATACAGTAGGTATACGTAAGACTAATTTGGTTGGAGGGGGGAAATGGTATAGGCACAAACAAGTCCCAGCTTTGCTGCAATAGCTGTCGACAGTAGAGATCGGTTGCATAGACAAATGTGGGAATGTTTTCTGGGTCGAGTCGCTTGATTTTACATTTTGCTTTTGAGTTTAAAGGGGGGTTTAGATGCGTGATCACCTTGCGGCTCCGAGTGACCTGCGTAGATGAGGTTTCACCCAACGCCTGCAAAATAACAGCTACGAAGCATCTATGTCTGTATGGAGTACAGACCATGTGTCAGAGTCGTTTCAAACCTGCGGGGATGTAAAAGAATTACTGACGGGAGGGGGAAGAGCAAAGCAGCATGTGTCCTGAGGCCCCCCTGTGCGGACACCCGGAGAATCGTTACTACTCTTCAAGTTTATAAGAACTTACTACTGGACGTGTGCTTTTTTTGGGAGTGGGGGAGGTGGGGGGTCATCTAAAGGGAATGACAGATCAAGAGATAGCTTGGACCTTGATGCAAGGTAACATCAGTCATTCTTTTACTTCGAAATGTTTTGGCGACTGACCTCTGAATCGATGGAATAAAACCCCAGAGCGTGACTGCAGCACGCCTTCTGTTGGACAGATGCATGGGTGAATGGGTTAACAAAAAAAAAAGCAAACTATTGAAAGATTATAGTTAAGAACTGAACAAACCAGCATAACATATTTTTAAATACTTAAATGGAAAATATATAAATTACAGAATTATAAGAGATTGCATAACAGGCTTATTTGATAAATTAAGCTTGGATACAAAGTTTGTCTGTGGATTTTTTTTATACATACATATATATATATATATATATATATATATATATATTCATTCTGTAAGGTCATCTTTTGTGTCAAAGATAGTATGGAGACCTGTGCTTCAGAAATAAATCTGATGTTTTGATAGAGACGGCAATTTATAATTTTCCCCTTTTCATTTGATTTCATGCTGCCCTAATGGGCTTTTGCCTGTGCGGCCCACCCTGTTTTAAAGGAATGTTACGCTCTGTCATGTTAAAGCTAGTCTCACGGTGGCTGGAGAGCTAACGGCAGCGTGCCCGCCGATGTCTTCAGGGGCTCCTTTAAGTCGTTTGAATTGTGCATGCTTATTCATGTTTTGAACTGCCTTGTGTTAATTTATTGCTTATTCTGATTTACTGTATGTCAGTTTATTAATCACCTGTGGGAAAGATTTTGGTTTTGTAACAAAGAGAACAGTTGGGGTGGATGACAAATTTTCTAGGTCTCAGTTGCACCCTGAGATGTAGAAAGCGGTTTTCCCCTGTCCGAATTGAGACTTTCTCTGCTTAGAGGCCTGTCAGTATGATGCTTCTGTCTTTAACTTCTTGTATTATACACTCTTCTGCGTAAAAGCGTTTCTTTCAGGCCATTTGGGAGCAATAGCGTGTGGTTACTGTCACGGTTACCAAACTGAGTATGCCTGTGTTTCCCTGCTGTCGTGTGAAACGGCAGCTGTTTGTCTTATGCTCCGCTGTACATTTCCGCCCGATTCCTTTCAGTAATTAATTTTTTTTTTCTTTTTGCTGAGAAGAAACAATCTGAGCTGGTCAGTGGAAAGAATTCGGATGTGGTAGATGAGACCTGAAAGAGGAATAAAATGGAGATGTGTGTGAAATGAGCGCGTTTCATTTGGGCTCCACGGAGTTCCGGAAATGGAGCCAAAATGGCTGCCTGGGGTGTTTGGCGGGGGGGGGGGGGTGAGATCATTGTCATCCAAATCTGTGTAAAGCATTTTTGCCAGGCACAAAGCAGGGCAGTTAAGGTGAGACTGCACACTGTAGCTCTTAATAGGGCCCCGGGACGGTTGAGGGTACTCTTGTTGCTGTCAGACGGAGGATTCGGTTGCCTTCGTTGCTGCTGAAGGCCATGGGACACAGACTTGCTCGCGGACTTCGCCGGTGATGGCAGACACGTTGGCTATGCTACATGTGTGGGTGACGCGGCTCCTGATGTTTCACATTGTTACTCTAACTCCTAAGTCCTTCACAGACTGATGGAAAACGCTGTGACCGTTTTCTTTAAGTGAGTAAACCTTTTCTGGGTGTGTAGATGAGCTTTAAGAGGGAAAGAGTCCAAATGAGTATCGCTCGTCGTAAAAGGTTTGATGGCCGAACGTAACTTCTCATAATTGTGATTTTGTGGACAGGACTTTTTTCTCTAGTCATGGAAACGTACAGAGGACATCCTAAGACATGAACATACTTTAGAATCAGTCTTTTGGCCATTTTGCCTGCGGGTGTTAGTGAATAGCCAGTCCTCAGCACGCCATCCTCTCACACCTTGATAAAATCACGTCTCTCGACCAGAGCAGACGGACAGAGGGAAGCTTATACGAGTGACACAGCGCGAACAGCTGTGGGCTGAACCCTGTCTGAGCCCACCTCCCTTCATCAGCTGTCGTGGCGCCCCAAGATGGTGTGTTTTTTTTTGGGGGGGGGGGGATTAGAGAGGAGGCGCCTTGGGCAATGGCATCGCTGAAGGTGGGTCTAAGACGCGTGCAAGACTCATCACTGCGTCTGCCATCGGAGGACATATGCTAGCTGGAATGTGTTGGACGCAAAAAGAGCGTGTATGCGTGTGGTGGGGGGGGGGTGATGACAGCTGGCACAGCTGTGCTGCTGTTGCCGTGGCTGGATAGGCGGGGCCAGGCCATTGGGCTCCTGGGAAGCTCTCTTTTGGTTGGACGCTCGGAACCCAGGGTCACGTGACTGTAAAGACATGGTGCAACGGCACCTTTTCCTTTCTTGGAACTAGTAGCATAGTGTTACAATGGATTCGGAGAATTATTCCCAGTTGCGTCCTGATTGCAGGGCAGGAGATTAATTAGACACTGAAGCACCTACCTTCATTTCTCCCTTCCCCCACTGCTAAAATGGTCAGGCCCTGGGCTAAGTCCAGCTGTGCTGCTGGGACCCGTCTCACTATGAAATCTGGCGCCGCTTTGAAGGCACCTCTGGTCCTCATAACGACAAGTGATCCGCTGCTCTCGCTGTGGTCTAAAATTCCACAAACTAAGAATTTTGTCAAGGGTGTGAGAAGGAAAAAAATCCATGATGGTAAAGGAAAGTCAGAGCTATTTGAAAGTGACATTCCCTTGCAAGGAAGGGATTTACGTATGTCTACGCACGAATGTCCATCTATGTGGTTGAGTGGAATGTAACCAGATTCCTTCTCAGTCTTCACATCTCGCGTAGGAATTAATCAAGTCCTGCATCTGTTTCAACATGGAGGAATTTTTTTCGGTGTCTAGAATTTTGAGATTTGTGTACAGAAGGAAAGTTTGCGTAAGCTATAAGCCTATGGGTTGTCTTTTTCTTGTTGCTAGGCTGTTGTAGGTCATTAATTCAGAACCCACCTTCCTCTAACATGGGTTTTGTTCTACATGGAGAAATGAAGCGTTTTTGCTGGTCATGTTCCAGTAGCTGTCATCCGAGTGTTTTTTTTGGTCCATCGCAGAAGAATTCCTTCTGAAACTCAAGCAGGATTATATCCTTGATGGGGGGCATCTGGATGGTGTGGGGTAAATTTGGACTGAATTTCTTTTTAAGTGTTTTAATCCAACGGGCACATTTTACCTGTGGGGTGATACATGTCTGCAATCCTGCAGACAATACATGAGCGTTTTTTACCTGACAGTTGAGATGCTGCGATAATCGTCAGCAGTGAGTGGGTAGGGGGCTTGACACAGGTCGCCGTGTTTTTAAGCAGTAAGCGTAATGGTGCTAACTGTTAGCATATTCCTTACATCTATGTAATATACATATAAAAATGTTTTATTGTTCAGACGCAGTTTTACTAATAACGGGAGAGGGTTTCAGTCTGGAGCAGCCGGTCGGTCGTTTATCATCAGCAAGATGGCTGCATGCAAGAACCCGCTGCCCATCCGGTCCATGCACGCTTCCTGCAGGTACCATGCCCAGATGGTAGATCTGGTACCGGGGGAGCTCGCACAGCCCACAGGGTGGTGTGTGTGTGTGTGTGTGTGTGTGTGTGTGTGTGGGGTAGAGAGGGATGGTTGGGATTTGGGATCCCCCTGTGGACCCTTTGACACAGCCTACCGTGTTGCACAGCTGCATTCTGACAAAATGAGCTACCTCTTACAGTGAGCTTCCCCTGAATTACCACCCCCCCCCCCAAACAATCGAACAAAACATCCTAAATTTTTGCCCGCTACAATGAACAGTAACATTTCTGAAGGAATCCTCCCATGTCTTCGTCCCATTCACTAGTTGTCTTTAATCCCTGGTTCTGATGAGGCGATAAGCTACCTTGATCTTAGCACAGCTCATCCTGAACAGGTAGCTCAGGCTGTCAGATGGCCAGCTATGTGCCCCTTTTTACCATTTTATTTTGTTGTCCCCCCCCCAAATAGAGTTTTACAAGTCTATATTTAGAAAATGTAATGTATGTTTGTATCAAATAAAGAAACCTATGATTAATGAAAAGAATCAGTCAGCCAGCCCTGGCTTCTCTCCTTTTTTCATAAAGCTTTCTTCACCGGACCAATAAGTCCAGGCAATGTTGACTATGTTTTTTTTTGCTAACCTGGGAAAGGTGACTGGCTCTATGAGCTACATGTCATTTGAATATCATTTATAAACTAAATGATGATATTTTGCAATGCTTTCTTTGTTTTCCACTATAATTCTAAAATGTTTTAGACATTTTTGACACCTTGTAGGATCAGTGCACTATGTGGTCTATGGTTTTGACTGGTTTGCTGTTTTCTGGTCACTTTGCTCAATGACTGTGTTATCTAGAGCAGGGTTTCCCAACCTGGTCCTCGGAGACCCATAGATAGCCCACATTTTTGCTCCCTGCCTGTGCACATCTATGATCTACCGGGAGCTGGGTGGGAGCAAAAACATGGACTGTTTGAGGGCCCCCAAGGCCTGGATTGGGAAACACTGAACTAGAGCATTTCAGCGTAAGCCTGACCCATAGGAATTCGGTTTACTGGAAATGTGAATTTCCGTACTGCTTTCATTATTTTCGCTGATCTTCCCAGTAACAGCTGATACTTTCACTGAGGTTGTTTTAATAAAATGGCAAGTTAAAGTCTAATAAACAATGTTGCATTTTTCAGAGTATCAGTCATGGCACACAAAAAAAAAATGCAGTTTGAGGTAAAGGGTGGAACCTGAGAAATCTTTTCAGTCTCAGTTTCAAAATCTTGGAATTATTTTGGTGGGTGATATTCAAAGACTATGAACTGGATTTCAACAGGTCCCGTATGTGATGAATGTTTTCTAGCTGGCTGCAAACTAAATGAGTTGGTGTCCATTGAGACTTGGGTTCAGCTTGTGGTTCTTTGGGTTCGGAATCTGCCTATGGCTGGGAGAGTAATCGTATCACCATCTGACCCTTGGGCGAGGCCCTTAACCCCAAACCTGCTCCAGAGGTGCTGGATAATTTGTTTGACCCTGCTCTCAGCCCCGAAGCACCACTTTGACCTGTATGGTCTTATGAAGGGCAAGTAGGGATATGTGAAAATTAAAGGATTCCCATGTGCCTGTACACCTAGCTGTGCCAACAGCAAATAAAAATATGCATCTTAATGGGAGTTCCCATGGTAATGTGAGACTTGTGATGGTTGCAGGGTTCACCGGGTTCAGGTGACTGCTTACTCGTACATGGCTGAGGCTTCCATCTGGCCCCGTAAGATTTGTCACATCACCATATGTTCAGAATTTGGGTGAGGGGATTTGGGGAGCATTTGAGACAACAGAAAAATCTAGAGCCCTACTGGCTGCCTGCACACCCCAAGTCCCACCCCTTAAGACCATGCTGACCTCTTGGAACGAGTGGAGAAGATTAGGGTGCTGGGTAGCTGGCCAAGGCCATGTAATACAAGTGCAGCCCGCAGCCAGATCAAGCAGGGATTATGGCAAATGCGTGCGGCATTCTGCTGTGAGCCCACTGAGGTGTGGGCAGCTATTGAGCGCAGGGTCATGGGAATGGGCAGAGGACATCCTGCATGAGGCGATAATGATGGGGTACCACAAAGCAACCCCCCCCCCCCAAACAACAGTTATCATCTTAACTGACAGTAACTATGTATCTTCTGATATTGCCAAATAAAAGGTGACCAAGATGGAGCAAATAAATGGAGAGAATAACTTTAAACTCATATTGATATACCCAATTTTATAGATGCCAATAGAATGAAAATCTGACTTCACCTTGGCATATTTGGAAAAAATGAGAATTTGGTAGAGGGCAATTGCTGTTGTTCCCTCCTTAAAATATTCCTGAAAATGTGAGACAAGGAAGTGAAATGAGTTGTTCCGAAATTCCTACTATATTACGTAACAGTCTTAACCACGCCCCCAAACTCAACATACGCGAGCCCACTTTCAAGCACAATGGACATGCGCATTCAGACTTCGACGGTTCTGCAGGTAAAGATGCAATAAACTACACTACAAAGTCTTTGATACTGACATTGACAAAAGGTTTCTATACTTCCCGTAGCCTACTTTTGGTTAGCTAAGAAATATCGATATTGCAAATATTTCATCAATATAGAATCACTGAAATTTCATTACAAACAACACATTTGCTGTTCGGAGTTCTTCATAAAACTTGTTACAGTGCTGAAAACTAAGGTATCATTATGCTAATGTTGTGCCTAGGCACTATTACAGTTATGAAGTTGTGCCGAGGAACTTCTAAAACACCCGATTACTCCTCCGACACAAACTCAAACCTATATGGTTGGATGCACAAACGCGCTATGTTTCACCTCACCTGTAGTCATCTGTTACTTTGCTTCTGTGTGAGCCAACCAGCCAAATCAGAGCATTGTTCATGAACATATTAATGACCCCACCAAATGAGGGAAAACAGCCTGGAGCAGAATTTACAGTTTGAAAAATGGACCTGCAAAACCACTTCTGGGTATTTTTCGACCAAACCAAGTTCAAATACTTTATATGTGGATGCCAGAGAACACTTTGGAAAAAATGTATTCTTTGGCACCTTTAACCATTTGCTTCCGGTTGCTGTTTATCTTGTGCATTTGCCCAAATATATAAATTACGAATCTAATTGTCAAAATCTAAATGATGGAACTCTTTATACAGTCACGAGGCATTTTCCAGAAACCCGTGCTTCCTAAGACTTCTGTTTCATTCGATCATGCGTTTCAACCCCTTGGCCCGGAGAGGAAGCTGAACTTAACCCCACCTGTATCTATTCCGTAGCTCTACAACCATGCAACAACAAGACACGGAAGCAGAGGTGACAGGGGGACATGCGGAAGCCGGGTGAACTCCGTGCTAGCGTGAGAAACCAGCCACCCCCTCCCCAAACCGCGACGAGATCGGCTTCGCCAGCCTCTGTGGAAGGGCTTGATGTGTTGGTGACGGGAGGGGGTGCTACAGCTGCGTGACTAGGGGATCCTGCCTTTGCAGAAAGAGGTTCTCATGCCAGCATTCAAGCCAGGCAATCGGAGCTAAATATAGATCGTGTTGCCATGTGCCGAGGACAAGGCGGCGTGCAGACGCGCATTGACGCGTCGCCGTGCCTGTGAGAGGGACGCCAGGGGTGTATCTACCCGCCTCCGTCTCTAGATGCGACAGGGGCGCGATTAATAATAATAATCTTTTATCTTGCGAATCATTAAAACTCTTGCCAGGAATTTAATTCGTCGAATTAGTAGTGGAGGGACTTCAAGGTCATTTTTGACCTGAATTGATGGCCACCAATGTGTTTTTCTCGAAATGATTTGTGTATTAATGTGCAAACTTAAACGTACCGAACCCATCTTTAGATCATTTTCAATCTCGCTCGTCACAAAACAACAAATACGACTACACGGCGTCTAAATACGCATCCAAAAATACCCCCCAAACTCTGGTGTATAGCAGGGGTGCCCGATACGTCGATCGCAATCGACCAGTAGATCGCGCAACATTAAAAATTGTTTAGATGTTAGCCTATCATCTATCCTCCCTTTGGCATTCGCCACTTTATTGACGCAATGGGCGACCAATACGCTTTTGCTTAAAACTTTGTTACATTAGGTTACAATAACAACTACTTAAACCCCTTCTCTCCAAAGCGTCACCCGGCGGAAAACGCGAATGTATTGCGAGCTAATGCAAAACTCTGGCGAGCAAAGTGACCCAGCTAGCCTTCCAATTTATATGTACTAAAAGGGTATATAAAAAATTTGTGGGGGAGCCGGACCGAACGAGTCGAGGAACTCATACCATAAATGTATTGAATTGTTTTGTTCTGTATGGGTTCATGCAGTGTAGCAAGGTTCGCCAACATATACTGTATATATAAAATATACTCAGTGTATATATGCAAAACATATAATTAGCATTTAATGTAGGTAGATCATTTCGACCTGGTAATTTTAAAAGTAGCTCGCAAGCCGAAAAAGTGTGGTCACCCCTGGTGTATAGGATCAGTGCAGTGCCGTCACGTTCACGGCTGCGCGAGGAATCAGATTATCTGTTTTAAAAGAAAAGTCGCATCAGCTTTGACAGTCGAGCAGAGAGGTAACATGAGAAGACCTAAAGTGTGTCAACTTGATCACCCAGGGCTTTCTGAAAATGTGCTTTTTTTGCGTCCTTATCGGTTACCATAAGGACAAATCATTAGGCTGCTGCACATAAATATCTTACAAAGCATCACTGACAAATAAAACAGACGCATTCAGGGAAATTCAGGGAGCCTAGCACTTTATAAGGCCATTAAATACGAAAAATAAATTTTCCTTGGGAAATGTAATACCTCCGCTTGGCAAATTCCATGGGGAACCATCCCCTTCCCCCTGGGCAAATTCTATCTGCCATGGAGGACACATTTCTAGCTATTCTCCTATTTCCCTGGTTTCACTAGTGTTGGACCAGGTGAGGATTTAAATTCTGCACATTTCTCTACCCTTACACTTGTACTTCTTTGCAGATTTACATCCGTTCTACAATAAATTAAGAACCTGTAAACATCATAAAACACATCTACGCCGGTTTAAAGTATACTACCTTAATTTCTCTATTCCCGTTTCTTAATTTAATCAAATTTGAAGATTGCTTTATCATGATTTACCACCGGGTGGCAGCACACATCTGTGCGAAATGTTTTGAATTCAGTGCCGTTTTCTTTATTTATGTAGGTTTAATACACTCAGTGACAAAACAGTTAAGAACCCGAAAAGAATGGTGGTTCTCCAGAGGTGGACATTTCGGGTACAGAAAATACAAATCCAGGCCAAGATTTTGTTTCAGCCAACCAGTTGAGCACTCTGTGACTGTGACTCTTTATGCTTAACTGGTTGGTTGAAACAAAATCTTGGCCTGGATTTGTACTTCCCGGACCTGAGATGTCTCTGGTCTCTCTGACACCTCTGGTCTGCTCGTGTACCAAATTACATCCAAACTGGACCATTACTTCTGGGTGCTTAACTTTTTTGTCACTGAGTATATTTTATTGGTCCCCAGTTGAGTGAGAGTGAGCAGACAGACCAGACTTCCTTTTTAAATTATTTCTGCCTTCTCTCGGTCTACAAATCACATGCAGACCTCCCCACAAACGGTCTACTGTGGGAGAGAGAAGACTTGATCCCCTGTTCCATGCCCAAGCTGGATTGAGATCTGGTGACTGGAGGCCATTTGAGTACAGTGAACTCATTGTCATGTATAAGAAACCAGTCTGTGATGATTCAAGCTTTATGACATGGTGCATTATCCTGCTGGAAGTAGCCATCAGAAGATGGGTACACTGTGGTCATAA
>JAODKL010000118.1:27851719-27869843 GCA_026780765.1 Petrocephalus schoutedeni
CAGGGGGCAGGAAGGAGAGGGAGACACAGCCAGGGGGCAGGAGGGAGAGGGAGACACATAGCGCTCAGTATAACATAGCTATGTAAAATCTATTCCTGGTCTACTTATTTTAGGTGCTATCAAAGTGACTGGGCTGTAAACAGACTAAAAAGGCCACATGAGACCCAACTGAGCTAATAACTAAACATTAAGGTTACTCTCCTTAATCATAATTAATTTAATGATTAAACATTTTCCCTCCCTCCTATGGGTCCTTATTTTTATGGAATGATGACTCATGTACACACAAAGAAATGCTTATCTGACAATTAACATCTAAACGTAATCCGAGACCTTTAAACACTGTAGATGCAAGTGCTTATTCAATTAGAGACTTTCAGCACTAACAGAACAGCAGACTAAATCTGGTTCCGTCCCCTGGTCTGAATGACTATACATGGTACCGTGTAGCTTTCCTGGTGCCTTGTGGTGGCATTTCTCTTGCAGTAGGCTCTCCAGACATTTCGTTATAATTTATTCAGCACTTTTATACAAAGTGACAAACATATTTTTGAGAAAACAGAGTTACACAGTTCTGGGGGTTAAAGGCCCAGCTCAAGAGTGTGACGACGAGATCACTCTTCTGACAATGGGGTTTGAACCAATGCCCTTCTGATCACAGTGCCCCCCCCCCCCCCCTTGTGTTCTTTGTCCACTTTAAGCCAGTCACTTACTGTAGCCATCAGACTCATCCAGGATCTCCGACTTGATGATCTCCTCAATGACGTCCTCCAGCGTAACCAGGCCCAGCACCTCGTAGAAGGGGTCACCCTCACCCTCATTGTTCACCTTCTGTACGATGGCCATGTGGGAGTTTCCTGAGGTAGATGCGCAATTAGACACATGCTCTGGGTGGGGGGTCACAACCCCCTTTAACACCAATGCACAGACTTGTCATAAGAAATGTTACACTGTGTAAATGCCTTGAACAATCCACTTGATATAGAGGACATTGTGCAGGTGTCAGTCCTTCCATTAAAGCTGAATAAGACCACATTAGGCAGACTACTAGGGAGGCAGATTAATTAGCAACTGAAGCTCACCTTTCTTGAATTCCTCCAGCATGGCATCCAGTTTGGTGTCATTGAAAACAAAGTGCAGGGGATGGTTGTAGAACTTGGTGATCGTACTCATGGGCGTACAGTCCTCGGGGTCTACCAATGCCAGGTCCTTAACATACAGAATTTCTACAATATTGGAGCGCTCTTCCTCATAAACAGGGACCCGTGTGTAGCCACTCTGCATAATCTCCGACATGGTCCCGAAGTCCAAAACGGCGGTGGAGGGAAGCATGAAACAATCTTTCAAGGGAGTCAAGATGTCCTCCACTGTTTTGGTCCTGAGAGTACCCCGGCTGAACTCCTCCTTGACAAATTCGTTGTAGGGGTCGTTGACATTAGTTCTGATCATCTCCATGGTCTTCTCGCGTACGTTGCAAGTGCTGATGTCTCTGCGCAATACCAAATCCAACAGCAGCCCCAGGGGGCAAGACAACGGGCAAGTCAGCACCATGCAGATCTGGGCGATCCATGTCATGTTTGGTGCGAGTTGGAACCCATACCCGGAGCATATGATGTGAGGCAGCAGCTCAGCTACCAGGAAGATAAGGACGCCGCATACAAATACAGCAGGGACGATGTATCCGAAGGCGCGGTCGAACAGTATCCCAAGCGCAGCATGGCCCGACGCGCAGAGAAACAGCAAGGAACATATTAGGAAATTGCCCCTTCTCCTTACGGGCTCCAAGCGCTTCGCAGCCCGCTTCTCCTCCTCAGAACCACAACTGTGCAACACGTAGAGCTCCAAAGGATCAAGCCAGAGCAGGCTCAGGTTCAGGATTTTAAATACGCTACATGCAATGATCAGCAGGGCGATGCACAGGGCAAATCCCCACGCCGGGAGAATCGGTGCATCCTCGACGATACGTAATCTTTCCGATCCGACCGATACCCAGCTGGCGCCCTTTAAGATGCACAAGTGATGGTATTTGGGATGGCTGTTCTGCTCGCCGTCCGGCGCGGGGGAGATGCTTTTCTGCGTGTTAACGGTTATCAGCCCGCTGTGGTCACCGTCCGCCTGGAAGTCGCTGACTTGGAACTCGGCCGAGGCCCGGCGGCTCTCCGTCTCACAGGGGTCCGTGTCAGCCCCGCTCGCAGCTTCAGCGAACGCGACCCACGGCCAAGTCCCATTAACCAGATAGAAGCCGAACAATCGCAGCCGAAAAGAGACACCGTACGGCGCAGTGACGTTCCACCCCCGCATATAAACTCCAGTCTTGGGCTCCTCCAGTCGCAACCCCCAAACCTCCGGGGCTTGCTGGCCGTAGGCGCCGAACCCAAACCCACAGGAGAACAATATCATCAACAAGAAACGTAAGCCTACCGAGCCGACCACCATATTGGAATTGGGCAGCTGGGCTCTGTTCAAGTCACGTGACACCCTGCCAGCGTTACGAGCGCCTCCGACGCCGGGCGAGGCGATCGGCGGGAGGTGAAGTCCGCGACTGTCGGCCGTGACACACATCTCACCGTCAGCATGGCTCCTGAAGAACCGCTGGCGGCGTGCAATTGCTGTTCAGCGCAAGCAAGCGCATCGCGGCTTTCTCGCCATTGACTTTTCCCAGTTGCGGACACCAGGGCAGAAAACCGCTTCGCCTTCGTCGCCATTTTGGCTCAGAAGCCGACTCGCGGTCTCGCTCGTCGAGCCACAATGGACGCTGTTTCTCGTTGAATACTTGGGGTCTTCCAACTCGAGTTAGGCATACATATCGTGCAAACAAGTCCGTCTTGCTTAAAGGAACGCTATAAAAGGTACTAGCATGAAACAAGTGGCCTTTATTTGCTGTATTTTACTAGTGTTGCTACTATTTAGCTCGTGTTCACCCTCTCCGACACATCAACTGATAATAAATTATTTCTAACACTAGTCTAACTTTAGTTACAAAGTAACAAAAGCAATCCACTTGAGGGCTTTAAAAAAACACAACTACGGCCCACTGTTAATAATTAAGGAATATACTCTGCCATTATTCTGACCAATATGTGATAGATTAACAAAGGAACATGCTAAGTGCATATTTATATACATTAGTATACTGTATATAATGGAAGATGAGTTTATATTTTGCTAGAAACGTGACTGTTATTGCACAGTTTATGGTAGTTTAATGCTAAGCCATATCTGTTAATGTGTATAAGCCTTTTATTAAGCAGTCAAAGAAAGTGTATATACCACTAAGGGATTTAGGTGCTAAACTGACTGTGTATTCCCTGCCTTGTGCACTTTGCTTCTGGGATAGGATCCGGACTCCCCTAGTGGCTATAGAAAATGGATGGGTGGATGAAAGAATATTCATTTACTAGAACCGTAGTTACACTTCTGTACAGAAGAACAACGCGGGAAAACGTTTGTTTTAAATAGAGAAATATATCTCAGATTTATTAACTTTTCTTCTTCAAAACTGCTTAGGACAGTTAATTATAAAACAGTATGTACACATTATCTTAAGGTAAAACATGCAAGGAATGAACAGTACAGTACATTTACATTTTGAAAGTCAACCCACGGTCCGGCCTCTCAGCTTATATTAGATAAATAAAAATATTGCTTGTCAAAATGACTGACACAATTCACTCAGAGTACAAAAGTGGCCACTCTGAAAACTACCGTACCCAATCCAAAAAATACGACTTTTCTTTGTATTATTACAAAAGCACAGTTGGCAATGCAGGGATTATAAATTAGGGAATACAAGTGAATGACTTTAACAGGAATTCTTTCATTGTTTTTTTCTCTTTTTGTATCCAAATGGCACTACAAAAGACAAAGGGAGACCCTGCATGGTTTCCAGTCATTTCGCCGATGGAGTGAAGTAAGGTTCAGGCCCCGAAAGGCCTTGGTGACATAACCATTTAGGCCAAAGATTGGGGGGTGGGGGGGAGTCAAATTGAAGCAGAAGTAGATTTGGACAGTAATGTCCAGGATACCCACATCCCTTGATAAAGTGCTTAGCGTGTGAGTCTGTATTACCATTGGCCTTTTGGCAGCAGACCTCACTACTTAAGGTAGGTCAAGGGAAGGTAGGTGACCCAGAGAGTCATTCTAGACCATAATGTGTTGCAGTAGCAGTGTGTGTGTGCGTGCATGGGGTAGGGAGTCTAAGCAGAACTTCCTAGTTAGAGGCTTAGGGTGTTTCTCAATACCAAGAACGTGAGACCAGTCATGTTAACCTGCTTTTCAAGAACGAACTTGGAGTGCAATGAATCATGGGATTGGTCTAGTTCGGTGAGGATGCAACCGATATATCCTTGATATTTGGTGTGGGCAAGAATGGCATCTGACATTTTTACTGTCCAGTGTACTTCTGTTCTTAGTATTGGAACAGGTCGTCGGCAATGGAATAACAGGTACACAGGAACAAAAGTATGGTCATATTGAGAAGCACCCTTAGTTTGCCTAAGCTAGCTACTCTGACAATTGATTTTGCTGACTAACATGACTCACATTATGCCACCTTGTAGTTCAGACATAGCTTAGTACCAGGGAATGGATCGCTTAAAACAGAGTGGGGTTAAACCCTGGACCTAGACAGAGGTGGAAGTTAACGGCCAGACCTATAACTGAGAACCAGATCTCTACCGACTTGACAGGAATGGCATGATGCTAGGCTTCCCTAATTTTCCGGACGCCTTTAACCCACTTCGTGAGTGGGCAGCATGGAAAATGGGCTGTTTGCCTGGAAATCCACTTTCCAAAACTGATGTATAATTATCAAAGCCAGCTTACCAAACTCTACCACTGAACAAGCTAAGGGCTCTAAGCTCCCCTGACACGGTATTACTGGAGTTTAAAGTTTTGAGGGTGAAAAGCTGCTTATCACGTCACAATTAACAGCCCAGGCCCCGGGGGCGAGGAATTCCAATATTTCAAACACCAGGAAAGTCATTCACCTTGGACTAAGCCAGCAGTCCATAGGCTAACTGTACACAATGAGGGCCGTAATAAATCTGTCGCCCCCCCCACCCCCGTGAGCACCCCTGAGGCCGGCATTCAAATGCATGGATAAAACTGAGACACTATTCATTCTTTAAAATCTCTCTAATTTTTGTTTTATGTTAACCAAACGTTTGTGCAAGTACTTAAAAAAGAAACTGTTCATTTTTTTTAATCTGTTTCTGCTGAGTATGAAGTGATTCACCACCGGAATTCCAGCTGTGCGTCCTGCAAAAATACACTTTTACAAACAAAAATACATGTTATTTATTGCTACTCAGTTCAGCTCCTTAGGACATATGGCAACAAAAATAACATTTACTGAACCATGCAGAGGTGGTATTAGCTGTTTTTTCCCCGAAGTCCAATATTTACAGTTCTTTGTTTTTAATACCAAGCTGTCAGCAATACTCAACAATGCATTTTTTGCACCCCAGCGTATCTGCAGCAATATACTGGATGTTTGGTTTTTTTTTTCTTCTAAGTTTTGTATCAGTCAAGAACGTCTCCGTCATAGTCCAGATGTCCGAGAAGTTCATCCTACCTCCATCTCTATATTGGATTTCAGCAGTTTACGTGCAAACGCAGGCCAGTGCGCAGCCAGTGCTGTCCACCTGTAGAGTTTTCCCATTACTAAGCTGCAAACCAGTCAAACAGCAGCATGTAGAGTGAGGCCGTCTTGTCAGGTAGGACAAACTGCTCCTTCTGGGTTGGAGTAACTGAACCGCACGTACCTCTGGATTATACAACAGTACGCGTTGATTTACCCTGGGCTTAGTCTCCTGAATGATTTTCAAGTATTATACAAAGAAAAAAAAATAAGTTATTAATAGGTAACATAAAGAATTAGTACCTCCCAACTGAGCTGGGAAAATCATAGTTTAATGTCCTTCAGGACAACCACCAACTCTCAAGTTCAATTCCATGATCGGCACATAAAACTTTACTGCCACTGAAATGGCATTTGGTAACCAAAACCAGCTGCAATGAGAGGTGACGTTCCCTTCTTTTCTGATGGAGAATCCCATATTAAACGGAATCTGAAATCTGATTAGTCCCCCAGTACCATATATGGGACCGTACAATCTGTGGAATGTATTTTTGGAAAAACTATCAATTAATTTGTTTAAACAAAGTTAAATGTAATGGCGGTGAGCACTCTCCACCAAACAAGCCTGGCTACCTTCAAGTCAAATGGTGCTGGGGGATTTGGTATACAGTCTCACAGTGGTTGTGAATCAGGGTCATCTTCAGGAGAAGCCCACATATTCACGGTTATCAAAGAGGCCGGATCAGGGCTCTTGGAGTGGAAGGACCCGGGATTAGCTGCCCTGCGCGTGCCTCTTCTCTCCCTGATTCCAGATAAATAATTTAATCAATAAATAAACTCTTCCCTCTTAATAAATATGCAACTGAAGTTATAAATACTGCTACATCACTAACAGACGCCTCCGCATCGCTGACATGGAGGGACTGAGAGGGAGCGGACTGTCGGGGGCCGATACTGTGGAATGTATCTCCACACTGGAGTGGATGCAGTCCCCACCAGCCGGGCACTGCGGCTTCTCCACAGGATACTCCCTCTGGAAGAACCGTTCAATGATAAATAATACATCTGTCGCTAGACAGATGGTTACAAAACACTGACAAAACAATTATATAAAAAAAAAAAATCAAAAATATACAAAGTAAATAGTATGCAAAATAAAAAAACAATTATGTATACATATATAATTTATGTATAGTTTCTATATCTGGGTGTCCATATTCTATACATTGGATGTACAGATCCAGCAAAGCAGCCAGTCCTGAAGCCAGACTTTAATGGGCCCATATGTCGAGAGCTGGAAGCTGATTGGCTTCCAAGGTGGGCCGCCACTCTAAGAAGTGAAGACCCAAAACGTACCCTGACTGTTTCGGTATCCCAGGCAACCGGGACTCATTAGTGTGTCATTTAAGCTTGTGACCTCCTTCCCTCTCACCAGAAACATGGTTAGTGATCGATGGAGATCGCTTTGGAGATCACTTTGCAGTACGAGAGCACTAAAAGTTATGGCTTGTCTCACATTTGAGCACTGTGCTCCAAACTGTGATGTATGTGGAGTCGTTTGTAACACGGAGTACATAAATATAGTTTTTTTTCCTACATATAAGATTAAATAGCACTATTTTCCGTGAAACATGCTTTGGAACAGATTTTGTTTCTTGTTCACTGCCATATGCTTATGAATGGCTACCCCTTTGGCTAAGGGTCGGTCTCTCCGAGTCATGCGGCAGGAGGGACGGGTGCAGCTTAGCCATTGAAAAAGTGTCCACCCCCTCCGAAGGCCAGCAAATGTCCAGCATACAAAACAGGCCCAAGAACCAGCAGAAAAGTCCTGAAAAGACGGACGGGGGACCCCCCCCCTTCCCTTCTGCGGTTCACATTCTGAAGGCAGATCAGTGATGTTGCTCCTGCCCATTTTTGCATAAAAACCCAGGAAATTCTACTATTATCTATTAGGAACTGTAGTGATATTTTTAAATGTGAGACTTAAAGTCAGATATAGCTTCACATCAGTTCCCTTATCTTTTGGTGCTAAGGAGAGACAATTAGCTTTACCCCAATAGATACACATGCACTCTTATCTCTCTCGCTCACCTATTCACACACACACACACACACACACACACACACACACACACACACACGTACGCAGACCAGGATGTCCATCCCGGCAGGGCACGACAAGCAGGCTGGGCTGGAGATGCTGGAGCAAGATGGTGTCTCGTGGAATAAGATTGCTTAGTGTATCCCTGGTTTGCACTTTGCCCGTGGACCTCCCTCCTTTTGGGTGTGAGCTCAGAGTGTGGAGTAGAGTATGGTTCTGGGAGAGATGTCAGGCCCCACTGGTGGGTCCCCGGAAGTGTGTGTGGCTGTGATGCTGCGGTCACATGGAGCTCTGTGTGTGCGCTTGGCCATGGCTGTGTGCGGGTGGGGGTGTGTGCTCAGCGGTGTGGTTAGGCTGGCACCCAGACACGCAGTTCTGGTCGTTCAGCAGGGATGTGGTCTCATCCGAGCCGTTGCCGGGTGTCGAGTTGGAGGGTTGTGGGACTGGCGTCGTGGGCAGGGGGCTCAACTGCTTGTGGCCGCTGTCTGGAGACTGGGGGGTGCTGTCCAGGCGGGAGGCCATCAGGCCGTTCTGGTACTGCGCGCGGGTGATCTGAGGAGGAGGAAGTGGCAGCCATCAGGATCTGGGAGGCGCTGGCGGTCACGTGAGAAGGTGCCCGCCCAGCATCCCTTTACTAGTGTGGAATTAACCTCCATATTACTCACAGCAATGCTATTACGCCGTCTTAAGGTCATATTCCGAGCTGCTCTGCGGAGGCCTTGGCTGCAGAATTTACTACAAACTTACATCATAGATCAGGGAGTTCCGGGACATTGCGTGTGCGTATGAACTTGCTCCAGCTGATACTTAATTATTTAATTGACAGTACAAAGATTAACCAGAAATTACGGCTGCAGACGGGGACCAACTGGAGACACATCAGCCAATTGGCTGTGTGTGTGCATGTGTGCGAGTGTGGGCTTGTATTTGCCATTTGGCCCCCACAATGTGATAAAACCTTTTTGGCTTGAAAGGATGTTTTTCAGGTCCCCATAATATAACACTCAATTTCATGACTGCGACGTAAAACTAAAAATGCCAGAAGTCTTGTATTTTGTTTGGTTACTTATAGCCCTAACTTATATTATAAGGTTAGGGCTGTGTTACCATACTTAGGATTAGGGTTATGCCCCTGGAAATGAATGGAGGATATATGAGCTGTGTGTGTGTGCATGAGAGCGCGATGAGGCCACCTTGACGAGCTGCAGGTCCGTGAGGGCGCGCACATAGAAGTCGGGGGTGTACTGCGGCGAGGGGGCGCCACTGAGCTGAGTGTTGCTGCCACTGACGGACAGGGAGTCGGAGCGCTCGGCACAGCTGAGGGATGCTGAGCGGTTCAGGCCGCCAAAGATGGACGGCGAGCGGGGCTCTGCAACACACACGCGGGGCGTTAGAGAGGCATCAGGTACGCACACACATGCAGGGTGTTAGAGAGGCGTCAGGTACGCACACGCGTGCATACACACACACACAAACGGGGTGTTAGAGAGGCGTCGGGTATGCATACGCGCGCATACACGCACACACGCATGGTGTTAGTGAGGTGCCGGGTACGCACACGCGCACATACACGCACACACAAACGGGGTGTTAGAGAGGCATCGAGTACACACACGCCCACACACGCAGGGCGTTAGAGAGGCGTCAGGTATGCACACATACACACATACACAAACACATACACAGACTCTCAGACACACACACAAACAGTCAGATAGAAGGAGCACACACCACAGACACGATCACAAGGAAAGGGCAGCCAATGAGCCCAGCATTACAACCCTCACAAACAGAGCCGTGCACATGCACGTCGTTCCGAGGTGATCGGGAGATGGGGAACAGACAAACAGAGAAAGGAGGGCAGATGACAAAAATAACTATTCTGTAACGGAAATGAGTGAAGATGAGAAATAAAGTGGAGGAGTGGTGAGAGGCAGGCCAGAGTGCCACTGTCTGCGGGGTCCAGTGGTGCTGGTAGAGAGCGAGAGAAGGGGTTAGGGTTAGGGTACAGTCAGAAGGCGTCTGCAGGCTGGGAGAGGCACACGCACATCGGCGCTGTGGGGGTGAGGACAAATGGGGGGTTCCTTGTTCAGCTCTGCCCCTGCAAGCCCCTTGGGGGTGCTGCTCCTACGGCTAGGGCCCCCCGCCTGGACTTTACTGCGAGCCCGTGATCCCCCCCACCATCTGCACCTTCACAGAGTGGTGGTTGGTCAGAACAGAAACAAAGTGCAGCTGGCCCAGAGTGGGAGGGCAGAAGGTAGGGATTGGTGGCAGGGGAGGGATCGTGCTCTGCCGAGCACTCATCACCGACCAATCCTGACCACTCATCACCGACCAATCCTGTGCCTCCATGTCTCACCAACTGCATCACATTGAAGGGAGAGCAGGGCGATGGTGCCATGAGCACGCACGCTCACGATTGGCTGAGCCTCCTCCTTCGCTAAGCCCTGCCCCACACAGCTGGCTGACACCTGATCTCTGGGGTTCGCCCACAAAGCAGGTCCGCGGGATTTTATTAAGCTGCACTTCATCATCCACAGTGACAGCTGTGAACTTTGCCTCCAGAATATGACCTAACCAGCACTTGTGTGAAGGTTAAACACCCATTGTAACATCACCTCTCGGTGGAGGTTTTTAATCTCTTGAGAGTTGATTGTGTTGCTGCTGAAAAACAAAAATGTAATTTCCTGTGACATCACTGCGGTCTGCTGAACAGGAGAGCAGGCTGAACAAGCGGTCGCGTGATGTGGTCAGACCAGCGACTTGGTAGCAGCGAAAATAAATCATACAGCTATAGACTGACCCCTCCCACCCTGCACTGGTGGTCAGAAGAGGCCGGCTCTTTCACACAGCCTAAATACATAATTTACATAGATAGAGTTAATAGAGTGCAGAGATAAACATTCAATATTGTTTTTAATATTTTACATATGATATAAGTACCTAAATGAGAAATGTCATTATGACATGTGATTGCTGATGGTGCCTGCAATATAAGTGCCATGCACTGTGTTATATAACCCAATATGTGCTAAACTGCACATATTAATTTTATGGATGTTTTCCATATTCAGTGGCATTGCATTCCAAGTCTCCTAGCCCATAAATATTCATCAGGAGAGGATCTTTTCACACATGAACCCACCAATTCCTGATAAATACAACACTCTACAAGGCAATCAAATAACTCCTTATAACAGTGGGTGCCAAAACCCTGTGTGTCCAGCCAGTGATTCCATATATTTTTTAAATATTCCACCTCCAGCACATCCAGACTAATTATGGGCTCTAAGGTTAGTTGATTAGGTAAATCAGATTGTGTGGTAGTGGAATGTAACAAAGATACGGATTGGCTGGGGAACACGTCTTATAAAATGCGGCTTTTGGCCATGCTGCTTATTAATATGCATGACTATCATGACTATGCATGGTGGGAAATCAGTGAAATCTCAAGATAATGGGCAAACTCTGACTGGCACTGTGTTCAGCAGACTAGGGGCACGTTTCTGAGTGCCAGTGCATCACACCGATGGGCCGTCATCACCAGCACCAAACGAGAAGGAGAGGAAGTCAGGTTGGGCCATGGGGTGGATGGGTCGGAGTTAGTGCCGTGTGAATGTTACACGACAGTAACCTGTTATAAGAAGTGCCCCCTAGTGTTAGAGTGCTCCACTCCTCCAAAACTCAAGGCCTCAACCGAGCAGGTTTACTTGACATGTGCCATGAGGTGGCCATTGAGGCCCCTACCCTGGTCTGAACCAAGTGTGGTTTCAGGATTACAGATCCTCACATAGCCATAAACCCATTACTAATGATAATGATAAAACATAAGATCAGCAGCACGCTGTGCAAAGAGGTGTGCTTTCATATGATCAAACATCCGCTGGCCGTTCCAGTTCCATCATCCCAATTTGTTCATAAGCATACTGTCTGACACCATCGTTCCACTTTTAATGGATGGTTTTAAAATGCCACCTGAGAAACAGGCCAATAGGTGGCGCCAAAGCGCTAAGATGGTCAGTGTCAAACCTGCTGGACTGTGCCTCCTCTCAGCTGTGAAGTCAGGGAGCCAATATTCAACCAGACTAATCCCCCCCTGACCCCCCCCCCTGGAGGCACCTCTGGTGAAAATAGCCCAGGAAACAACTCCGGGTGCCTTGAGCTGCTGACTTTGAGGCATTCGACAATAAGGGAGACAACTTATTACAATCAGGCCGCTCTGTGCCTCTCACTATTAACACGTCCAATCTGATCACTGAAAGGAAATCATCTTTCTTTTGTGAGCTGACTAAGTAGTTCAATCTTCCTTCTTCCCCCTGTTCTCATCCCTTCAGCTTATCACAGAGTAGCGAAACTGTTTTCCAATCGGAGAGCAGCTGACACAGCCTGACAGAGAGAACAGAAAGGCAGCCATTACCTTTTGTCTAAGGCTGACATCTGACATCTTGACATGTGCCCTTTGCTAAGATTAACTGACATCTCGTGGTGCTTTTAAAGCCGCTACTCTGGTGACGCAAATAGCTTTTTTGGGTCTGAGGTGCTTCATAAGTAGCAAAACCCAGGCGAGTGGAGCTCGGAAAGGCGTCCTCTGCGCCCGCCTGCTTCCCCCTTCATCTCATTCTGAAATTACGCCGTAATTGCGTTACACGTGAGCCCCAGTGCCACTTCTTTTCCCATTCATTCAGTGACATCGCACTTTCCACGCGACTGAAAAAGAGGAGTGTGGCTGTGATGGAGCCGATTCGGAATCGATATGATGGGGCGAGCTTTACTGTATGTATCTCAAGGTCCGTCGTCAAATGAGCTCATCCCATAATACTCTTCCCACTTATGGCTGCTTCAGGGAGAGCTCTTTATAAGCTGGGAGTAAGACCAGCTGAGCAAACAGTGGTCAGTAAAACATAGAAATTGATTAAAGCCATCGTGTACTAGAAGGGTGGTGATTGATAGGTCTCTGGCTTTTTTTCTGGCAGCATTGTGCGGCCTGGAGTGCTGCAGATGTGGGTCACTCCCACTGATCCTCACCGTGCTTTGTCCTTATCCGTGTTTCAGTAGCAGGTGAGAGATCAATACCACCGCGCACGGCGGAAGCGCAGCAGACACGCGGAGCACCGTATTAAAGTCAAACACAGAAATACTCAGCGCCGTATTAAGACACTCAAACAGAGAGATACAGGATGTCGTATTAAGAAACTCAAATACAGAAATATTGAACATTGTAATAAGATATTCAAATACTGAAATACTGAATGCCATATTAAGGAACTTGTGCAGATATACTCAATTTTGTAATAAGACATTTAAATACAGAGATACTAAATGCCATATTAAAACTCTCAAATACAGAAATACTGTATTAAGAAACAGAAATGCAGAAATAATGAAAGCCATATTTATAAAGGCAAATGCAGAAATGCTGATCGTTGTAATAAGACCCTCTAAATGCGGGAATGCCATGGTGGGTCTAGAAGGTCACCATCCCATTTCAGAATGTATATCTTTTGTTTTTTTTATTACTACACTCTCAAAGTGAAAAAAGTTCACATAAGGCTCATCCACTTTTCATTTACACAGAGTAACCCACCACATTAAGGTAAAAATAAAATTCCAAAACATTGTGACAATTACAAATGTTGCAACTACATTTGGAAAAGAAAATAAGCCCTTCCCAAATGCACCTGCAAACTTAATCCGGTACAATGAATCACAGAAGATGTCACTAAGCAATATAATTGGTGCCTGCCTGTGATTGGCCGTACCTGTATTTTGATTAGCTCTAGATAAAACTACTTGTTTGTAGAGGATTTCACATTTTATGGTTAAATTCGAAAGGTACATTCAAAAGTGTTTTGTGATGAAGTTCAGGAAAGGTATGAGATGGCTATAACAATGTCCTGAAGGGTTCAGTAATCCATTGTAGCACAGTAAAGACCATCATCAGGAACGGAAGAGATGTGGCACCATCCAGAACTTGCTTTGATGGGGCAAGAAAAAGGCTGGACAAAGAGGCTACCCAGAGGCCAGTGGCTGAGCTGCTGGCCTCTATGGCAAGGACAGGCCATGGTGTCACTACAATATGACGAATGCTCCACAATGCTTGCAAAGGCTGGATGCAAGAATAACGGAGCTAAAAATGCCATGTCAGCTATCAAACTGACCTTAGAGTGGCACACAAGTGGTGGAAGGAGCAGTGGATGAGACCAAAATCGCCCTTTCTGGCCACATTGCGAAACAGTACGTCTGGCAAAAACCCAAGACATCTGTTAAGCCAAAGAATGTAGAAAAGCGCAGTGATGTCGGTGCCCTATGGGGATGCTACTTTGTCTTCTCCAAGCTGAAAGAGAAGATGAACGATTCTTGAAGAAATTCAGCTTCCTTCAGCCAGAAAGGTAAAGATGGTCAAGTGGTTAAACTTCTTACATGACAATGAGCCAAGCATACCACCAAAGCAACTGTGAAGTGTATGGAGGAAAGATGGGTGAAAATGCTTGCATGGTCCTTTCAGAGCCCTGACCTTAATCCGACTGGAAATCTTTTATGGGCTGAACAAAACAGCGTATGCTGGTAGCTGGTATTAGCTGGTCCGAGATGGTCTTAGCTGGTCATGTCCCAGCTCTTGCTGGTCTTTGATGGCTTAGCTGGGTGGGTCACCAACTGGTCATGCTGGTGTGGCCAGCTTATCAAACTGGTCAAGCTGTTTTTTTCAGCAGGGTGGTCCATCGAGGCACCAAACCATCACAGGCAGTTTGACTGATTCAGTGAACGAGACAGATGTGCGAAGTTGGTAGAGAAATATCCAAACACTCTCAAGGCTATAATTCATGTGAAAGCTGTTTCCAGTAATATCAACCCCGTCTTATATAAACCACTTACTCTTTTCTTATTCTTTCAGAAATGTTCTATTCCCTTTTTCACCTGATAGTGCAAGATGTGATTTGTAAATAATGGTGATAAATATATCATTTTATTTATTGTATAAGAGTAGAACTGTAGGCCAAGGAAAGGTAACATTTTGAAAGGGTGTGGTGGCTTTATACCCACAGCAAATGCCATTTCCAGTTACTCAAATGCAGAGATACTGAATGCTGTATTAAAGCCAAAGACCAAAATCCAAAAGCTGCATTAAAGTGCAGGAAGAAAGTATACTGCAGAAGCAAAATGAAGGGAGATGTATTAGTTATGTAAATCCTTTAGCAATGTCTCTAAACCACTTACATTACAAGATCATCTTAATAAATTCAGGTTTTAAATGGAATATCTAAGACAAAGCTAAAGCTTTTTGACTGAACATCTTTCTGAATATAAACTACTAAGATATCTGTTAATATTAATTGGAGCCAAATGCAAATTTGCCATCTAAAGAAAGCTTTTGATGATGTTACTGTGCACATTTTGAGTGATTAATAATGCATTCAAATTGACACATTTTAAAACCACGTTCCTGTAAAACATCTAAAAGTTAGAACGCATTTCTAATTCCTCTACATGTATCTTTAATTTCAAGATATTGTAAAATACATCAGAAATACGTTAATTAGAAGAACACTTCAATTTATCTTGAAATCAGATAAAAATAATACACCTTTAAATGATGTAAACTTTTATATTGAAACCTATTTGTTGATATTTCAAAGCTGAAATTTGGCTCATTACATTTAAGGGATATATTTGTGTGACCTGCTTAGACAAATGTGGCTATTTTTTGGTGTGTTTGGCTCATTGCTGTGTCTGAATTTCTCACAGTGTGCCTCTATGGGCCCTGCTATGGACTGCTATCCTGTCTAGGATGTAACCCTGCCTTATGCTGCCCGGGATAGGCTCCACCCCCCCCACCCCCCCGCGCCCCCGCCCCACCCCCACCCCACCCTGACCAGGATTAGCAGTTACCAAATGGTCTGCTGCTACCCTTTGCACTTGTGATTGCACTTGTGATCCAGTGGTTATGTTCCTCCATGTTCTGTATACTATGCACACGCACAGTTGTGACTGCTCCCTTGCGCACACAAGCTCCTGCATGTAAAATACACATATGACATGTTTGTAAGAGATCAATCAGCTCGTTTGGAATCAATGGCTCAATATCATAAGAAAGCCTTTCTTTGACTGATGCCTCTAATCATTTTCGTCATTTCTTTCTTTGATATTTCCGGTTGCTCTTAATTACAGCTGGTCTGTGAGCAGCAGATATGTACCAGAGGGGGTTCGATAGTGCATCACACGGCAGGGGCAGCAGATTCGCAACCGGGTCCCATAATCTGGGGAAGTGCAGGCGACTTGCGTTAAGCTGATTCTGGAGATGGTAGAATATGCCAGGGTGACAATAACATTGTTCCAGGGACTGACCATCAGGAAACATGGTGGTCTGCAGTGCAGGTTTTGCAGTGCTGCTTCCACTGCTATTCCAGTGAATGTGATTTACTGTCATTGTTGACACACGGCAACGAATCGTGTCCTCTGCATTTAACCCATATGTGACTTTGCAGGAGGCGACTAATTTGGTGCTTGGGGGGGGCGGCACCTTGCTTATGGTAACTCAGTAGTACCTTGTCTGTCAGGGGATTGAACCAGCAACCTTTTGATAACAAGGGCACTTCCCTTAACCATTAGGTCACCACTGCAAGCATCCCAATAAGGGAACTGCATTCCATGTCACCCGGGCCGTGATGGAGTCAGTGGTGATGTGTCCTGGAGAGACTGCAGGGGCACTGCACACACACACGTGTCACTCTGCGAGACAGGCAGATAGATAGATAGACAGACAGACAGACGCTTAAACAGGAACTCGGCCGTGGAATATTAATATGCTAAAACAGCGTATAGCAATACCGTAAGGCAGGGATATGAAATTATCTAATGGGGGAGGTTACCTGACAAACATAAATCTGCTTTGCCACCCTGTAAACATATATAAGAAATGGCATCCCCCCCCCCCCCCCGGGAAATGAAAAGCCTCCTGCTTTGTCCCGGGCGGGGTGCTCAGAAACCCCCCGGGTGAGACTCGCTGACGCTGCACCTGGCTGAAATTGAAAAGTCAGAAATTATATATACAATTTTACATGGATTTACGGGCGTTTTATTGGGGAAGGAGCGCAGATGTGCTGGGCTTGCAGCCCGGGCCAGAGCCATTCCGTGCCATCTGATAGGCATGCGGGCCTCCTAATGCAATGCTAAACGGGTGCGAGCCGCGGCACCGGGAAAACGCACTTTATATGGAAAATAAAGCAGCAGGGCAATGGGCAGGGGGGATGGTGGGCCGGGGGGCACTGACCTTGCAGGCTGGATTAAGCCGCCGGTGGGATTATTACAAAGCAATAGGCACTTGGGGATTGCCAATGTATTACGTAAATATTACTGTTAATCCGCACGAAAAAAGCACACATGTGACTGGGGATTTATTCATATACGTAGCAACTTTTCTTTTTTGTTAAATCAGAATTTCAGCATGTGCGTGAGTTAGGGTTGCTTGAGCGTTTATGTGATTTATTTTTTTTCCAGATTTAATCAACTAATCGTTTATTTGCAGTTTGCATGAGATTAAGCAGAAAGCAGAGCTGAAGGCGCCCGGACGCGGGTGCGTTCTCCCTGCACCGCGGTAATCCCGACCCGTGCCACAGGTACCCGCGGCCGCCGATCGGGATGGAGTCGCAGTGACTCTGCAGCAGCAGGGATCGCCCTGAAAGGGATACGCACACCGAGGGGACTCCACAGACACAGGTCCACCTAAATCACGTACCCTCACGTGGGAGGAGGAACTGAACCCAGCGTCCCATTTTCAGAACCACATGGTGTGATGTGCGCTAAACAACCACACCAGCATCACCATTTGATATCATGTATATTTTTATTTTTTTAAATACTACAGGGGTCGTCTAAATATTGCCAGTGCTGTAGTTGTGATCTTTAATTTGGGGGAATTTCATCTTTTTGCCTTTTTTCCGCTCCTTCAATATGATTTCTCAAATTCCGAACCATCAGGGTTGCAGGTTAACTTACACTTTATTACGTGACCTTGCAGTCACACCAAGTCACACCACCACGCCGACCCCCAGAACCGGGATCGGGGTTGACGGTAACACTTGTCGTCTGGGGGGGGGGAGGGGTTGACGCCCACAGTTTGCTAAGCTGTTACCCCTTCAGCAGATGCTGGCCTGGGCAATTGGTCCTCACCAGGATCTGCCACTGACTCCGTCTAGTATCACCCAGGAGTGCCACGCCACATCTCAAGTGAAATGTTCATCCAAAATTTATTTCTGATTCACCTATATATATATCTATATATATATATATATATATAAACACACACACACACATGCACTCACCGGCCACTTTATTAGGTAAACCTTGCTAGTACCCGGGTTGGACTCTCTTTTGCCTTCAGAACTGCTTTAATCCTTCGTGGCATAGATTCAACAAGGTACTGGAAACATTCCTCAGAGATATTG
>JAODKL010000118.1:27874524-27905452 GCA_026780765.1 Petrocephalus schoutedeni
GGAACTGGGCCGGATTCGAACCCTGGTCCCAGAGGTGTGAGGCGACAGTGCTACCCACTGCACCACCGTGCCGCCCACATAGACACCAATGACTACAAAATAATTTAAATTACATATATAAAACTATAACACTAACAGTGTTAAATTTGTATTTACTCAATTTGTATTTCCTGTATTGACAAATGTAGGATGATAATTACCTAAATGGAAATTCAAGTTAACAATGTCATCACCTAGCACTGGTCAACAGTCTAAACACGCACAAAGGGCAACACAAAGGCGCTAACGAAGAGGCATCTGTGAGTCAGACAAAGTCTCTGCATCTAGCAAGACGTAAACCGACACTCGAGCTGACATACGTAGTCAGACCCCAACCTACATGCCAAAATGTTCCAAACTACAAGCCAAAAACATTTGTTGAATCCAGGTAACATGTTCTTTGAGAACTAGTCATGAAAACCTTACAAGATTAAAATTTTTATTGCCATTGTACAAGACGGTTGCTAACTTAAGAGACTAAGAAGACATGAAACGCGGTGAGACTAACAAGGCCAAAGTGCCACACATCCTCAGGGCGCGACGTGGCGCTCTCTAACTGGAGCCGAGGGGTGCCGACCGGCCAGTGAGCCCCGTTCATCTTGGATGATCCCATGGAGAGTACAAAGCACATAATCTAGGTTCTGATTAGTGTGTTCAGAGGCTCGGTGGGGGTTAGCCTCCTTCTGACTTACCCGAGCACACCTCATGGGAGGGGACCGGCCTGGTGGGGGGAGATAATCTGGGGTGATTTAATGATCCCAAGGTGTGTTTTAGGGTGTGTAATTGCATCTGTGAAGGTTATGTAGGGGGGGGGGACTTCATTGCTATCTCATTAAAAAATTAGATGTGACACTCGGTTAAGGTGAACTAGTTAAACTGGCAACGGCAAGTGAGAAGATTGGTGTAGGCTGAGTTTAAAACATCCATAATCATCAGTGATCCCAACAAGAGGAAGACTTCGAATGAGGACATGCTAATTTCTTCCTAGCAAATTTGATGTTTGGCATTCAGGGAAAAAATCCATACAAGCCTGTTATGACTTTTTAAATGTCTTTAAAAAAAAAACAAATGTTAGTCAGTCTAATGTTTTAACGTTGTCAGTTTTTCTTTTTAGATAGGTTCCAGGCCCAGCCCCGTGACCATGACCAGGACAAGCAGCTAAAAGATATGTGTGTGTGTACCTCAGCATCCCAGTCCAGCCAAGCGGAAGGCGCAGGATTAGTGCCGTGGGGTGCAGCTCGTCGTGCCACAGCGGGCAGCCTCTTTGGCTTATGTAAGGGGGATCAATTAGTGAAGGGCAGGCCTGCCAAGCGCTGCTGGGCCACACTCACCCCTCGCTGGGGTCACAGCTGCTGGTCCTCCACAACCCCCCCTACAACCTACCTACATCTCCAATTTAACACCCTCACTCTGAGATGGTCACATGACCTCCAGAGACCAGCTTTGCTGATCACACCTGTGCTCCTCAGTAACCAGCTGTGGATACTCCCTGTCCTGAAACACACACACACACACACACACACTGCCCATGTATTCCTATCATTATGGGGACGCTCCATTCATTCCTATGGGCATAACCCTGATCCCAATCATGACACCCATAACCCCTACCCAGCGCCAACCTTAACCATCAGTAACCAAACAAAATACGAGACTTTTGGCATTTTTAGGCACAGATTTTTATATAATTGAGGTTATACTTCTGGAAAAAATGTCCCCACAAGGTAAGAAGTACCAAGTTTTTATCACATTGTGGGAACATTGGGTCCCCACACTGTAATAATTACAAAGCCACAGACACCGTTCATTCATTTCTATGACTTTTGGCATTTTTACTTTTTTGATTGCATTCACAGACTTTCAATAAATTAAGTCTGAAGTAGTGAGCACCTAAAAAATGACCTCACTAGTCATGTTTTTTTTTATGGATTTGCAATACTTGTGAGCTCCTCTGGACAAAAGCATCTGCCAAACGAATAAATATAAGTAAATGCAAATGCTGAGCTGGGGGGCGGGGAAGTGGGCGGGGCTCACCTGCAGGATGAGGACGAAGTAGTCGACGGCCTTGCCTCTCTGGTACACGTAGTGGTGTGCCGCGTGCTTGCTGCTCTCACTGAACTTGATCTCCTGGATGACACCCGGATGCTTCAGGATTCGCAGGAGCACCTTCTCGGAGATCAGCGTGGGGCTGAACAAGCTGACCTCTGTGAGTTGGGGGGGGGGGGGGGGAGGGGGGGGGCAGACGAAAATGGGCATAGTGTTGGCCAGTGAGGCTGCGGCATCCGGGGGTGGCCAGCCCCACTCCTTAAGTCATATAGGCTATGTTGGTTTTGTGTCAACCTTACTCAACCTTAAGTTGAGTAAGAAGTAATTAGTTACTAAGGCTTGGGCAGGGTAACTGAGTCACGCCAAGGTAAACAGGAAACTACTGCAATGTTTCTTCTGGCATCTTTCAGGCCATTATGTGGGTGTTGATTATACGTGACATCGGTAATTACTACACAGTGACATCACTAGACTTATTACCCCGAGCTGGGATTAATAACAGGTAAGGGTATGGCCCGATGACACACCGGACAGAGACTTTCAACAATGGACTAGACACGGAGGCCTTGAAACACACTGAGAAGTTCATTCTACACTGACTTTCAACCTTTCTTATACTGCTTGATGTAATAAAAAAATATTTTTTTACAAATAGAAAAAAACAAGATTGAATATCTGTCCTAAATTAGCAATGTTGGCATGTTTAGCTGAATTCACATGCCCTTGACAAGTTGTGACTGGGAGTCAGCTATCAGGTGACGTTTCTTAGCCTCAGAGAAGGCTTTCGCGTCATTTGGGATTTCATGCTTATGTGGCAAATCTGCACCATGGTGGAGAGCCCTGCCTGCCTGTGGTGCTCAGTGGAACTGGTGATTCAGTGAAACTTTTCATGCCGAGCATAATGGGCACAAAGTACACAGTTGTATTTTGTCACTGTCCAATGAAAAACACGAATCTCCAAAAATCCAGTATTTCAGGAGTGTGAAAAGAACGCATTTTCTACTTAACAAAACTACTTAACAGAATAAATCTAACACAGAGTAATGGGACACCCTTACCACCACAAACAGAAACCTGTCTTTACACAGCAGTTAGTGAATGGTTTCATATTTTAAAATGACTTACATGGATCATGGTCAGTGAATGCAGACGTTCATGGTTATCTTTTCATGCATTCCACTGGCGCACAGTTAGGTTGAGCCTTGTCACCCTGTTCACTATTTTCCAAGAATTCGATAGATTATCGACAGCTAGTCTAAATGTTTGGACAAAGCTTTGTCTTGCTGTTTTACAATAAGTTCTTAAAATTAGTGATATAACGTAATCCATACAAACAACCACCATGAATGCAAATCATAATAGTACAAACAAAAAATACTGTTTTCAAACAAAAAGTTCAGGGTGATAATAAATAAACTGACAGTGGCATCTGACTCAAACAAATTGCAGTGCAAACTACCTTCTGGTTTCAAGTAACAGCAATCAGCTGAGAAAAATTTATTGACACTAGGGCTGCACAATTAATCATTTTTGAATTGCAATTTTGATTCATACCCCGTGCATTTTAGGACTGAATCGCAATGTCGGTTCCTCAATCTCTAAACAATCTCATTCTAGGGCTGAATCACAATCTCGAATCCTCGGTCTCTAAACGATCTCATTCTAGGACTGAATCACAATTTTGATTCCTTGATCTCTAAACAATCTCATTCTAGGGCTGAATCGTGATCTCGATTCCTAGGTCTCTAAACGATCTCTGATGATGGTGAAACTTGGCAAGCATGAAAATGTTAAGGGACAGATCAGGAGCAGGGGACCAAGGAATCTGGCATATCGAGACTTTTCCTGAGCGGCAGAATTGCTAAATTTATGGTAGGGGGTCCCGGAATTCAGGGCCGATTTTTTATCCCAATCCAGCCCTGGAGGGAATACAAATGCAGAACAAACAGGTAACCAACACATGAAATGAGATTCTAAGCAAAATGAAGGTGGAAAAGCTAGGGAGTTGGGAAGTGAATGGAGAGGTGGGTGCTCATGCAGACACAGGATACATGCACACACACATTCAGTGGACCGGGAATCAGGAGATACACCCACACCTAACCAAGCAAGACAGAAATCAAGCAGTCAGGAATAAGTGGGGCAGAATAACACGCATTAATAGGACAATAATCAGTACTCCTGAGAAAATGTGACCGGGTAAGGAGGTGTGCTGGGGGAGTATCCATTCTCACAGAATTATTACTACTACTACTACTACTACTACTACTACTACTACTACTACTAACTTATGACTTGTGATCGCAATCTTGATTGAGTAAACAAAAATCGTGATTCACATTTTACCCAGAATCGTGCCGGGTTGGGGCGGGAGATACATAGTTTTGATGTACACGTTGATGTCCAATGCAGATACTAGTTAAATACATACGTTTATACAGAATCTTTTCAATGGTCAATTAGACGTCAAATGCTATCAGTAGACAGAGGAGAATGTATAGTACAAAGCCAAAATCACCACAAGTGGACATACGTAGTTTTCATTGGACAGTGATGACTGGTTTTGGTTTGGTTTTGGTTGTTCTTGCTCTAGCAGAACATGATTCTTTGCCATGTTCTGCTAGCTATGTTAGCAACGCACAGTGTAGCGCTAGCAATGCTATGCTAGCACAGCACAAGGTCTTACTAGTTCTGCTACAATGGTTATGGTATGCTAGCACAATATAAGGTTAGTGTCCCAGTATAACATTGATGCATCATCACCTGTAGCCAAGAAGCGATGTGCGGCCAGCATCAGCTGAGGGGAGATCTTGATCTTGGACTCGCTCTCATGCTTAAAGGCAGAAAAGTCCCGCTTGTTCTTGTTGTTAGCCACTTTCTTCCTGTTGCGGTTATCGGCTGCAGAGGTACACAGTTCGGGTTGATCTATACTTGTCGAGTCTACTCCATAATCACGCACGTTGTACTCCATAGGCTATGGTGGTTAAATCAATTTATACTTCTGCATCAGCAATTGGCGGTATGTAAAAATAACGAGGCATGGGGAGGGTGAATTTTCCATGTTGATACAACAACTGAGAGAGATGGATGTATTTGAGGTATTTTCGAATGTCAGCAGACAGATTTGGTCGTTTGGTTTGTTGCCTCTGGCTATTTATTGGACATTAGTCTATACACAATAGACCTATTGAGATTCCTGAGGGACTGGCAGTCACCAATCATATCCTAGTTTCAGGTGGAAGCCAACAGGCTGTTGCAGTTGGCTACAAAATTGCCAGAAGAACAACATTTCCTGTAATTTCGGAAGTCTGGAGAGGTCTGTGGAAAGCACTACAAACAGAGTTTCTTTCCCGTATTTTCCAAGAAGACCAATCAGAATCATTTGGGCCTGCGCTGATGCCACCATACACCATAGCTATGCTGTAGGCTTGACGCTCAAAGTATAAACCAGCCTTTATACCGAGAGAACAGTGTCTTAAACAGCACAGGCTGTCTGTCAAGCAGCATAATTATTATGAGAAGGCAGTCATCGTGCCAGGCGCAGTGTGTGCCCTCTCATGACAGGGGCCAGCGTTTAGCACTCACTGTAGAGGTCCGACTCATCCAGGATCTCAGACTTGATGATCTCCTCGATGACGTCCTCCAGCGTGACCAGGCCCAGCACCTCGTAGAAGGGGTCACCCTCACCCTCATTGTTCACCTTCTGTACGATGGCCAGGTGGGATTTACCTGAAACAGGTTGAGGACACACATACAGACTACAAGTTCCACTGGAACTGTAACATTTCAGTCCTGATCATTTATTAGCCATTATAGGACAATTGGGTATGACAAATAAATGGATGGATGATAAACATTACAGTAGTCCCCCCTTTTTCTCGGTAGTTACATTCCAACCCACCCCGTGAAAAGTGAAAATCTGCGATACATGGACGCCACCCCAAAATGTTTTTTTTTTTTTAGTTCAAGCTGTAAATTATCCTCCCACACGCTTTAAACACAGACACAAATAAATATAAAAAAAAATTTGGATCGCATTTGGATTGGCTGGGCTCATTCCTCCAGCCATTTTCTCTTTTTCATCCCCATACCACATTTTCATAAGCAATGCTACGTATTTTTTATTTCTTGCATAAATATGTTATATTTTATGTATTATTGATATTCTGCTCCATTTTAATTAATTTATATTTAATAATTACAAAATTATATTTTGATTATTAAATTAGCTTATTTCAACAGAAAAATCCATAATAACAATACACTATAGGTTTTGCGGATGCTGCAATATACCGGGGAAATCCGCGAAAAAAAGTTCTGTTTCAAATAAAATAGTTAGAAAATAGTTATGTTCCAAATACAATTCCGCGAGTAACATGGAACCGCGAAATCTGAACCACGATATAGCAGGGGACCACTGTATACTAAATATTACAATATTCATTACACTGTAGTTATTTTACATTGGCTGCTATCTTCAATCAAATGTAGCCTGTATACTGTGCTTGCATTTGTGTAACTATTAACCCAGTGAGCTGATACTTAGAAAATGATGCCAACAAAAAATTGTTTTTTAAAGACGTTTTTAGCATGTGCATCCATTTCCTGAAATACAATTATCACACAAATACATGTCATAGTGTCAACTCCCTATAGTTTCCATTGTCAGAGTTCTGACCCTCATTGTGTTTCCTAAATGCCAGTTCCTGTCAACCCAAGAATTAAGTCGTATCAATCATTTCAGCATCTTATGGTTTTTCCTCATCGCGTCGTTGCATTTAGCTAACTGGGGACACATGCTTTTGTTGATCAAACTATCAACCCCCACTTTTGATTTGAAGAAATAAGGGAGGCCACACACCCCCCCCCCCACTATCAATCAATCATGTAGTCCATGTTGGCTCAGAACTGGACTCAACATTTTATTTTTCAATAGGGGCGATTAAGTAATATACAGGGCGGGTGCAACCTCCAGTCCTCATATTTTCCAAAAGACTTGCAGGAGTACACTAAGGGACGTATCAAGCTTTTTAAAAGTGGGGGTTTTAGGATGGGGAAGTAAAACTCCCCTTGAATTTTTCACAGCCAAATTATAATATAATTATAATCACGGCCAATTATATATAACTTCCTGCATTTCTACATTTTATTTACATCTACACTATGCAAATAAAAGGAGTCTCTCTTGTCCCGCATTTTCCTTTTGTGCATCCTAATATTGCATAACAAAAAGAGAATGACGACACAGCTCTATGACAGGAACATATGATGCTGCACGAGACAGACAACACGGCGGTACTTGCCTAACGTATACGGTAAAATTACCCTCTAGTTGCTATAATGTTAAATAAAATGAAGGGGCCTGGGATAGCCTCACCTGTCATGAGAAGTAAAAAACAAATAATAATGAAATAAATATTAATATTAGACTACTGCTTTGTGCTTTAAACAGACAGAGAGGAATCTCATGGCGCACGATCCTTCACTGACTGCGCCGAGCGCGCGCCTTCTGTTTTCTCACTGTATGTGACCAATGTAATGTTTGTACAGACCTATATTATATGCCCTCACTTTCCATAGAATATATCATGCATTTCGTGCATGTGTATAAGTTGGTCTTGCTGATCTGATACAAAACCGCAGCGAAAAAGTAGGAGCTGAGGCAGCCAGAACCTCTGCCTCAGAGTGAGCCCACTGGATTACTATTTCCGGTACGCTAGGTAAAAATAAAAAAATCACTATAGGGTCACTATAGCACTCCGTATTATTATTATTTATTTTTGTTCTGAAAGAGCCGGTGCCTCACCTGACACAATCCTCACCGCAAATCCAACAGGACAGTACGACAGTACGTTACTCACTTTTAATTACAGCAGCTCTCAATCCCTCGTCACTGACGCGAGCTGAAACCTTTGCTGTGATTGGCCGAATGGGCCTTTAATAAAACTAACTGATCTATGTGTATAGCCTAAGTTTGCGTGCGTGTTTTTTCCTCCCCGATCAGAGCTACAGTCCAGTTCGCTCTTGTACCCATAGTAGCGCATATTTTAGTATCATTTTAATCTGATAAAAGTAGAGGGGATGTACTTATGTTTCAGCAAAAGTGGCAGTGTTGTAACACCCACATCCCCCCAGCTTGCGACGCCCCTGAGTACACTGACATGTTCCTTTGGCACTATAAAACCTGAGCGTTCTTATTTACAATATATACATGGGATTAGTTACAATCAACAAGAACAGTATTTACAAATCAAAGTTTTTTTAACTCTTGCCCCTTTCACTTAGGGTATACCAATTCCTTGTCCACATCTTGGCTAATGGTCTGAATGGTTAAACATGAGTCAATCATCTTGAATCATCAGTCACTGTCGGTAATAATTAAGAATCATTGGAAAGACTAGGTGTAGCAGGCAAGGGTGTAACTTTGGTTTGAACATTGGGGGGGTTGAGGTCCTCACCCATTTAGGCAATATTTTGTGAGATACTCTTTTTTTAGTTTCACATGGAAATGGGATTAAAGCTGCTCACGCCCTGACTAGGCTCCAGATCTTGCCTGATTACTGCTAAAATTTCAGAGTTTTGTGGGCCAAGTCACATTCTCGTGATATTCGGCCCCATTGGTCATTCATCACCCTACCCATGAGGCACTTTTAAAGGCTGCCTATCTAAAAGCCAGCAGGAGAGATGACTACATACAAATGAATGCAAGTCAATGAGCCCAATTCC
Source organism: Petrocephalus schoutedeni (assembly GCA_026780765.1). Taxonomy (NCBI): domain Eukaryota; kingdom Metazoa; phylum Chordata; class Actinopteri; order Osteoglossiformes; family Mormyridae; genus Petrocephalus; species Petrocephalus schoutedeni. Next base: position 27,883,336 of record JAODKL010000118.1, read on the forward strand.
TCTGGTGTCATATTGGAAGAATGGTTGGAATATTTCATTCAGACCTTTCAGTACCTAAGATGAGCTGGTCGTGTAGTGATCACAGAAACAGAAACTTGACCAAGATATGAAGCCCAAGTGCATTGCATTTATTAAGCAGCTTCTGTCCAAACGGACATATATTCAAGAATTAGAGAATCAGTCCATGAAGGTATTAATCACCTTGTTCAAGGGCTTAATGGTGACATCACACTACCAGCCATAGGACTTGAACCAGCAACCTTCCGATCACGGGCACAGAGTCCAACTTACAGAGCCGCACTGTCGCCGTCTACACATACAGACGAGCTGAAGCCACAGAAGCCATCCAATACCGGACAGATCTACCGAAATGTGTGAATGCTACAGGAACCAGCACTGACTACAGTAGTAAGTGCTCTGTAAACCCTTTATTCTTAGCGATATGGAAGCCAAAAATAGCCCAGTCTCTGTTCATCCCATCAGACACAGCCTTGGGTTCAGGGAAACCACGTCATCAGAGCAGCATGGCATCGCAAGCAAAGGGTTTAAATCTAATAATAGCACCCCGAGTCACAAAGAGGGTAGTCACATCCTTACACTCTTTGCTGTTTGCGTGTGTCTGTATGTGTTCAGACCCTCACACATATTCTTTAGTCCACACTTGCATGACTGTCAGGCTAACTGGAAAGGACTGAATGGATGCTGTATGTAGCCCTATAAGTCAACAGAGGAGTCAGACTTTACTCCCTGCTGGCCATAACATTGTTCTCTCGGCCTTCCTATAACAATTCAAAACCTTAAAGGCCAAACTTTCAGTCAAAAACTGACAGGACGTTATGGAACAGATGAAGGAGAACTACCATATTTTGTTGTTATTCTTACTGTAGTCGTGAACTAACATCAAATAAAACCTGTAAGTAATTTTAACATATCAGTTCCTAATCTGTAGGGCAAAGTCAGTTGTAGGCCATCTCTCTACCACAGCCAGGTGTTATGTGGGCATCCCCTCGGCCTGGTCCAGCCGCTCGACTCCTCTGCAATGAGGATCCTGCGAGCTGGATCATCCCCAGGGAATGACGCCACATGGTCTCAACGCCGTGACTGATGCTACCTCACAATGCAGGTAATGTGCCTCATTCGGGACTCCCTGAGAAACCACTCGTTCAACGCAAAGGCAAACCATCAGTACCCAACGACACTCCAACAGTGAGAGCAGAGAAGATTTTTTTTACAGACACTGGATTGGATTTATTAACATAACCAGGAAGAAAAAGAATATTTGTAGTATTAGTAGAAGGAAACCCAGAGAGGATTTATTGGAATCTACGAAATTCTAAACTATATATACATTTTCACAAAATAAAAAACGGGACCACTGGTGTCCTGGGAAAGAATATTAAATTTCCAGGACAGTTAGTCGAGAAAAAAGAACAATCCCAGGAAAACTGGAACAGGTAGCAATCCAGCTCTCCGAAGAGACACAGTACCAAAGGAGTCCAATCTTCATCTCAGGTTACTAGATAGTGTCCATGTCTTGCAGCCTTACAGCAAAACGGGGAACACCAAGACTCTATAGACTTGGACCTTCATCCTCTTACAAACGTATCGGGAGCACCACATTCCCCTTTCCAGTGACCCCAAGAAGCCCCATGGTCTCCCAATCCGTCTACTGACTTCATAGGAAGAGTCACCCGCCACATGAATGTTGCTAGTAAAATAGGAACAGTATAATTTTGTACGTCAACTCTGCATAATTGCACTTTATTGCACAGTGTGTCGCTGGTCCTATTTCAAATGAATGGTTTTCTATGGCAGCACATTCCTGTTAAGTGCACAATCCAAATAAATGTTACATGGTCCTGATTATAATATTATGAGGACATTTCGGGTAATTGCAGGCTTTGATTTATGTGATGACCTCAAAAGCAAACCTACAGAAAGATGAGGAAACAGGTGAAGAGACCTTGTTCATTTTTTGAAGTCTTGGATAGGCAAAAACTTCTGGATGTCTTCATGGAGACAAATCACCGTGAGTCATACACCGATCAGCTATCACATTAAAACCACCTGTCCAATATTGTGTAGGTCCCCCTCATGCCACCAAAACAACTCAAAACATGGACTCCACAAGACCTCTGAAGGTGTCCAGTGGTCTCTGGCATCATGACATTAGCAGCAGATCCTTTAAGTCCTGTCATGGCACTTTTCCAGTGGCATATAGGAACCGACCCATACTGTGAATAGAGCCTAGTTAGAGTACGGATCCAGCTCACTTTGATTTTCCACTGCAGAAGGGTCGGCTCTGTGAAAATGTTGCCAGTGACATAAAACCAAAAAGACACTTATTTACTGTTCAGACAGTGTACATCATGATTAACTATGTGCTAATTTCCACTAACATGTCTGTGAGAATCGGTGATTATGACATCAAACACTAGCGAAATCAGCTTTAGTGTGCGTAAATATGCATGATGAATCCATTCAATTTAGCCATTATAATACTTTTTTTAGTAGGAGGTTGGAAAGTTCTAAATTGATACTCTGCACTTGATACTTTATACCTAAGTCATGCCGGTTAGCCAAACAGCAAATTGGCATTATCAGGGGTGGACTAAGTTCTCCTGGGGGCCCTTGGCTGACATGGGTACAGGGCCCCCAATTAGCCCATATGAGCTATTATTTGGAGCCAAAAGAGAAACCGGAGGAAATGAAAAATGATGGAACATCAGTAATATGTTAATCACAGCACGGGGTGCCAGTGGTAAAATCTGCCAGTTGGGCGGAATCAAGCCGGTGGATTGATCGGCCAAATTTAAGATGGATGGATGGATGGATGGATATAAATTATACATTATAATATTTTGACCAAAATTGTTGTATAAATAGCTTGGAGTGGACATTTGATCTTCGTCTTTCAATACAAAAAAACAGTTCAGATCAGCAGGTGCCCCGGGGATATTCACCCCTGAGCGGTCTGGTTGCATTGTGTAAATTTCAGGTCCAGAAAGTAAAAATCCAGACCAAGATTTTGTTTCAAGCAACTAGTTGAGCACTCTGTGACTCTTTATACTCAACTGGTTGTATTATTTTATAGGATTTTTTTGTCATTTATTTTGCCTAGCTTTCCAAGCTCTGAAAATAAAAGTTTTATTCCATTGAATACTAACAGTTTCTGACACTGCATCATATAGTGATACAGCTGTAATTTGTATAGATGTACTACAGATGCACTATACAATACTGTTAATTTTGGCAAGTACTTACAGTATGTAAACTGAACATACACTCTGGTTAACAGCACGTCACCGTGTTTCTTAGCCTGTGCAGTTATGCAGCCACCATTATTAGTCACCAAGGCTAAACATTGACAGACTGATAAGATAATGAAAAGTGTGTGTACAATGAGATCAGAAAAAAAGCTAATTTACAGAGAAGACACACTATTCTTCCACTATGTAATAGCAAAAACTTAAAGAGAATAAACCATCCATCCAGTTTCCCTTCTCGCTTGTCCTTTTCAGGGTCGCAGGGGGTCCGGAGCCTATCCCTGCTTGGCAGGGAGTAACCCCGGGTGGAGCGCCAACCCATCACTGAACGCACACACCATTCACACCTTCAGACAACTTGGCAACTCCAATTCACCGCAGCATTTGAGTAGGCAACCCTGAACCCGGAGTGCCAGAATTCAGCAGGTTTCCTGTCCTGGTCTCTGCTGAACCAAATCAGACAACCTAAAGGAAATCCTACAACAACATACAAACTCCGCACACAGAGCCAGGACGGGGACCCCAGCGCCAGTGAGATGTAACGGCAATAGTGCTGACCACTGCACCATCATACCAACCTTAAGTGAAAAAACAGGACTTAAAAATGCCAGTTTACTGTAAATGACAAGCTAGCAGCAGCAAACAAATTTGGCATGAGAAAAGCATATAGTGGTTTAGGAGACTGTCACATAGTCCACACTTTAAATGGGTAAAGCAATCCTACCAGCTCCCTGGATGAAACATTACTCAGCTAAGCTATACAAGACTTCCATCTGCACTTTCCAGAAATAGGTGCACAAGGGGGCATAGAAAGATGACCAGTGAGTGATAGTAATTTGGAGATTTAAACATTTTAAATAATTCTCTTGGGCACAATCCTCCATCGCGCCCCTAACAACAAAATCTGATAAAGTTTTGGATTGCTTTTACGTTTTGCCACTATCAGTCAAAAACATCAAATTCTTTTTTTTTCCTGGAAACTGAGAGGCAAAAAATAGTTCACAATCAAAACATGTTTGTTCAGAAGCTTAAATGGAAAACAACCGCTGAGAAGGTGACTTTGCTGATGGACTCGGAGGAGCGAGCTGGGGTTTGGAGCCCCTGGGAGGTGCCCCAGAGAGGCACACTAATGCTTCCTGTTCCCGTCTAATAATTATCGACTCTGTGTGAAGACCGGAGGTCATTAGTGCATCTGCGTGTCTATTTGTTGCACAGACGATGTTCATTTGAAGTTTGAATCTGAACATTGGACTACAATCCGGGTCATAGCTTTCCTCACAACCACATGCAGGTAAACTTTGTGGGTTTTAATGGGCATGAAGCCTTCACATCCCTCACAAGAGTGTAATCTGTAACCAATATATCTGATACTCTAGGCACTGAGGATGCAACTTTTGATCGTTAATCTAAAATCTTTTATTTTGATCCACATAGACTCTAGTTCATCAAATCAAAAAGAACATTCCACACTCTCTGGGGGGGCATCACTCTGCACAATCTCTATGGGGGGGGGGGGGGGGGGCATGTACCATTAATTCAAATAGACTTCCATATTTCGCATGAATTTAAAACTGCATTAATTTTCACAGAATAGGAATTTAAATTATTCTCCGTGAACAACAGCGAAAACGTATGAAAAACCTGTGCTGTCTAGAGCGATCTGTCCTAACACAGTCCCGTTTTAATTATTGATTGTAACCCAAAACCAAGACAAGAATCGATCTTTACCATAATACTAAAGACGGGCAAAAAGTGAGAGCAGTGTAGAGAATGAAGGGCACCCGAGGGTTCACCGTGGTGCTATTACAGATATGGATAATCAGTAACACTAGGGATACGCCATGCATCATATTATACACTGTTCATTTCGTAAGCTCAGGTTACGCAATTCTCTCCAATTTAATTTTAATGTTATTAAATGTAATTTAAAGACTCAACCCCATGTAATAACATCAACGAATAAATTACATACGATATCCTAGTAGTCAACAAATTAAATTATATAGGCGGCCGCCTAGGGCGCAATTATCTGGGGGGAGGGGGGGGGGGGCTCCGGCATAGTAATCCCCAGCGCCAATCGCCGGGCTCACCGTCAGACACAAAAATAAATTTGACAGTGAAACTTGGGGGGCGGGGGGTATAATCCTGCGTAAACCCGGGTGCAGATCGACTCTCCAATTCAAGCCCCCAAATTCATGGGGAGAAACACTAACCTTTCTTGAACTCCTCCAGCATCGCATCCAGCTTAGTGTCGTGGAAAACGAAATGGACAGGGTGGTTGTAAAACTTGGTTATGGTCTTTAAAGTCGTGCAATCGTCCGGGTCAACGAAAGCCAGATCTTTGACATAGAGAATATCGACTATGTTGGAGCGCTCGTCGTCGTAGACCGGGATCCGCGTGTAGCCGCTCTCCATGATCTCCGACATGGTGTTGAAATCTAAAACAGCATCAGTATTTATCATGAAGCAGTTGCTCAGCGGGGTCATGATGTCCTCCACCGTCTTGGTCCGCAGCTCCAGGGCGCCCTGGATCATGTTCATTTCCTCTTTCACCAAGTCATTGTACGGCTCCGTCACCTTAAGCATCTCCACCAGCTTCTCCCTATTGTACACGGTGCCGATCTCCTTGCCAAGCACACAGTCCAGCAACTTGCTAACCGGATAGGACAGGGGGAAGGTGAGGAGCATGAAGAACTTGGTCAGGAGGATGGTGTTGGCTCCCACCGCCAGCCCGTGGCGAGAGCACAGCGCCTGCGGCACGATCTCGCCGAAGATGACGATGCCGATGGTGGAGGCGACCACGGCGCCGAGGCCGGAGCCGATCAGGTCGTCCAGCAGGATGGTGAGCGTGGTGTTGACCAGCACGTTTCCCAGCAGCAGCGAGCAGAGCAGGTAGTTCCCCTTCCTGCGGATCGGCTCGATCTTGCGAGCATCCCTCTTCTCCTTCTCAGTGCCGCAGCTCTGCACGATGCGCAGCTCCATGGGGTCCAGCGCCATCAGCCCTAGGTTAAGTCCGCTGAACATGCCGGACAGCACCAGCAGACACACGATGAGCATCACCTGCAGCCACAGCGGCAGCAGCGACTTCTTCTCCTCCAGTACGCGGAGTCTGCCGTCGTTGCCCCCCAGCAGGTACCACTTGTCTTGCGGACTCCGCCTGACGCACAGGCTGTAGTCCTTCGCCGGTTCGCTCTTGCGGAGCGCTTTAATGTGCATGCCGAGCAGCCCCGACGTGCCCTCATTGCTGACGTTCATGTACGTGCTGATGCTGAAGTCTTTGGTGAAATCGGAGCAAGTCCTGTTGGGGCTGTCATCGCCGGCGCCGCCGTCCCGCTCCCCGTGCTCCATGAACCTTATCTGCGCCCAGGTGCCAGAGTTCATCCGCACCCCGTAAAACCTGAGCTGGACGCTGCTCTGCTCGGTTACCTGGATGACCCCGTCATCGGCGGTGCTCGCCGGCTTGTCGCTCCTCTCCAGTCGCATTCCCAGGACGCGACCGCCACTCACCCCCGTCACTGCCGCCTCCGGTCGTCCGACAACAACGCTCCAGAAGAACACCACTAAAGTTAGAATGTACCCCTGTCCACTGCACTCTGTCGCCATGTTTGTTTCACTCTCCGGCAACGGGCAGCTAACGTCATCTACTCATTTCCCGGGAGCGGCCCCCTTATTATCATAATAACTCTGGTACAACCCACCGAAAACAGTAGGCAGCCCTGCGGATCTCGTTTAATTACAGTATCCAGAGTAAGTTTCATCATATACATACATTGATTATTGAACGCCATTCCATTATATACGTATACGCCTGGTGTGTATGGGATATTCTCTCCGAATATTTTGCAACGGTACAGACATTGCAATATCATAAAATGTATTATGCCAGTAGGCTAAGCATTTAATTACATACTGCTGGCAGCAGAATGATAGTGGTGGCAAAGGGTCCGAAAGGGAAAGAAAAGTCAGATGTCTAATGATAAAAAGTTGAATTAAGGAATATGCACCGGCTTGCGTAAGGCTTTAGCCTGGAATATACAAAGCAGTATCATTTATATATATATATATATATATATATATATATATATATATAGAGAGAGAGAGAGAGAGAGAGCATAGACTATATATATGCTGAGTATATATATATATATATATATGCTGAGCACTATATACTCTCTCTCTCTCTCTATGTTTGTATGTATGTATATACACTCACGCACCAATCTCTTTATTTTAATATCTCATTAAACGTTTGGCGTTTAATATGTATCAAATAGGCTATATATATATATATATATATATATATATATATATATAGTTGTGGGGACTGTGCTATTTCTCAGTCGTGGTGCGTACTTGGAAACGAAATCTTTGTAGAATCCATGTGAATTCATTAGAACGGGACTGCGTTTTTCAGTTACAGCTGAGATTGGGATTAAGAGCAGCAGTTATGTAACGGGGCACGACCTGCTATGCTAGAGATCCGCTGAGCCGCAGGGCTCCTTGGAAGACTGCCGCCTGTCAATGGGCTATGCTGTGTCAAGTGCCCGCAAGGCAATGACGTAATGCCGGGGGCGGGGCCTGTACACTGCGGACGCCCTCTTACTAAATATTGATCATCATAATAGCTAGTCGAGCGTGTGATTAAGTGAAAGGGAAGCACTGTTCCATAGGTAAGGAATAGTAAATAGTGTTTTAGAGTCACAACTGTCCTGGTTGAATTTATAGGCCTGTAAATACCAGAACGTTATTTCAACTGCGTGTAATGCAGCATTTTGACGACATTCACTATTTATAGGCCTACTACATACATACCAGATGTGTTATTAATATCACGGATACTGGCTGTCTGGCGATATATTAGCTTATAAAAATATGAATTATAAAGTATGTATGGTATCCAAGATATGGTCCAAATGTGCCAGTTATTCATTTTGAGTGATTACGTTTGTTTTATCATTTTGATATTTGCATTTGTTATTGCTACGCAATGTATCCATTACTAGCGATCTAGGAGCTCCCTCTTGTGTCCAAAAAGGAAATGGCGTCATTTTGCAAGAGCCTCATCGCTGACGTTGCAGCCAGAACAGCAATCAAGCAAGTTAGTTGGACATTGCAATGAAACTATTACACCGATAGTTCTACATTAACATTTTATGCCATTCAGAGAAAGATAGGTGAGGAATAATTAGTAGATGATTTGCATTGCATTAAGAAGGCTCCTCCAAAGAGGGTCAAGACGCAAACTAGTGGGGCTCTGAGATGTTTGTGAAAAAAATCTTGAAAAGTGCATTTTTTTTTCCTTTGAGGCAATTCCTGGGAGCATCCAATAAGGTACTGAAAAAGACATCACTTCATCAACAAGGACAAAACCCAGCAATTAAGCGGTAAATGAAATGGTGTCCGAACAAGGATATAGTTCCATGCTGGTCATGACATAGGCAAGGTTCAAAATCTATCAAAGACTTCCCGTTACCTTTGGTTCTGTGGTTTTATAGTGCCTAGCAATTTTTTTAGCAGATGTAACGAGCTGTGGCCAGAAGGCAGGTGATGCATGTCATAGTGGTAACCGTAGGACCTGCTGGTGGCCAACACTAGTGAGGGATGCTGTCAAGCTGACCAAAATACTTTTGGCATTCTTACTTTTTTGACTGCAGTCAGATTTTTTTTTTTATAAAATCTTGGTTTTTCCAAATGGGGACTTGAAAAACTGTCCCCATTTGTCCCCAAAAGTAAGGAAGTTTGAGGTTTTACCACACTCTGGGGACATTTTTGTCCCCAAATGTGATCTATGCAAACCCACACACACATAGAAAAATACTTACTGCAAATCAATAAAACAGGAATAGCAGGGCTCTGGGACCGTACCACTTATAGCAACTGCTTATCTGTAATAGCTTTTTTCCTAACCCTAGTCACCGCACCGTTGAGATCGGAAGTTCGGCCCCTGGAGTATATCACGGAAGCCATGGGGACAAGGCAGGCAATTTTATGTTTGTTATTTTAAACAAAAATGTGATTTTTAGGAAAGGTAAATGTTGAGATATCTTCCGATAAGACATATTTAGACTGTATATGTAACGTTGCATTGGCAGCATTAGGCAAATTTCGGCAAGTCTTGAAAGGCAATAAGGTAAGTCGCGAGATAAGTAGGCTTTGATAATTTAGAACAGTGTTTCCCAACCCAGTAATAGTCCACGTTTTTGCTCCCTCCCAGCTCCCAGCCAACCAGGAGCACCGAATACCTGGTACAGGTGTACTGGGAGCTGAGAGGAAGCAAAAACGTGGACGGTCTGGTGTTCCCTGAGGACTGGGTTGGGAAACACTTATTTAGAGAAAGCAGAGACAAGGATATATGTGAGTTTTTCACAAGCAAACAGACAAGCGGATATGACTGGATGCCCCCCCCTCACAAGGCTCCCCCTTGTTCAGATGCCTTCTGCAGTCCTTGGCCTCTCATGCCTGAAGGGGATCTTCTTACAAACAGTATCCTGACTGAAAAGCAGCACCATGTTTCCTAAGTACCTTTTTAAATAGAAGGCTGGTTTTATACATTTTCTGATGCAATACCTTATAGCAAAACTTGCCATATAATACCATATAATATAAAACCTAAAAGGGTAACTGATTCAGGAGTACCAATAACTAAATTAATCCAACCCATCAATCCCACTTTGTGCTGCAGGCCCCTAGTAGTCTATATAATAAACAAATTACAGACATAAAGACAGTATTTGTTAAACATACTTCATTCACGAGGCTTCTTTGTTGTTGTCATTTGAAAAGTATCTATTGCTAAAGTATCTATACTGCAGGAAGTCAAGAATTACTTAAAACATCACACAGTGTGTCCAAAATGATAAAATGCTTACTCTATATGACACACTGAAACTTTGTTACAGCTAAAGAAACTAAATTGTAAGGCTAAATATATCATCAAAATACATCTGAGATACAATAATTGATGTTAAACCGACTGCTAAATCAACAGTAAAATCAGGAAAGGTTGTTCAATGCAAATAATGTGCAACTGTTCTTACATCATGTCAATCACCATTTTCCAGGGTATACAGGGTATAAAATGGATTTTTCTAAATGAATCAGAGTGATGACAATCAGCACCGACAAAATGGACCAGCATATAAATAAAGATGCAAAGCAATCCTTGGCCTGCTGAAATTAGTGAATATTTGGTTGGTTAGATATAACCTTAACCAGATGTAGTCAATTATTATACAAATCTTCATTCAACCAAATAACTACACATGCTTGTAAGACATGTCATCAGTCAAAATAGATGATGATCATACGAATTTTGAGCTACCCAGCTCATCATTGTGTAGCACTGTGTGTTAGCAGCTTCTGTAATGGTTTGTGGTAGAAGTCCGCTAGCTGGATGGCTAACGGCGAGGCTACCAGCTCTACTTATCAGAAATCAAATCTTTATGCTTCAGATGTTAATTACATACAGGTGACTTCAGATTGCCCAGTTTGGCTGATCTAGGCCGATTCTACTTCAGCTACTGAAAATTTTTTTAAACTCATGTGACTCAGACCCCATGTTTTTAGTTATTCAAAAGTACTTAAATGAGTTATATCCACTAGATATTTTTAAAAAATATTGACTAAGCATAGCTAAAATTCAGAAAGAATACTGCATTAAAGCACACGTTTGTTGTCTCTGAGTGATACACCTGGTACAGTGTTAATTACTACTGGCAGAATTTACCAAATGAACCTTGAATCTATAATCCACAAAACTGCTCCTTGTGTGGATATTTAATTATATTATTATTATATCCTCCTTGTTATATCCTGTTTCCAAGTTGGCCCTTTTCTTCTTTCCAACTTACATTTCCAAAATTTTCTTATATTAATCTCAACATTAATCTGTCTCAGCTTTAAACCTGGGAGCACTGCACAAAACATGAAGGCATCTTCATGATCTAAGCAGCGTAAAATCAGAGGGTGAGCAGCCTTTTCCACCGCCACTGTCCTCCGCTGCTACTTCCTGTTTGTGCCTGGTTCCGTGTCCCGCTCGGCCCCATTTTTACTCTTAGCCGACTGCGACTGGCTGTCCGGCAACAGGACCTCCACGGAGAAGCTGACCTTCTTGGACTGGATGACGCTGTAGGTGTTGTCGAACCGCAGCACATCTGCGGAGAAATTGGGAACAGTCCCATTCAGACATTCAAAATCACTCGATGATACTAGTTTACACTAATAAGGATGAATGAATTATCGGTTTCTACCGGAAAACAGATCTGAGGCCGTAAAGAAAGAGGAGAGAGTTCCCTTAAAGCTTGTTTTCATGCTGCTCCTCCATTCACTCACAGACACCAGCGGCAGCACAGGTTAGGGAGCCATCCTCGGGTACCAGGTGGGCATTGTAGCGCTGACTAGGCAGCACTTCTGTCATTTCGCTGGCCCGCTGTCTCTCGCCCACCTTGGTTTTCATGAAGACCCCAAAGCCAACGTCTGCACCCTCGCTCGTGAACTGCCATCTAGGTAGATGAGGGCCATAAGTTGAGTTCATCCAATTACTCCTCCGTTGTGTTTCAATAAGGGTTAGAGAAATAACTCCAGAAACATTCCATGAGAAGCAGTCATGGCTGGACCGGAAGGCTTCTCCCCCTCGGGTCTGCTTGGTACGAAGTAAACATTCCCCCGGAAGGGGAGCCCACCCTGTGAGCCACCTACCGGAGCACGCTTCCTGGGTAGAGGATCTCGTACTCCAGCTGATGGGTGGATCCCCGGCTGATGGTGATGCTCTGGTCGTACTGCATATTGATGGAGTCCTGCTTGTAGTATGACTTTGGTACGACTCCTCCATACTTAATCTAGAAGCAAAAGGAAGCTCATAGTTACGAATACAGGGTCTGACATTGCTTTTGATTGGATATGTTACATATCCTATAATATCCAAATGCATTTTATACAGTGACTTATGGGTATGCCCAAAATATTTTGGTTGTAGCGACTAGGTTGTAGTTCGCAATTAACTGCCAATAGTTGCATAAAAAGTAAAGAAAATAAAGTAAATAAAGAATTTTTCTTCTTCTTGACCGAGACTTGGATTGTTACTGCCAGTCGATTTCCGAAAGAATTGCCTTAATCTCAGCATACCAGCCACTATTATCCATCATGAGATGCTGACCTTGGCCCTGCACTTGGGGTCTCCATCAGGGTCAGTTAGATTGCCACCGTATGCCACTGGCAGCTGGTCAGGGTCAATGTATTCCCGTAAAACCTCTGGCCAATCATCTTCAGGGAGACAGATAGGGGTGGAGAGTATTCATACAAAACCCTCCCTCCCTTTCAAAGACAACAAGCATATTTACCCGGATTTAAGGCCTTGAGTTACACACATACCCCCCAAGATATTGATCTTTCGACGGGTGTCCTCACACAAGAAATGCTTCACAAGGTTGTAGGCCACAGGGAAGAGCTTTGGAGCTGCAGGGAAACAACAGATAGAGCTGGTCCATGACACACACACACACACACACACACACCTACCTAAATGAAGACTGTCCATTCATTTCTATGGGAAAACCTTAACCCCAGTCACAACACCCTTAAACCCTACCCAGCCCTAACCTTAACACATTTTTATAAAATTGAGGTTCCTCTTGTGGGGACTGAAAAAAAAACATCACATCATGGAGAAATTTGTTCCCAACAATGTAATAATTATAAAAACACTGGCATACACACACAGACATATATCACATCTGATGAAATAACATTTGTTGATGAGATTGCCTAAAAACATGTATAAATGCGGGGTTGTGGTGGTCTGCATCGAGTCAATCCTATCACTGGAAGCACAATAATTTAGAGAAACCAATTCATTCAAACCCTGTGAGAACACAGTGCTAGCCAATGAGCAGTTACAGTACATTCCCAAGGCCCAGACAGCCCTTAATCAACTTTTAAATACATTAGCAGCATGTGTTAAAGAACCTTAATGAAAATTAATGAATTCTGATTTACCTTTTATGAGAAACAATCTCTTGAGTCCTTCAGGGTAGTTCTCCTCAAACATGGTGAGCACCTACCACAGCACATGAAAAATAATATAATTCCACCCAAATGACTCATGAAGGGGCGTGAAAGTGATTCACAAGGGGCTGGGTCACAAGCTAGGCACCAGGGACGATTTCCACATGAATCTTTCTCACCTTCAAGGTCAAGTACCAGTTTGAATTTAGACACATTCTAAAAATGTGCATGAAATATAGATTCTGTTGGGCCACTTCAAAGCCAAAATGCAAAAAAAAAATTCTTAAGGTACAGAAACGTTTTCCTTGAACCTATTTTCATTAAATAGAGAATGAGCAACACACACACATACTGAGGTCATAATTTCACTTTTGCCTCACATGCTTCCTGTTCTAGGCTATAAAGACTATGTGCTGTATTGGGCTGAGTACCTCTCCATAGGCTTCAATAGCTGGTTTCCACAGGTGTTTGAGGCCTAGACCCTCGCAGTCATAAATCAAGGTGATCGACTCCACATTCTTTTCCAGCTGAAAGGTCATGGGATGGAAAGTGAATTATGGTCAGATTTGGGTAATATTCCTGACACGTGATTAAGAGTGAATCGATGGCTCTTGTCATGTCTATATGCCGCAGAAAGTTATCCTAACATATTGATCCCCGATGGCACCTCAAATATTGACATACCTGCTTGGACTGCTTCTCGCATTCCAGCCGAAGCATCTCTGTGTTTCTTATCTTATATCTGAGAAAATCCTGTTTACTGGCAGAGAGGAGGAGGCCTTTGGGGTCCAGTGGGCCGATGACGTCATACCAGATGGGGCTTCCCTCTCTATCATAGCCACACATCCCCCCTGCCAGATACTGCTCAATCACCTGCAATATGTCACAGTACACCTGGGGCATTTCACTGTATAGTGGTACAGTGTGTGACTGAGCATTGGACCAATAAAGCTTAAAACTTGAACCTTACCTGTTCAGAAGCTTCAATATAGATAATAATAGGATCATTTCAGTGGTTTAAGAAAGTACCTCTGGTGGCTGCCAGTCCGTTGTTATGGTGTCCACCTTCATGCGTTTCCTGAATTCTACATGCTAAATAAAATTGGAAATGTTTTATGACCAGTTTATTACGACTTGGCCTCATAAGGGTGCATAGCGCCCTAATTACGCCCCTTAGGGGTAAGTCATTCTGTCCACTACTGTGATATAGTCACTAATTTCAGTTTCACCCTTTGTGATTTTGTCCGGGACCCAGTACTGAGTTCATCGGTTGAAAGCAGTATTAAAGTGCATATTCTCATATTTTGGATTACTTCTATTTCCACAAAATAGCATCATTTCACATGCAAATGTATTATGATTTTCTGTTTCTGTGCCATTAACATTTTAAGACATCCATTGTATTACTAATTTAGTGGTCTAGTTAGAAATCAAGTAAGTAGCACTGTAACTAAATGCTAAATGTATCAGTGTACTGCAGTTTTTATACTATTTTACATCTCAGTAAATCCTAAAAATAGACATCAAATTATATACAGCTATTAAAGATATCTAAAACTAGCCATTTTGTAAGAAAACACACCTGGCTCAACTAACATTTGCCATTTTTAAGATATTTCTCTGATGAATACAGCACTTTTTCAGACACTGTGATATCAAATCTATATACTCTGCAGTCCCTGTCAGTACAGGCAGGTAACACAATGAAATGTGTTTAAGGCTAATTATAAAATTAAAATTAAATTAGGACTACTTAAGAAATAACATGGAACTGTTTTTAACAGACCATTCAAAGGATTATAACTATTTAATCAACTGGAGGTTTTTAAACAACAAGGACCAATGTCTTTACCTTTCGAAGCATTGCTTCTGCCTTTGATACACTGAAGGCTCTGGCTGAAAAAGAATGTCAGTGAATGATCATTAATTTTGATTGACGTTTTAATGCCCATAACGGCAAGGATTTCTCCTGAGATGTTTCCATTGGTAATACATAATTTTCAACTTAGCTTTTTTCTAAAGCTATACTACTGTAACAATATGCATGTAATGTACAACTGGTAGATTAATAGAAATAAATGTGCATTGTTACAAGCAGGTTGAGCTGAAGGCACAGAGCTCAATTTATAACCAAAACATATACCCATATAACCTTTAACTTGCTCTGTTGGTTATCAGTGAAAATATAAACACATACACAAGCAGACTGCAAGGGATGGCAGAAACTGATCTCATGGTATAGACTCCTGAGCAGATTACTCACTAAGAGAGCTGCACGCAAATTGATTGCCAGGTAAATTTCAGCATTATTTAAAAAAGCAAAAGATGGAATACTGAGGAGATTTCAGTGTGGATCATGATTCCCTAAGGGTGATGATACACGAGACAACTTTTTGAGTAATGTTGCTTGGCAGTGCTGCTGAGTGATGTTGCTTGGGCACCTTCCCATTGAGAATGCGCAGTACATTTCCATCTGGAGCAATCTGATCGCAGCTGGCAACTTTTTGAGATCTTCCAAACAGAATACTAGCAGCTGATCACATGACTGACTTGGGGCTTCTGAAAAATTCAACAAGAATGGCAGGCTCTCAGTAGCAATGTAGTGCAGATAAGGTGCGTCTCCTTATATTGTTTTACCCAGTAAATTGTCATGTGTAAACCCAAAACAGGGAATTGGCCTAATTTTATCCTTAAAATCCAATTCCAAGTGCTCAGGCAATAATTTAGACATCAACTATTTGTTTAAGCAAAATGCTAACTGCTGCTGCCAACTGTCCATTGCCTTGATTAGTCGCCCTGTGTCTCACCTTGTTGCCCATTGCCGGTAACATAGCGTAAAATTTCCCCCATGTATCATCACCCTAAGAAACTTCACACAAACCACAACGAATCCAAGAGTCACGTACTGGAAGCCAAACTATATCAAGATATTGGGACCAAGCGATTCAAGCAAAGTCTCTTCATTTAATAGTTTTGATTTTGTAATAACGTACTCTCCGTAATAATCTGGTGTGATAATAATCAGAAATTACACAAGGTGTAGGAGTACACAAGGTGGCCTTTTAAAGCAGGCAGAGCAGAAATAGACAGAAATCCTTAAATTTTGTTGGTTCATATTACAGGAGCCATACAACAATACTCTTATTAAAAATATGCATTTGTATAAAAAGGTATAGAGTGGAAGACATTTTGTAACAGCACCTACTAAACAAACCTATGTCTAATGTAATGCCACTTGTCAAACCCTTAGTGTTGTTGTCAAAACAGGCAGAGACAACGCTACTTGCCCACTAGCTGGGATCTAAGGACATTCAAGGTCATTACCAACATCATCACATAGCACATGATGGGAAGTCTATTTCCACAAGAAGTCTTTAATGTGTTAACCTTATTCCTGACTACCGCAGAAATAATTCAGGGTGGCAAATTAGGGGAGGTGAAAGTCAATATCAAACTGCAGAGGTCCACTGATTTTCATCTATATGTTTACCTTTGACATTCTTATCACAGAGACAGGTCACTGACTTCAGAGTAAGTCACATATGCCATGGCACAAAGTCCATTCTGTCAAAACAGTTTGACTGATCTGACTCCAAGAGATGTGTCCTGCTAAATATTCTGCAGACAGATTTGTGCTGCATTGTTGACTTTTGACAAGCAGAGGTTTTCTGGAGGGAAAATGGTTTGTCCATGAAGTGAACCTCTGATCTCTTGATTGTTCAGTCTTGTAAATCACCAATTGTAATTTCTTCCAAATTACACTAAGGACTGTGAAACATCCTTATGATAAGGTTACAATCAGGATGTCTGACAAAATCTGTCCTCAGTTGCCTCAGCTTACCCACAATGCAACTCCTTGTCTGGTTCCTTGGAAACTCCTCTTATCATAGACTTCCAAATGTTGAGACACTAATAATTAAGTATTGTCTTTCCAAGAATGCATCAGGACCAACATACCTTGGGGATAGCCATTGCACTGCACCACTGCAAGTGTCTACCCGGCAAAAAGCACCCTTCAAGAACATGTTCCCAGTCCACTTTGCTTCTTTACTAGTGAGGCAAGTTACTGTCAGAACTGTCCATTTGCTGAAATATATGGAATTAAGATGTTTTCCTACTGTTTTCATTCCAAACTTGTATGAACTTTGCTCATATTCAACAGTAGCAATTCAACAGTAGCACTGTTGCTGGATTAACAGATAAATAGCTTACATGCTGTTGTTCCATTCGCATTGGAATAGTTAGCACCACAGCTATATAATGGAAGTCACTTTTTAAAAGAGAAATGTTGGAGGTTGGAGTGAAAATCTATGTATATTCAACTTGCCAGGAAATTTACAGATAAAAGGCAACTGTAATTGCTGGGTGGTATTCCGGAAAGTTCTTGCAGAAACAGGGGGCTTTGTTTGGGTTTAAATTACAAAGGCAGTCTGATTAAACTGTTCAGGAACAAAGCACCAGGCAACACACACAAACGTGTCATATGAGATGCACATAAGCCTAATCACTACAGGCTTTGGTTTTCCTAAAACCTTGTTCAGTAACACTTTATTTGACGGGGCACAACTAATGCAGTATTACGCTGTTACGTATTAATTAACCACAAATGTAATCTTAGTTACATACTGATCTCATATTAATGCATCATTTATGAATCATGACTCAAGTGTTCTTTATATCTGTAATTCTGTAAACCTTTGTGAACTACTGAAGGAACAAGTAATGAATAACACAAGGGAAATACTCATGATTGTTTATCATTAATGAATCGTGACTCATGTTTAACCAATACTTCAGCAAAGTATTATTTCTGGGGTGAAAATAAATATATCTATCATGGCCACAGAACATCAACTTCAATAAAATGTTGCCTTGTTAAAGACATTATACGTGAAACAATACGGCCCATCAAAAAGATAACGGGAATGTAAAAACATCACATCACAGGAAACAAATTATGAATCTAACTAAAGCATACTGTTCAGATTACCATGTGAGTAATGAACCTTAAAAAATAAACCTGTAGGTTGCTTTTGTGCAAATTGCTCAAAGCATAAAATGAAAGCAATGCATGTAAATTAAAAGTAAGATATGGCTTCTCTCCAAATTGCAAGTTTTCAGAAACAGCTGAGAAATAAATTGTGATGAATTAAATCTTAATATCAGGGCATTCCAAGTCTGCTGTTCATATTGTCACCTCTGAGCCAGCGAAGCAGGAAATGGTCATGCTGGGCTGGAAGTTGTGGCAAAATATCCTGGATTCTCTCACGCAACTAGAAGCAAAAATAACATCAAATACAGTGAGAGGGAAAGCTAAGAAGGAGTGTATTTATGACATAATACAGTGATTCCAAGCCAAAAGCTCACAGTTTTCAGTGCCTGCATGGTTTGTAAATAGGACAGAGTCAGTCTCTTCGACATGTGCATGCTTTAGTTTTTGTGTAGGTGCTAGAGTAGTGGCTTTATGAGCGACGGTGGCCCTGGAGAGGACAAAACTCCCCAACAATGGTCCTGCTCAATCAGTACCACCACATAGTCTCTGCATATGGGCACAACCAATTTATTCCAATGGTCAAGCACCCCAATGGAAAGGAAAAGTCTAACATTGACCCTCGGCATAAAACCCACGCACAGAAACTCACATGAACCCCCAGAATAACCCATATAAGACAAATATTTGGAAATATTTGTTCTTGTGGGATTTTGGACTTTGGCCAGGTAACCCATTGCCACAGTGAACATCCACTTCAATTAAATATTGTCTTCTTAGAATATAGATTTTTACAGGCTTGGCTATATAGTTTGTCATTATTAGAATTTATACATATAGTTTTTAAGGAATAAGCATCGTTTCATGATGCATATAACACATTGTTGTCTTTAATCAAAAAGAAAAATATATTCTAATTTCCTTTGAATTGCTAAAGTAGCCTAAATGACAGTAAACATATCTAAGATACGCAAATCCAGCAACTTTACAGTAGGGTTGTAGCAAATATTCGGCCATTTCTATAAATGTCTATTAATTTATAATGGAGATGTTTAGAATAGAAACACGCACCATACTGGACACTTTGGCAAATGGGAGAATTAGACAGCTTTCCATTTCCATCCTGTGCCAAGTGGAAATGGCGATACGTGAAGCATATTCATTACAATAGGAGAAAATGCAGAGGGGAGGAATGAGACAGAAAACGGAAGTCTGGCGTTTTTTCATAAAAGTGGGAGACGGCTGTTCGCGGTGTGGAATATAAAAAATGGCATAACAGAAAGAGCTTTCGTAACTTAAACATCCCGGCGCAGCGGGGAGTTTCGTGCGATGATCTATTGGCTTGTAAGTTAGGTTTAGCACAATAAGGGCACCTGCTTTGCAATGTTGTTGTTTTGTCTTGAAAATAGGCCCTTTCCAGACAATGTACTTGCTGAAATAACCATTAGACGACTTTATTTTTTAACCGTTTGGAGATAAGACAGTTTAGTTATTTTCAAAATAAACAAATCATTATGTCTTTTAGAATAATAATTTGCCTAGAAAATTGGAATATACAAAATACTCAATAAAGCTGCAGCAATAAAAAAATTCAGCAATTACAATCTTAAACTGATATGTCGTTTTTCCAGACATAGCCAAAAACATCGAACTGTTTATCGATTTGCGGGCTGCGTCGCATAATAAACTGTAAAAAGAAACGAATCATTCGTATACGTTCAAGTTAGGAAACACCAAGTGCACGCAAGACCGCTCTGCTTTTAATCTCTCAATAGCCCTGTTACAAACAGGTAAATGTGTTAAAGCGGAGCAGCGAGTAACCGTAAGCCAAGGGGCCCACCTGCTGCAGGGCTTCAGCCTGTTTCGGACTCAGGTCGCCCACACGGCCGCTCATCCTGCTCCCAGACCCCGGCGCCTTCCTAGATGCGGCGGGAAGCAGCGCTAATGCCGCCTTGTGACTGCTGAGTCATGTGCTGAGCGCTGCTATCCCTCCTTAACGACCCAAAGCGGTACCCAAAGCAACGCCCCCCCCCCCCTAAGCGGCCAATGACACCGAGCGCGGCAGCAGGCCAGCCTCGCCAAGCGCGCTTACGGTACCGGTACCGGTCAGAAAGTCCCGGGGCGGATCCGCGTGCTCACGGGGCTCTCTTCTGCCCCACTCCCCCAAAACCATACACCAATTAACTATCAAATCATTAAATAATAATAACTGTAAAAACAATTAATACAAAGTCAAAGAGAGGCACAAGAAGCTTACAATTTCACATCCGTAATAAGCAGCTACCAGAAAGAGCGAAACAGAGGCAACCGTTATATGCGTTTATTTATATATAAATAGTGTGTAACTATACCTCTGTTTGTAACTAAATCTGTTGACACTATCGTGGGTAATTAGTATGACTTATACTAAAATGCACCACCGCGTCGGACAGCAGACTAAATGTTATACACTGGGCTGGTTCTGGGCTTGGTGAATTTGGCTAGCTACACCAAATTGAGCGGGTGATAAAAGGTATGTAAAAAAGTGCGATAAAAGGTGGCAGGTATGTATCAATCCATGCAGGAGTGTTTGTGCCTTTCCAGCGAGAATCTCCATCCATGTCGGCCAGGCGGGCGTTCAGATCGCCGACGCCTGCTGGGACCTTTACTCCCTGGGGCACGGCATCCACCCCGACGGGCAGATGTCAAGCGACAGGAGCATCAGCGAAACCGGAGCCGGGAAGCACGGCCCCGGAACCGTGTTTCTGGACTTTGATTTGATCGGTGGGTCGCGAGGCTTTCCGCGGCGTTGAGATAACTGGGCGTACTGTGCTTCGTAATTCCGTTATTTCCCTTAATTAAGTAAGTGGTAAAAGGGCGAATAAACTCTTTGTCCGAGATGCACGCCCTTTTGGCCACAAGGTGGCGGTGTTGCGCTTGTAAACGGCGCCGCCGGACTAAGCGGGGGACAGGCAAGTCGCTGTTCTCCGAAACAGTGAAGTGAATTCGGGTAATACCATGCCCCTATGTTCGCCGACGTGCGGCTTGGTCAGTGGCAGGTGAAAAACAAAAAACAAATAAATACCGAGTGCTATAGTGAACTTGATTTTCTGATTTTGAGCCAGCGTGCCGGCAATAATAATCCCATGGGCTCATGCACGCCCACTTCCGTGAGGCAGAGGTACTGGCTGCCTCGCCTTCTGCTTTTTCGCTGCGGGTTTATATCAGATATATAAGACAAAATGTGTTATATACCCATCCATCCATCCATCCATCTTCCACCGCTTATCCGAGGTCGGGTCGCGGGGGCAGCAGCCTAAGCAGAGAAGCCCAGACTGTGTTATATACATTCGCGAAATGCATTACCTATTCTATTGAAAGTGAGAACATAGTATAGGTGTGTACAAACATTACATTGGTGACATACAGTGAGGATGTCACCAATGCGCTCAGTGCCGTTAGTCAGTTTGCAGTACTGAGGCTGCATTTATAAAATGCACTGACCTGGACACAATTAATTATCTCGTTAGGATTTGAGCAGAGGGTTTGCCAAATCAACTAATTAACATAATTCTACTTTATAAAATCTTTGCTGCACAGTCTAATTCATAATGGATATATTGCTTGATAGCTGGGAATGTCTTGAAGTCAATGTTTAATTTTAATGCTATGTTAATCCGTGAAATCTGCAAATACACTCACCTAAAGGATTATTAGGAACACCATACTAATACGGTGTTTGACCCCCTTTCGCCTTCAGAACTACCTTAATTCTACGTGGCAAACCAATTGGAAATGATTTGAGCTTTGTGACATGGTGCATTATCCTGCTGGAAGTAGCCATTAGAGGATGGGTACATGGTGGTCATGAAGGGATGGA
>JAODKL010000118.1:27905552-27928955 GCA_026780765.1 Petrocephalus schoutedeni
GATTGGTTGATTAGATAATTGCATTAATGAGAAATTGAACAGGTGTTCCTAATAATCCTTTAGGTGAGTGTATAATATTAAAGTGTTTTGCCAACGAATCGGTTCATACAGTAAGAAATAAAATGGATAATTGAAGGTGCTTAGATGGCAGATATTAGCACAGTAATGCAATATCCAAAGTTTCAAAGTAAATACATACCTGTCATTAAATTGCATTTACTATTATATTTCATACAGCAGTTTTTCCCAACCTGGCCCTCGGGAACCCCCAGACTGTCTATGTTTTTGCTCCTTCCCATCTCCCAGAATGAGACTCAATTAGGAAACACTGCCCTAGAGCAAGGATCTCCAATCTTATTTAGTAGGGGTGGGAAATTTGCATCGCTGATTCACTCGCGATTCTATGGCGCATGCGCAGTACTCACCAGGGCTTCAGATGATGGGCGAAACATTTCGCCGGACACCAGCTTTTCGGTACATTACGGACTTTTACTTACGCCCACAATTTGGTAAACAGATTAATAGTATGTCTAATGCACCATAGAATCACGAGTGAATTGGCGATGCAAATTTTCCACCCTTATTATTTAGCAGTCATACTACCTGCAGTTCCATCTGAAACTAAGCTGGTTTGGCTGTGGCCAGTACTTGGATGGGAAAGCTGGGTTGCACCTGGAAGAGGTATTGGTGTGGCCAACAGGTTAGTCCATCGCATGGTCTGTGTGGATTCCAATGCCCCAGTGCAGTGATACGGACACTGCTGTAAAAATGGTCCAGTTTTTTGGGTAAGACAAAACTGAGGTCCTGACTCTGAGGTCATTGAAGATCCCTTGGGAACCTTTCGAAAGAGGAGGGGTTGTACCTCAATGTCCTGACTACAAATTGCCCACTTTGGTCCTATCAAATCCCCTGTATCTATCGGGTGAATTCTCTCCTCCCCCTCCAGCACCTTAGCTGCTGTGTGGTGAGCGTACTGGTGCAGAATGGCTGCGGTGATTACTTACTTAAAACCATTATTTTGTCATTCAAGGTTGGCATCAACTACCAGCCACCCACCATGGTGCCCGGAGGAGATCTGGCCAAGGTGCAAAGGGCTGCTTGCATGCTAAGCAGCACCACAGCCATTGCAGAGGCCTGGGCCCTCCTGGATCACAAGTTCGACCTGATGTTCACAAAGAGGCTTTTGTGCATTGGTATGTAGGTGAAGGCATGGATGAAACTGAGTTCTCTGAAGCCTGTTAGGACCTGGAAGCCCAGGCGAAAGATTATGAAGAGGTGGGGGTAGATTCTTTCAATGAAGACATGGAAGGAGGAGAGGAATAATTGGATGCAGAGTAACCATTCATTTTCCCCTGTGTGCTGCTTTAAATAATACATGGTCTCAGTTCTTGTGTAAAGAAAAAGCAATTTGTGGTTTGTCATTTAAATAAATGGCTTAAAAGATCTCTGGTTAACAAAAATGTTTAGTGTAGTGGGTAATGTGTGTGAGGAGTTGTTTTGCACCATACTCAAGACCACACCCAAGTACCAAATTACATTTCTCAGACTCAATCTTTGTTTGCTTTGTAATTCCTGAAGATTAACATTATAATACATTCTTAAAATGCAGCACTGCAATAACTGCAAGGTAGCTGCAAGCAGTGTTCAGACTAGGGAGGTGATGTCAGCTTCAGTGCATGGTGACATGTTATCATACGCTGTCCATGTGTGAAACTGACCCATTATAAACTGAAGACATACGGTTAAGTGGTAGACTGAAGAGCAACTGCCATGTGTGACATGGTCTCACAGCTGTAAAAGGGTCATGAGGGCAACCACAGTAAGCAGCTACAACGCCTTATTACCTCATGTTCAATACAAAGTACAAAAGTTCTTCTGTCAATATCAGATAGTTAAATGTTACTCTTGAATTGTAGCACATTTCTTATACTTGTATCCGTTTATATATATATAAATTATATATATGCACACCAGTATTGTACTGGGATTAACATGCAAGACAGACATGGTACAGCACAAGAGATAGTGAGGTGAACAAGCAGAAAGACTACTAATAGGTGCTACTACAAAGGCACGTACAGGAACAGACACGCTGTTTTCTTCTCATCTTTTAAGTGTATATTTTTAAAAGAATAGTGTTGTATTGCTTATTAATTTACAATGATATTTTAGAATTATTCTGGTCACTTGATCAGACTTGATTGCCAGATACGAGAGCTATTACTGTATCTAGGAAGTAAACCGCCCAAGAACGTGGGAAAACATTAGACATTTTAAAAATCCAACAGGGAGTGGTATGGCTAACAGTTCATGAGCGGAATTTACACAGTTGAAATTGAACATATACAGAATCAATGAGTATGACAAAACTCTGAATAAAAAAATCAAGTATAAAAACTATTTTATTGGTTAAGGTTTAAAAATAGAGGTAACTTCTGGAGGAGTTTACTACAACCTTCCTTAGTTATACAATACAGAATTATGGATCAACATTTTACAGGAGTGTAAGAATTTGTTTATAATGCATGAGGGTTTTATATAATAAAATAGGATTGTAATAAAGGTTTATGGAACACAAGAAAATTAACATCAAAAAGCTATATGTGATACTACAGCTTAAGTTTGGCTGTCATTCGTTAATGTATTATTTTGTATTAAATGGCAAAATGTTATTTCCCAAGATTTTTGGATGTACCATTCTTTCTCCAGGTTAAGTTATCAGCCATACTGCTTCAATACAGAATAAGGGAAACAAATTTTGTTACATGAGATCACATCTGAACAAAAATTCTAAAAAGGCCTAGGAAGGTACTAATATGACTGCCCTGAGTTTGGGTCTACATACCTATGAAGTGACATCTAACAGGTGGGCAGAAACAAATGTTTTCGTGGTCAAAAAAAGCCTGACCTAATTAAACAAGGAGAAAATTACAAACTCAGACAGCATGTTTTACCCAGTAAATCTTGCATCTGCTGTCACATGATCTATGCAAAATGAGTTTTCCTCTATGACCCAACAGAATAGTAACAGCAAAGAAACAGTTTATAAATGTTAACAGACAAAAGTGCAATTTTCTTACAGTTTGATACAAGTCCAAATACCTTATTATACACACATACAAGAATATCACAGCTCAAGTGATGAGATTTCCTAGACTTGATTTGTGATATGAATAAATCCTTCCCTGCATAAGGTGACACCAGCTGTCCATCCTAAGAGTGGGGTGCATTATGTCAACCACTGCAAGTTAATAAAGTACAACCCAAGAATTGAACACAGTAACCTACAGGATGGGATCCCGAAATACCATGATACACTGCAGAAGTATTTTGAAATAGCAACATACATAACATCATCTTCCGAAAACCTTGCGACTGTGGAATCGGGCAAGCAAATAAACAGGAGGGCATCCATGGCAGCCCTCACCGAACTCTAGTGTGCAAGAAATAATAATGGAAGACTGACAGCATCTTGGATGCCATTTTGATAGGCCACGTGGCAGATGATTGAACGTTTGTCAAGGACACAGAATTTAACAACATTCTTTGCGTTACGTTCAAGGGGTGCGTCCATGTGGCGTGGAGTGAATTTTCACAAAAAATATAGCAGTAATTCCTAACTCTCAAACTCCACTCAACAACTGCAAAACCAAGAGTTTATTTTTGGAAGCACCTCTATGTAGTATACCTACTCTATATACATAAACACAACAAATACAGAGCGAGGAGAAATATTAACACATCTTTGGTTGCAGGTTGCAACAAACCTGATGTTTTGACTACCCCCCAAAAAATGTTTACAAGTTAAAACAAAAGTTGGATTTGCTTAAAACAGTAGTTTTGTCAGTTGTTTTTTTGCATATGTACCATAATGTTGATGTGTCCTGATATTTGCTGAAGTTGCAATCTTCAGTCTGCAGGCCATCTACATTAATGCTCATTTGATATTCCACGCAGAAAACATAAAACAAAAAAATAAAAACTTCACCCCACAGTGAACAGACCAAAAAACCCTACTATGAATGTGATTTCCATAAAGAATGACTATTCGGACTAGACCTAACCACTAAAATTCTGAAATTAAGATACAGATGATCAGTCACCCTGGCTGACTGGATTAAACAACAAATTCTACTTCCCTGCCAAAAGATTAAGTTGGTGTCCATGCTAATAGTTACTGAGAGAGACATGACAACGCGGTCATGTAAGTTGGTGTATTCTCTGAGATGCATCAGCCAACAATGTACCTCAAATGCAGCTGGAGACAGGGCTTGTGTAGGGTGGGGCGAGGGCTGGATGGATCCCAACTCCATCCACCAAATTACTGCACAATAAAGCCCGGCTGTGCTGCCATACGAGGTGGGGGCCTCTGTGGAAGGGCAGACGGGTACTGGGGGATGAAGGGGTTGGGATAGCCTGGGCTTTGGCCCGGCATTTGGCCTGGCATGGGTCTGCCCATCCTAGGTGGGACAGGCGGATATGGGAAAGCTGGGTAAGGTACAGCTGGGTAAGGTACAGCTGGGTAGGGGACCCCCATGGGCTGAGGAGGTGGAACTTGAGCTGGAGTTGGGACAGGGACAATTTGGGCAGCTGGAGGGGGCGGTGGTGCCCTCCTGGGGAGGGGAGTTGGGGGCCCTTGAGCCTCTGTAAGGGGTGCAGAGGTTTCTGGGAGGTGGGAAAGAGGGTTGGAGGTAGGGGCAGTTTGGGGAAGCTGCTGGCCTTTCATAACCATCTCCTGCAGCTTCTCGATCTTCACCCGGCGCAGATGCGCCAGCCTCCTTTTGCTCTGGTAGGTGTCGATAAAGGAGTCCAGAGACAGGTCACCATCCAGAAATGAGTCAGCCATGTTCTGCATGGAAAGCAGAGAGTGGGAGAATTCAGTGCTGGTATACAAAATGACAACACCACTGTTTAGTATCCTATTTAGCCAACTTTTAGCAACTTCTTTACCTACCCAACCTGCAGTGATTAGTCATTACAATTCAGAAGGGTTCCATTTTAAGAACAGTTGTCCTGTAATAATACACTCTAGACCATGTTCACATTCTTTGAGTGGTGGGTGGCTTGTGAAAGCATCAAAGCTGATAGCTACCATCGCTAGCAGGAGTTTCTTAAAGAGGGGATAGCCGGGGAAATCAGTTTGAGTTACTTGAACAGCAAGACAAATGGCGCTTTTCCACTGGCATACAGGAACCAAGCCATACCTGAGATACTAGTTACAGTGTGGCTCCAGCTCTCTTCGGGTTTCCACCACAGAAAGACTGCTAATAAACAGGGCCATGTCAGCATGGTTATGGCTCGGTTACAGCTTGCATACTTTACAAAGAAAAACCGCCAGTTTGTGGTATGGGTTGGTTCTTGGTGGCAGTGGAAAAGTACCAAAAGTCACTCATGCCAAACAGCAAGGCCAGAAGTGCGACAAGGATGCCTCTAAACCCCTAGAAGAGCTCACCTCTGTCTCCTCCTCGATCTTGGCCCCTTCGGTCTGCAACAGAGCCAGTAGGGTGTCCAGCGAGCCATTTCCTGGGCTGTGGTCTGCAATTTAGACAGGGAGAATTTGAGACTGGGATGACTGCCCCTTGCAAAGTTCATGTTTATGTTGGGTTAATGTGACTTGCATGCATGTCTGCTCTCAAACACGGGAAGATCTCAGCAAAGCTCTATTGAATGGCCTCACTGAGCTAACCATCATGACTGAGTGCAGACTTCGTTCTCCTTTTCGTCCTTCAGCGTTGCCCCTTTCCCAGCCAAAAAGCCAGATTTACCCCATTTTCAGACTGTCAAACAGCCCAGTCTTAGAATAGGTCACTTACGTCTCCATTACAGAGACACAACTGATCCATTCCAGAAACACGAATGGGGTGGAAGGGTAATTTAAAGGCATGACCAGCAGGGGGCCACTAGCATCACCAGTGGTTGCACATCTTTCTGCATTGTAACCATCAGTCATAAAAAATGCTTACGGGACACCTATCAAATACTGTACTTTGCGACACTAGGCCTTCATTTCTTGTTGATGTAGAGCTGGGACATTTAATTCACATCACAGATTTAAAGCCTAATCCTAAAACCTACTGTCAATCTCCCTCCCCCTCCAACCCACAGAATATCAGTTACTGCTGACCCCAGTTTGGGCCCACTCAAAACAAGATGCCACTGCTGAAAGACAACAAGCAGCCTGCCAGTTATTCAGCTCGGTTTAGAAATACGGTCGGGCTAAGGAGAAGCTGGTACCAAGGGGGATGGTAAATGTGCACAGTCACCCTGTGCCTCCACACTTTGGGCACGGTTTCAAAATGACTGTTGCCATGGTAAGCAAGCATGGACATGAGTGAACAATGGGTCCTTTGGCTTGGGGAAGGCAAGTCCATTGGGGGAGGCTGGGGTGTTGCCTCGTTGGCTGAGCTTTGACTGCTATGAATTCATAACAGTGGCAGGGCACCATAGGGGATTCAGCGGCCTTCATTTCCAACAAAGTCCCTGCTCTCCCCAGACAAGAGACGGGCAGCCATTCAGCATTTCGACCAAACCGGAGGCAACACACAAAACAAGAGGAGAGGCAGATTTAACAACAGAAGTCAAGAAAAGGAAGACCATCACTTAGCCCGAAATGCTGGACATTAAGGAAAGGTCATCGCCGTTTCAGGAAATGCTCACATCTGAGACTGCGAAGGATATGTACTTCGTAACGCCCCACACGGAAAGATGACGGGAAGCACCAGCACATATGTTAATTAAACGTGGTACATCTGCATGTGTGTTATTTCGAGGGAGCGGCATTCATCTGATAAGTAACGGGAAAGTTGTTTGGAGATTTTGATGGAGCCGTCTGCCTGAGGGCCATCCATGCCCGATAAAAGTTACGGTCATAGTAGCAGAGGGAAGCCCTGGGGATTCCCCAGGAGGAGAAACCACAAGCCTGGGAAACCCAGCCTGGCTCATTACATACAGCGAGGCAATTACCGTTCCTATGAAACTGAGCAGCTACAAAACAAGCACAGAATAATAAGCACAGAAAAGCTAATTCAAGATAGCACATATGGGCACGAGAACATGCTGGCTAACACGGGTTAGCAGCAACCGGCGACAAATAAGAAGCATAGGCTGGTACAGTCTCAATGCACAGAGCCAAGACTGTACATGAACATTACCCTGCTGTATTCTGTTCATCTTATTTTCATTTTTTATTTGCATTTACTTAAATGCTTCACTCTAAACAGCTTTTCATTAAGTCACTCATGTAAATGCACTCCCCTGGGCAGGAACTATGCAGTCTCTGACGTAAGGCCACAAAATCGACTGGCTCTTGATTTTCTTATAGCCTCCTAAGGTGGAGTGTGTGCCTTAATATGTGACAACGGCTGCGCCTATATTCCTGCCCATGACGACGAACAACGACTAAGTCTATTAGACGGCTCACTGAGTCATGGGACAAACTGGCAAATGAAAGGCATCGCCTATCACTGGACTCCATTCAAATATTTAGAAAATTAGTTAGGTGGCTGGGGTTGTTTTTGTTGAATATTCTTACAATGCAAAGGCTGTCTGCTATTAACTGCTTTTAGTGATGCCTTTTCCCCTTATAGTCCCTATGCCTCGCAGCCTTAGACAGAGAAGGAGTTTCATTTCCCTTCCCAGCCTTGGCTGGCGAGACCTGGAGTACCAATTTAACTTCATTTAAGCTTAAGTGCAAAAACTTGCGACTGATTGTTCTGCAGTCTTAGACAATATTGTCTCTCAATGACGCAGTAATCTGATGACTCCTGAAGACTCTGGGCCCTATTTCTTTTAGAATGTGGCCAGCCCACTTTTGCTAGTCTAACGGAGGAAAAAAAATAGCCATTGTGCCAGGCACATGGTGCAAAAGAGTTCTACACAGTTTTGTAGTTAGTCAGGGGGCATTTGGGGCATAGCATACTATAAACCAATCAGAGTGTCATCTTGCACTCCTTTCAAAAGCCAGGTGGAGGATTGCTATTACAACAGCAGACTTAGGAAGTAGAAAAGAAAGCGTCTTTACAGAGGAAACTGATCTGCTCATGCACAAAGTAAAAGCGTGAAAATAGACCATCTACGGCAGGGGTGCCCACACTTCTTCGGTTTGCGAGCTGCTTTTAAAGCGATCGGGTCAAAATGATCTACCTATATATGCTGGCGAACCTTACTTAAGTGCATGAGCTGTCACAGCACAATACAATTCAATACATTTATGGTGGTCAAATATCACATGGTAAAAAAAAAAAATAAATAAAAAAATCCCTCTCCCAAGGGGTAAGTTTTTGGTTTCTTACTATGTCCGGCTCCCCCACTCCTTTTCATATCCATTTCTTAGTACATTTAGGCTAGCTGGGTCATATTGTGGAAGGAAAATTTAAAGTAATTGTCGGCCAGGGTTGGGAGGTATTGTGGGACTGTTATGATGTCTCAGGTTCTGTTGTTTTGGGGATGGTGCTGTGTGTCCTTGCCTTGTAGCCACCTGCACAGAACCAGCCCTGCACCTTGGAGAACTGGGCTGAAGGGAACATCTGCTGGGGGAGAAAGGGGGCCTGCAGGAAGGCCTGGGATGTAGTTGCTATACTATGCTATACGCAGTTTGTTATATGGCAGTGTTTGCGCATATAAGCAAGTTATGTACACATAAGGGTTGTACAGTATATGCTTATGCTTGAAGTCTTTATTTAGGTAATGCAGGGTGCATTGTGCCCAAGTGTGGCTGAAGCGCTATGCTGGATTGCCGAATAAAGAAAACTTGGCTCATCACATGCGGGGTCTGGAGTTTGATTCAAGTGTGAAAGAGTGACAGAATTATAGAAGATTATAGAGTCATATTCTCTGACTACCACAATATTTTGCTCAATGGAGTTTTGCATTACGTCGCAATACATTTGTGTTTTCTGCGGGGTGACCTGTGCGATCTTCAAGATACGTTAGAAGAGAATTGATCTAAGTAGATGTTATGGTAACCGAATGTAACAAAAGTTTTAATTAAGGAACAGCAGACTGGCCGCCCTTTACGTCTATCAAGTGCCGCAAAAGCCAAAGGGAGGATAGATGATAGGCTAACATCTAAAACAATTTTTTTGAATGTCGCGCGATCTACCCGCACTACCTTCGCGATCTACCGGTCGATCGCGATCGACGTATTGGGCACCCCTGATCTAGGGCAACAGCAGGATTCCACAAAAGCTCCCTGAGCATTATAATTAATAATGAAAATAATAATTACAGTAGTCCCCCTGTATCCACGAATGATACATTTCAAGACGTACCATCGATAACAGCAAACCATCTGTGGACTCCGTGTGTGTGTATATATATATATATATCTCACACAGTAAGACATTACCAATGTTAAATACAGTCATATAAATCATTTTGTACATTATACAGTACTGTGCCCTCTCAAATGAAAGTGGTTAGCCTAATTCACGAAAGATGACATTGAAAAAGCGTCATATATCATGAGGTGACAGTGCAATAAAAATCATGCTTTTTATACCACCTCAAAAGACAAAGGAACAATGGAAAAACATAGGCTAGTATTACACATTTTATAACGAGAGATACTGTATCATGTGACTGAACATAACCTGTAATAAGAAAAATGTACTTGTTTAAAAATATCCGGCTAGCCTGTACTTGCTTGGTTTAAAATTTGTGAAACGTTTCTGTAATTCTTAAACTTCTCTTTCAGACCGTGGTAAACTGCAGATACCTGAAACCGCAGTTACTAAAGACAGTTGATACAGGGATTTCACTATAATGATCATCCAATTTCAGTCTTCATTACTGCAATTAGTTAATTTTGCTGAATATTATTACTATCATGACAGATTAAAAAAAATATTTTGATGTACACATTAATAATCTTTTACATTGCAATTGTTTTATTTTTAATCGTTTGCATATTTGTGCACTGCTACACATCCCTGTGTGTGCCTCAAGATAGCTTTGCACCAACAGCGCACCCGACTCACCCACAAGCGCTAAACCAGATGGGCACAACCACATTTGCGTGGGCGCTGGATGGGAAAATGACAAGCGTATCTGGTTCACTCCAGCAAAGACACTTGTGCCGCTTTGTACTGGGTGTAAAGTATGACACCCTAAAACTGCCCTGAGAAACTGCTCATCCATGCTCCCTGCCTCAGCACCTGCTGATATGCCTGTGCGTCCTGCTTCAGCGGCAAGAATGCATGCAGCGCTGATTTGATGTAGTTTCCTAGTCCAACTAGAAAATAAAATATTCCTCTCATATACAAACCAAGTCTCGAGTTGGAAATTTCTATAAAGCAGCTATAAATACAGATATAAAAATATCACTGCACCTCTCCTGTGACTTGAATGTATGATCTTTTGGTTACCAGGCAAAGCCCTTAACCACTACGCTAAAATAAATGGTGTTACAAACTATATAAATACAGATTTGACAACATTCCTGAACCCCATCCTTCACCCATAATTCGAAGCCAAAACCACATGCCATAATCCAGAAGCAGCAGGGGCTAGGCTCAGCTTGGCTCGGCTCGGCTTACCTAAGGTAGACTTGCGGAGCTGAAAGGCCTCAAACGCTTCCCGTAGCTCCCGGTAGCGTTTGGTGAGCTCATTCTTTTGCTGGTCCAGTGTGGGCTGAAGTTGAAGATTCTGTTCAGCCAGAGCCCGGTTGCTGGCCAGCGTTACCTCCTTAGCCTGCTGCACCTGCTGCACCTGAAACCGGAAAACCCAGAGCAGGCTTAACCTGACAGCCGGCGTCTGAACGAGGCGCACAGCAACAGAGAATCTGCACACAATTCAAATACTACACACAGAAATCACACCTTAAATAAACAACAGCTTTGCTATACAAAGCCTTCCATTTAGTAATGGCGGAAACTACAGACAGACCAGTTTAAATTTCCCGCTTCATCAGCATCTTATACAAATGGTTTACTCCTAACTGGTTCTAGCATCTCACATTATAAAAATCTCAAAAATGTACAAGCAGCTTCAAGACACAAGGGCATTAAATGTTCATGTTTCATTTGATAACAACTAAGAGGGAACAATTGTATTGTATTGCATAACAACTAAGAGGGAAAAGAAGTATTTCTCAAACCGTGAGGGAAGAGGGAAAAATCTGCCTTAAAGCTGACCTCTGGGGACTAACGTGAATCAATGCAGCACAAGCAGCTTAGGGGGTTTGCGATAAAAAAACAGCGGTGGAACAGAAAATAGAAGGCGATCCAAACTAGCTGGGTACCGCAGGAACAGGTCAGACCTCCAAAAACACACACAGCAAGAACAGCGCCAGACAGGAGGAGCAAAGCACGTCTCATCGAGAGATGCTGAGAGATGGAGAGCGCATCTTATGGTGCCTTGCCAGAAACAAAACCGCCCTGTGCGGTCGCTATGATTAACACATCAGACACTGCAATAAAAAGGGGAAGGAGAGACGACGTGAGGCGGGGAAAGGTGCATGCTAACCACTAACGCTACTCCTGCTTCCTCATAACGGTGGAACCTTAAGCACCGCGCGGAGAGACCGCAATAACACGTGGGTGGACTGCGGTCACCTGTGGTTAACATGACTGCGAAAGAAAATGACCACAGAGACGAAGCTGACAGAAAAGTGGAGGTCAATGATAGGGGCGGGGGAGGGGGCAAATGCGTAAATAAGCAGTCGCAATATCACATTTCGGGAATAAAAAGGTAACAGACTCATTTTGATGGTGATCACAGGGATATATGTTTTCCAGGAGGGAAGATGCTGACATAGCCTATGGGCACGCTCACGGCACGGCCACTGGTTTCCTAACTCCAGAAGAAGAATGGGACGGTTTATCTTGGGCCCCAACAAATGGAAGATAAGTGTTTTACAAACAGTTTTCATAGTCAGTGAGTCAGTTCCTACCTGGCAAATGTTTCCTTTTTTTCAATGTTTCAACTGAGTTTAACAATACAGTTAAGGTATGCCTTCTTTGAACTTCTTAAAATTTTCACTTGTTCACACCGAACGAGGTATGTTAAACACCTAAAAACAACATGGTTATCAACTAATCTTAAATCCGGTATGAAGGTATGAAATCCGGCTTACAGCTCAGTCAACTAAACTTGTTTAATTTCACCCATTTACACACACACACACACACACACACAAATGAATTGCCTAAATCACCACGTATATGAATAGAAACAGCCGAGTGCTCTTAATTTTACCAGCCAGTGTAAAAATGAAGTGGAAAGTCAAGGCTGTTATATGGTCACAAAAATAACTCCTTTCTTCTTTCAGTTTCTGTCTATTACACAACACATCCTGTTTTCCTTGAATGAGCCATTTCCTTGAATGAGTTATGCATTTGACTACACTTAATGACAGCTAGGCACTCATAAAGGAGTTGCAGGACATCAAATGAGCCCCAAAACCAAACTACACTAACTTTAGGCCACTCTCTAACCCACAAGCTCAGTGTGTCAGCCGAAACGTAACGCATGCTTACATCACTGCTGGGACAGGCGGCACAGGCACATGATCCTACAGCCTGAAGCATCACTGGAATTCGAGAGCCTCTCGGTCAATAGGGGAGGGGCATGACTGAAAGTGTAGAGTCAAAATGCAGCACAGGGCAAATAAAGACATACAGTGTTTCAGGTCTAACAGTCGGGCAGCAATACTCTTTACGAGAAACAATCAAAGAAAAAATAAAATGACAGTGAAGAATGGAAGAGGCATGTAGGTTCCTGATGTGCACATCAACACAGACATTACTGTGGCATCTCAAAACATTCCAGCTAACAATCCTGCCCCGGTAGCTGGTGGAATGGATACTTGTTATGCTAAGAAGAGTAGCTACATGGAACCGCTGACCTGACAACAGCAGAAAGCTCACTTCTCACCAGAGGACGTTGTGTTAGATGGGGAGTTCAGAACCCTGGGGGCCATCCTGAGTAACAGCTAATTATTAAGATTAAAGGAAGTTTGGATTATAATCAGTTGAGACGTTACTCAATTACTTAAGCTAATTTTGACCTCAAGGCACGTTTTTCTTTCATTTATCCTGTCACCAGACTCCAGAAAAGGTGAACAATTGAGAAGCCAAACTTCCCTTTACCAAAAACGAAACCTAATACTTAGATTTACACCTCTGATATTTCTGACACTACAACTGCACACATAAAACGCCCATTAACTTCTACCTGTTCCACTCAAAAAATATATTACAATTTGTGCTGAACAATTTGGGGAAAATATCTAATTGTGATTTTTCTGATTTATATTGTGCTTGCGATTTGATTTGCCATATAATTTTCTGAAAAGTCAAGCTTCAGTTCAATATTCAGTGTGTAATAGATTAAAAAAATATGGCACAGCATTACCACATAAAATACCATCAAATACCAACTGGTCTATATTCTAATGAAAGGATGAGAAAGATATGAACTGCTTCCTGTGTGTATTTATTACTTTTTTAACCCTTATGTACATACCTCAGGTATTTAGTAATCTGGCACATACACGTTTAAAAATCAAGCCACGAATAACTGGGCAAACTATTACTGAATACCTCATTCTAGAACACTAAGAACAGTTTGCCCGCCCGTTTTCCACAGCGTATCCGGTCTCGGATCGCAGGGGCAGCAGTCTGGGCAGGGATGTATCGCCTTCCTTGGGGTTCATGTGTTTGCCGTGGGCGTATCTATAGTCGCGACGGGCACTTCTTATTGGCAAGCATGACTGGCAGGCAAGGAGCACAGCACATCTCATTGGCAAGAATGACAAAGGGGGTGGCATGAATTCGTAAAACTATTCTCACAATCTGTAAATCCTGGGTCAGACTTACTGTATAGGTAAGTTTAGGTATATTCTAAATTGCTCCCTTGTTTCAAATTGCGATTTCGATCTGAAATCCATAAATTGTTCAACTCTAATTAGAATATTATGACAGTTGTAATTCCACCCAACTGCCCAGACTTTTTAAGACTGAGAATTACACAATCACAACCCGCCTCAAACACATCCAGCAGTGGACAGGACCTCCTTAGCAGACCTGACTAATAATTCACCATTCTGGAGAACAGATAATCATGCATTTAAAAATATCTTTATCTATAAGGGGGAAAAATAATTAACGTGGAATGTTATCACATTTTACATACTTAAGTGTGGCCAAGTCCTTTCTCAAGGAAGACGTTATCAGCAGTAATATTCCAGTGCCATTTGGCAGAAAGACAGACTTTTAGGGCTAATAATGCTCAAGGCTTTCGTTATTATAAAGGAGATTTTGGCACGGCAGCAGTGTGCTGAACTCAAGACTGAGAGGCAAGTCCTTGGCTTACTTGGACATGTCCAACAGCCGCCACTAAAGGGCTGCACTGCTAGGGTGTGCTGGTCTAAAACGCTGAGTGAACAGCAATTCAAGGCCACACTCGGCTGCATGCCTTTTTAGTCCTTTATAAATTCACTGGGCCAAACAGAACCTTGCCAGACATGATCCAAGATGAGTAGTTTGTCCAGAATATACATGATAACCATAAGAGCTGCAAGCAGCACAAGAGACATACGTGAAGTTCAACAAAGCTGAAAGTGCTTACAATGAAGGTCGCTCTTCTATGGAAATGGGTTAGTTAAGGCAGTCTTTGTTTGATTTAATGGCCACTGCCAATCTTGGCCTTCACTAGCTGTTCTGAATGTCAGCGGCTCCCAGTGTGACAAACAGAATGGGGCTGTGCTTCGTTCTGTTCCACAGTTCCCCGGTGAGAAGAACACTCAACCTGGTGCTCTGGCCATGCCCAGAAGAAGACAAGACCTCCAAGAACGTAGAGTCCACCCAACCCCATGCAATGGAATTATTGATAATTCACAAGTACATTTCTGATTCATCCAAGAGACCCGAGTTATAATGAAGCAGACTCAAAGCCATCCAAGTTTTAGTATCACATTCTGTTTGTCAGAACATTCCATTTATTTGTGTATTGTGTACGTTTAGATCTTTTCGCCCTACATTTACTTTGTTTGCACTATGTGTACTGCCATTGTACTTTGGCAGTATATGAATATTCCTCTGTGCACTGTGATCTTTCTGCTGTATATGAGAATTTGCCCCAGGGATCAATAAAGTTAATCTTAAGTGGGGGGACAGGTGGGGTTAATGCACTCCTCTAGACAAGCTGTCAAACCTCAGTACAACTCTACAAGTCTCTAAGGTCATTAATGCACAAAAAAGTGACATCCAGATTGCCTTACCTGACAGCAGTGAGACAAAACGTGAAAACAAACACTCCCACACCCTTCTAGGCTCCTATTTAAGGCTCACACATAGAAAGAAATTCCACTGAAGTTTCAGTGTTTAACACAAGGTAGGTATGTTATGAG
This sequence comes from Petrocephalus schoutedeni, assembly GCA_026780765.1. NCBI lineage: Eukaryota > Metazoa > Chordata > Actinopteri > Osteoglossiformes > Mormyridae > Petrocephalus > Petrocephalus schoutedeni. Next base: position 27,920,902 of record JAODKL010000118.1, read on the forward strand.
TGCCCAGTCCAAGAATAACACAGCACCCTAAAGCTGTTGTTTAGGTGTACTATTACTGCTCTGATACAGCATTTTCATGACAGAATTAAACCTTGAAAATTCAGGATTACAACATATACAAAATATCGATTTAATCTCTATGAGAAACTTACCGGTAGATATCACCCTCAATAAAATACTAATTCGATTAGCACTGTGTACCAATCCGTACTGAGCACTTTTGTTGTCAAAATAAATAAAAGCACTGTCACGCCTAACTGAATTGCTGTCAACAACTATACACTGGCCATAGCAATTTTTTATTTTATTTTTGTTAAAAGCATACAAGCAGAGCCAACTACAGACTTCAAAAAAGGGCCCGCTCCGAAGGAAATGCAGCAAAACAAAAAATAGTCCATATGCGATTAACACAACAACTAAATACTGTCTACATGGCTGCTTCCCACTTCCACCAGCGGTAGCGATCTGTTAAGTGGGCGCGCCGGCGGTGATTCAGAAACACAGGATCGGCGCCTTAATCCCATAAACCGTGACAATTAATAACGTCATAACAGGCACACACCTTTTAGCAGGCCTACACAGACGGCGCATTATAGGTCGGTCCCGCATAATAATCGGGACGTGGAACGAACTAGAGAAAATGTCCAGCTTCGGTAGGACGTTATAACCGGACCAGGAATAACAATGACGATAATAACACGATAATCGCACGATACGCCTGTCGCACACTTATATGAGTAATGTGGAACTAGCAACTTGGCACTAATCTCGGCACACAACACTCCCAAAATACGACTTATTTAGCAATGCCTCTTCCCCACGCCCCTGGAAAGTTATCGTCGTCGGCACTCTGCCATTTTTCCCGATCTTCCAACCGCAGTACCCCCCCCCCCCCCCCAGTAATAAATACTTGATGTCATGAAGACGCGGAGGTCTTCGTGCAAGATAGACGGGATAATTACCTTGCCCAGTGTGCCACGCTCATTAACGGGCTGCGGCTACTTATCCTAAGTTCGCCGGTCAAAAATAGTTCACCGATTATTAGTTTTCGTTCTTAGTCGCCTAACAGTTAAAGGTCCAAGAGGGCAGTGGAAAAACAACACCCAGGATACTTTTACGAGGGCGATCTGCGGAAATATTATGTCATTTATTTAAATAAGGTAAGCTGTTTTTAAGAGAATTAGATACATATTAAATACAGGCACTTAATTTTAGCCGTCCTAATGAATACGTGATGGCGTCATAAACACGCTAGATTTATGCGTACTTTAAAAGTAACTAACTTTTTAATACTGCGTTCAGAGATGAAACCCGAGGCCTTAACAGCAGTGCCAGTCTCGCATTGTGCTGCTATGCCTACTTTACTAGCTTCTATGCTACGGCTGTGGCAAACTCGTATTTTTTTTTTAAGAAGGCGAAGCTCTCGCCTACCTCCTCCAGCTCCGTGACAATGGTATAGAGCTTCTCATCGTCCCCGAGCAACTCGTTCAGCTGTGTCAGAGAGTAAGACGACAGTGTGCCGTCGAAATCGCACATCTCTGGAGCGGCCGTGTTTGTGTCCCCGACGCGTCTGCGGTCGCCAGTCACCCAGGCGGCTCCGAAGGGCTCCGTGCGGAAAGCGGAAGCGGCCCGAGCGTAGGCCCGCCCTCCCCGCGGATCGTCCAATCAGGTGCCATACGTGGCAATGACGTATTCCGGCCGTCTGCATCAGCTGTGATCCGAATACTCGGGCCAAGCGCTCAGTAGTGCGCAGGGTCCCGACTTAAAAATAATTGCCACCTAGTAAAGCGCGTCTAGTGCAGAGACAGGGACGCCACTGGAACCCTATGGAAAGAGCCCATAACGTTGGTAGGAAGCATCCATCTGTTCTACTGTTCTGTACTGAGAATGTTGTAACTTAAACTTTACGAAAAAGAAGCAAACTAATAACCACTGCATTCCACCTTGCTATAATTTATGGCTTTTATCTGCTTGGACTTTTGAAGTTAACATTTTCATTGCACGAATTAATCTTTATGATTTTTTATGAATCTGTACCACATGATAAATTGGGACGCTGAAACTTCACCTAATCTGGATAATCCTACACCACTATTTCAGAAGTTAAACACCAATAACCTCCAGTTGTGTATTGAAATAAGATTGGTAATTATTGATTGTTGCTGGAAAGTTTGCCACTACCAATTCTCTACAGATGCAGATAGCAGGGCACCGGTTATCCTGTGCAGTTATTTTTCTTCCCCCTTTCTTCTGGAAGATGGTACAGGACAATAAGGGCTCCCACCGCACGATTCCGGGATTGTTTCGTGCCACGTACAGACAATTGGGCTCCTCGCCAAATGCCAACAGAGCAATGCAGACTGATCTAATCTGACGCTTTATTCCCAGAATCAACCTGTAATATGGCTTTTTTCTGCATTTTATATGCCAAATACTTGTCTCGGATTGTGTAAACTCACTTGTTATTTTCTGGTATTTATCGGCATGTTAACATGAAACATTAACATTAACATGAAAGGAAACACTGGCAAAAATCTCAGTGTACTATGCTCAACAATAAAATTTGACTGAAATATATACATTTATTTTTTTGCTGAATTGTTAGCCGTAATAATAGTTTTATTGATCTTCAGACTTTTCTGTATGCTTCGTTACCCCTACTACCCCAGGCAACAAAAAAGTTGACAATTGGAAAGAGCAGTTTAGGTTTTTTTAAAAAGTGGAGTTAAACTGCCACCTTGTGGTTATAAGCGGTATGAAACTAAACGCGAATCAATTCAATGCACCTCTCTGGATGATTATTGGCACCTTTGCATTTTATTTATCAAATCTTTAGGAATAATTGGAAATTCACCAACTAATCACGAATATTTTGTGATGTCCAAAGTAAAAATATCTGTTTCAATAGTCTGTGGCTCTCTCGTTGTGAAGTAGTACCAGCTCTATTCCTCTCTTAAAAGTAGATTTATGATTTTGAGTCCCTTACTATATTCAAAGCCAAAACCTTTTCTCCAAATGGCAAAAATAGACAGTGTTTCTCATACCTCCCATGCCATGTTTTTGAAGCAATATGTGCCACTTCCTTTAGTTATATAAATGTTAACAAGCTTTGGTTGATCATTTTCTTTTTGTTTAAAACATATGTGTTCTACAACACACATTTATTTCTTTGTTCATCTAGTGTTCTTCCATAATTTTTATCTGGCTCAGTATCCTGCTATAAGATATTTAGCACTATAGCAATGAAATGCAGCACACATTTTTTAAAAGCCAATTTATTTCTGCAGTAATTATTACCACTTTTGACAGATGTCTCTTATGCACAGAAATATTTCACATGCATACACAGATTGACATTAAGATCTTAATATATAATAGTAAAAATCATGTCATTATTTTAATTAACAGTAAAATTAACAGATTTTCTTTAAAATCGATTTAGCACATTTTCTTTTTCCGGTTAAGATATAGAGAAAAACTAGATTGCAGGATGTTTAAGGGAAATAGTGGCAATTAGGGAAATGATGGTGCGAAGGGATCTAGGTAAGTGACAGACACATAGCAGATGAAATGCAAACAAATTACTTGCAAGGGAATGAACAAGCCATGTGTGTAGAGTCTCAAGCTGAATTCCTGAGCATTTCTGTCGGCTGTAGCCATGGTGCTAATTAAGCGTCCCCGCATTGCCCTGCCAAAAGCACACTGAGAAACATTTGGAATGTAATCTGCATATACGTAAGGATACACACAAGTAAATACTCCATAAGGAATCGTGACTGTAGACTGCCTCACAGGTCTGTGGGAATTTGATTCTGAATTGGTGCTTCTTTTTCTCTGTTCACCACTGAATAGCATTTCCTGTTTTCATAAGGATTAATATTAATGGCTTAAAGGCAGGAGTAAGAGATGGTGGTAATTGTATCAGTGCGTTGTTCTGCAGTGTTTAATGTATAATTATGGACCTGGCTCTTGTCAGTAACTCTCTATACCTGCTCTTGTTATCCATGTTCCAAACTGCAAATGTGGGCATGAGCTCATATAAACTCGAAAGCCTTATTAAATATAGTACGGGGTCAGTCCCCTACAGTTTGGTCTTGTTGTTCAGATCCCAGTGACGGGGGTAGGGTTCAGGGTCACTGTTAGGCTCCACTGCAGTCTTTAGCCTGGTCAAGGGGTTGGCTGGGTCATGCGGCGGAGGCGTAGCTGGGTGGGGGGGGGGTGTTGGGGGTTGGGGGGGGTGCCATCTTCAGGTGCGGTATGCTGCAGGAGAACATGCAGTACAGATGAGGTTACAGTGCGCAGGAGCATGCAGCCATAGAGATGGAGTACATAAGAAGATGCGATAGAGCTGGACAGAAAGCTATGGAAGGCGGTAGATAACATGCAAAGGGAAGGGAGATGTGCATAACAGGAAGCAGATATAATGGAAAAAATAAGAGGCGGAGGACAAATACTGATAAGCACCGTTACAGGAAACATGGTGCACTTATATAGTGAGGGATGTGGTAACTGCCGTGTGATTCTTCTAAGTAGTTAGACACATCTTCTGCCTGGTGGGGGAGCATCAGCTCTCCGGGGGAAGAGTGACCAGGGACAACAGGCGCTTTTAAAACAAACCAATGAAGTCAGCTAACATTTCAGATCTGTGACTTTCAGTCTTTAGGATTTACAACTGCAACCTCCCTGGGTATCTTTAAAATGATTCTGATTTTCTTGATACCTACCAGGAGCTGGGGGAGAGCAAATCGTGGGCTGTTTGGGGGTCCTTTGTCTTATGATAGTAAATGCCAAATACAAACAGCTTTTTGTCCACCAACACATCCGTCCATTTATCTGTGTGTCCATTTTCCATACCGACTTCTCCAGGGTCACAATTATAACATGATGCTCAAAGCAGACACTAATCATATAACCGCAGAGTCCTCCAAATCATAAAACACGCAAAAGGACTAATTATTGACTGAGCTTCATTAAATCACCAAGCGTGTTTCTTGCTGGCGTTGGCCAATGCAGACAGATAATCCATCATCTCTTTCATATAGCGTGTGTGTGTGTGTGCGTGTGTGTGAGTGAGTGAGAGAGACACAGTGTCTATATGCATAAAGTAAATGTGCTGACACTCTTAGGATCATAGCACGGGTGGGAGAACATTTTGCCTGGTAGTAAACTAATATGAAAATGTTAAAGGAGTGAAGAAATTAATATGAATATTTAGTGTAGTAATATAGCAGGCAGTAAGTAACTCAAGTTGTTTTGAATGTGAGACTCAGGGTTAGAGTTGGATACGGCGTTACCCAGTTGTGCGGCTGTGTGTGTGGCTAGATACAGGCATCCTGTGTGTGGCAGTGTATCATGTTTGTGAATCCCTAGCAGTTAGCATGAGTGTGAGATTGTGTAGGTGTAGGTCTCGCCTGTTTGGCGATGTGTGTATGCGTGTGATTCAGTAGCAGTAGCTGTCGTCCTGTAGGCTGTCGGCCGTTTGTGTGGCTGGGTGTGTGACTCAGTAGCAGTATGCGTCGTCCAGCTCGCAGTGCGCCCCCCAGTGGCCACGGCTCTCGGGGGGCTGTATCAGGTCACCATACGGCACGTGCAGCTTCAGCACACAGTACCTGCGGTCCAGGCCGGGCTCGTCGGCCGAGTAGCTGAAAGAGGGGTGACCTTTCCTCTGCACGCACAGACAGGCACGCACACACATATACACATGCGTGCCGGATGGAGGGTGGGGGGCAGAGGAGGGGGGTGATGGTGAAAAAGAGGGTACAGGGAGAGAGATGAATAGGCATAGGAGATGGAAGAGATGGCAAGGTCAAAGGAGGGAAAATGGTGTGATTATGATGGAGGTGAACAGGAGAAGAAGGAAAGGAAAGAGGAGGAACACAGCGAGATGAGGGCAAAGATCAGAAACAAGCGAGACGAAAATGGTACAGCTTGCAACAGTGTGAAATCTTCCAAAATATTTGGCTGATGGAAAGTGTGCCAGTGAAGGGCTTGAAGTTTGCAAATGAGGCAGATGATCATGGTAGGTTTACAGATTAACGGAAGCACGGGATTCACAGTCAGGTCACATCATTATAGTCTCAGAATGTGGTTGTGACAGGGGACGACTAGCATGCCTGGGCAGACCGCCATCTGGCATGGGGGAGAGAAGGACGGGATACTCACAGTCTGGAGCGGGGTGGCTTAGGCGAGGGGGGGCTGTGGCAAGGCTGGGGTTGGTGGGGCAGGGGGGCAGGGCTTCCATGGGAAGTGTGGTAGGGAGATGGCTTGGGTCTTTAGACTGGGGGACACATGTGGCAGTATACTGTATATAACATAATAGTATATAACATAATAGTTTATATAAGAATTATTTATAAGTAAATATGTAATAGTGAGGAATTAGGCTACCCATTTCCATTGTAACAGGTTATGTGTGTGTGTGTGTACAAAAATATATATATATATATACACACACACACACCAACACACACAGTGCTGCCTGAAAGTTTGTGAACTTTTCAAATTTTCTATATTTTTATATGAAAGTGACCTAGAACATCATCCAATTTTCAAACGTCAACGTTTTCAAAAGTCCTAAAAGTATATGAAGAGAACATAAACAAATTAAACAAAAATTATTAAATTTGATCATGTATTTACTGAAAAAATAATCCAATAACATATATGTGCATGGTTCCTCCATACCTCCAAGGATTATCACATAATTTGAAGGTGAAATCAGAGTCTGGTGTTTTAAATCAATGGGATGACAATCAGACATGAGTGAGAGACCCTGTTTTAAAGAACAGTGATCCAGCAAAGCCTGATCACGCATTAGGGTGACCACCTAATCCATGTCAGGGGGGGCGATTTGGGCCATGGCAGGGTTTGTAATCTACCATTTTAACCATTTCAATTAAAAGGACACGGATTTCACTTAAAAACTGAGTTCTTGCTGTGTGCTGATTGGTCAGTCTCCAATAATCATGCATATGCCAGTAACGTTAATGTGAAACAGCTGGTTGAGTCTTTCAATCAAGGAACCAAACCCGTCAAAGTACAGGGCAAACCAAACAATTTAGCCAAGCACGGGAGCCTTTCAGTTTTAAAGTAGTTTGTAAAACCTGAAGTAGCTCACAGCGTCCCCCCTGACATGGATTAGGTGGTCACCCTATCACACATACAACACATTTGTGCATGTGTATCATGGCTCGAGCAAAGGAGGTGTCTGAGGACCTCAGAGAAGAGTTATTTATCATAAATCATGTCATTATTTTAATTAACAGTAAAATTAACAGATTTTCTTTAAAATCGATTTAGCACATTTTCTTTTTCCGGTTAAGATATAGAGAAAAACTAGATTGCAGGATGTTTAAGGGAAATAGTGGCAATTAGGGAAATGATGGTGCGAAGGGATCTAGGTAAGTGACAGACACATAGCAGATGAAATGCAAACAAATAATTTGCAAGGGAATGAACAAGCCATGTGTGTAGAGTCTCAACCTGAATTGCTGAGCATTTCTGTCGGCTGTAGCCATGGTGCTAATTAAGCGTCCCCGCATTGCCCTGCCAAAATCCCACTGAGAAGCATTTGGAATGTAATCTGCATATACGTAAGGATACACACAAGTAAATACTCCATAAGGAATCATGTTTGTAGACTGCCTCACAGGTCTGTGGGAATTTGATTCTGAGTTGGTGCTTCTTTTTCTCTGTTCACCACTGAATAGCATTTCCTGTTTTCATAAGGATTAATATTAATGGCTTAAAGGCAGGAGTAACAGATGCGCACAGCCGCATCGCCCTCACCTCCTCCTCACTGCTCTCCTCCCGCCCTCTGCATTTCCTCCTGTCCTTCCTCTTCTTCTCGTCCTCTTCCTTCTTCTTGTCCTTCTCGGGCAGGAGGTCGTCCAGCCAGGCCAGGTCGTGCTGGGAGAACACCAGGTCCAGCATCTTCCGCACCAACATCAGCCCCAGAATCTGAGGGCATTTGTATATTTACTCTCTCGCTGGTATCCTATCCCAGGTGTACCCCTGCTACACCCCGCGCAGCCTGCTGTTGGTTGACCCCCCCC
>JAODKL010000118.1:27932001-27945129 GCA_026780765.1 Petrocephalus schoutedeni
ACAGCCCACCTATTCCCTCTGCCCCCTCACCATCTCACTGCCCACCTATTCCCTCTGCTCCCTCACCCTCTCACTGCCCACCTATTCCCTCTGCCCCCTCACCCTCTCACTGCCCACCTATTCTCTTCACCTCCTCACCCTCTCACCACCCCTCTGTACCCCATCACCTCCTTACCGCACTCCCAGAAACTGTGGCTGCTCCCCAGGTGCGCTGCACTCGCTCTCCATCTTGAGGGAGTCGATGTGGGCAATGGAAATCACGGTGGCTGCCACATACCAAGGCAGCCCCAGGAAGGAGCAGGTGCCCATCAGAATCCCAACCCAGAAAAGGTCCAGGTGGTACCCGCACCCTTTCTATCCCAGGGACGGGCAGCGATGAGAAATAAAGGAGTCAAACGGGAGGCAAACAAAGCTTGAAATGCTACAGAAGGTGGACCCCACAACAGGCACAAAGTGCTGCGCTGTAGTTACCCCAAATCATCGAAATCTACTCAAGCCTAGTTGAACACTACACCTTACAGCAGCTAAGGCGGCGTCCATCACATTTGCTTACCTTGAGCTTGTTTTCCTTGCGGTTGACAATGACAGCGCTGATCTGCTGGTCCATGAAGATGAGAATGGAAAGGAGGAGTGCAGGGACGAAGCTGGCTAGATATATCCACCAGGGGTTCTTCCCAAATGGCTTCACAATCCAGCCCCGGTCTGAGCGGGTTGGCTGAGGGATAAAATCCATCAGAGGAGGAGCAAACACACCAAGACCACTTTATATTCATGGGTGAGGTCCCTAAATACCACATTCATCGTCAAACTAACAGGCATCATCTAGAGCAGCCATACCTTGAACTCTGTGGGCACTATGAGCTTGGGCGTCTGAAGCCCTATTAACATATCAAGACCCACAAACGTCAGGATTGACATCAAGATGGAGAAATCACTGATGAGCTTCCGAAGCTGGTTAGGCAGAAATGAGTGGAGAGAGAGCCGTAAGCCAGAAGGGCAAGGAAAGGTAAGAAAATAGACAGAATGAAAATCAAATTAAAATGATTAGGGCAGCTTTCCAAAAGGAATCAATCAAGTGGAGAATTTACTATGATTTTAACTTTATTTATAGGAAGAAACAGTTTTGAACAACCATTGTTTCAACTGGAACACAACAAGGTTTTTTCAGTGACCCCTAATTTAATCCAGTGACCCCTAATTTAAAAGGTGAACAAGACGGGAAGACGTGGGGGGGCTGGGGTGGGAGTCTGGGACCTTGATCTCTGTGGGGACGTGTAGCTTGGGGGTGTCCAAGTTCAGCAGGTGGTCCAGCATGCAGAAGACGAGGATAGAAATAATAATGGCAAAGTCACTGGCGAGGGTGCGGCACTGGAGTAGAGAGAGGGGTGGGGGGGGGGGGGTAATCAAGACGGAGAAGGGTATGTTTATTCTCAGCCTGGCCATTAAATAGCCAGCTTTTTACCTGGTTAACCTTTGCATGCCTCTCCTGCTATAAATCACCAGCTGACAGCCTCTCCCTGCTTGCCTTAGCACTCACTTGCGTATCTCTGCGAAAATTGCCATGTCTGCCTCACCTTGGTGGGGAAGTAGCGGCTGAATTTGAACTTCTTGAGCGAGACGGTCATGGAGTAGGTGCCGAAGAAGAGGATGAAGGACATGAGTGCCAGGTCTGGGACATACTTGCAGGAGTTTCCTATGAGGGAGCCGCCGTAGCTGAGACATTCCTTCTTACTGAGTTGGCTCCAGTCCAAAGCTGTATCATTCAGCTGGGGGACGGGGAGGGGGGGGGTTTGATATTGATAGCAGGCAGATGGACAAAGAGGTTAGAGGGTAGAGGAATTTTGTGAATGGGGGGGGGGGATGAAAATAAAAACAAACCGAGATGATATCATTTGCAATTAGAGACCAAGACTCTGAAGACACATCTGGTACCAAGAGAGACCCATATAATGGCAACAGTTTTAATGAAAATGAGAAGCATCAAACTTGTCGCCATGGCAACATACCGCAGAGAGATCGCTGGCCTGGTCCATTGATGCTGGGGCGGAAATGTTGAACAATGAGTCTGCTGCTCTTGCACAGAAACAAGGAAGGGAAGGATAGGGACACAACATACATTTTATAATAACAGTACATAAGTATAATTATATATTTATTTTCCATAGAAAAAGTATACCTCCAATAACATTTCAAATGTCAGCTTTCAAAAGTGAAACATATACAGCTGCGTATATTCCAAAAAACCCTTGAACAGGACACAGGACTAGTGCCAAAATTTAAAATGTTCACACATTCCATCTTCCGGCCTCATCTCTCGCATTGTAGGCCAGATCCAGGCTCCACCCTCATTGAGTATGGAGGACACACTTACACTGACTGGGGGCTTGGCACTCGCACTTGTACATGGTGACGTATTCTGGCTTGTAGCCTCTGTTGATGGGGTAGTACTTGAAGGAGCCAACCATCTTCTTGACCGCGTCAGAGATGAAGATGAAGGAGATGAGGCTGGAGAAGCCCTCCTCTGTGAAGCGCGTGATGTACTTGATGATGAAGCTGGCATCTGTGGTGACCAGAACCAGGCACTGCAGGCATGAGTGCAGGCCGATCCAAAGGCGGAGCTCCATGTAATCAAGGCTGTTGCTCCTGCAGAGGGAAAGCAAGGTGAATCACGCAATACACAGGGCTGCATTTCAGGGAGATTTACTAAACCTAAATTACTCATGTGAGCTCTATGAACAGTTTAAGAATCACTAAACAATACAGCACAAGTATTTAAAATACATCGACACTGTAATAGGTATTGTAAGTTATCTAGAGATGATTTAAAGTACATGGGAGGATATGCATAGGTTAAACACAAATACTACACTATTTTAAATAAGGGACGAGAGCATCCGCGGATTTTGGTATCTGCGGGGGGTCCTTGAACCAATCCCATACGGATTCCGAGGGCCGACCGAATATTCTAGCAATGAGGGCAGAGATGAGTGTGTAATATTAATGGATGACTCCAAAGTGCAGTCTGACACCAGTCCTGAGCTGATTCATCTCCCCATTTACTTCCCTGTACTTTTCCTGCCCACCTCTCTGACTATCTGTGTCCCCATCTGCTAGCGCAGCTTTGAACTCACTTGCTGAACTCGTACAGCAGCTTCTCGAAAATGAGGATGGGTCCCGTGGAGCTTAGGATGATGAGGGGCTGGCCGCCGAAGAAGCAGAACACGGTGCCGGCCAGGGCCGTGCCCAGAAAGCTCTCCATCACACCCTGAGTGCAGGAGACAGGCAGAGAGGAGGTCCCCACTCAGCGAAGGAGTGCACATTTACAAAATAGGGCCCAATTAAACGGGTTCTGCTCTTTGTGTGTATGGAGCGCCTACAGTAGTATTTATTGTTATTTGCATATTATTATTATATATTGCCGTTTTCATTAATTTACACTTGACGATAAACCCTAAAAACTAGTGAGGTCCGGTCAAGTGGATGCTCTCAAGAGAAGAACCAGGCTTCTTATCCAGGATGAGCAGGATTACCATGAATGGTCTATCAACAAGTGGCAGTTAATAATGAATCAATTATCGTACCGTGCCAGAAGCGGCAAATACCCACCTGGTAGTTATCCGTGGCATCCCCCAGCAGTCCCCCGAAGGTGATGGCATTGGTGATACAGCCCAGGTAGATGAAGAGCACAGCAGAGATGGACTGGATGTGGAAACCCTCGTAGAAGTCGCTAAGAAGCCAGGGCAGCTTCCGCTTGATGTCCAGACACAGGCCGCCACAGAACCTGCCGCCAGGTGCATTGTGGGTAAGACCGATCCAGCATACTGCACTGGGTTGACTCTATTGTCTGTGATATAAAACTACAGATCTTTTAACTCAACAGCACCGAAAGGCTTTTTAAAGTGAGAATTATGTTTTTCTTGTTTCATTTACGGACACGGGTACGCGGTCGCAGTGCACAAATGATTTCATGTTATCTTTTGTCGGTGCAAAATCTGCTTTTTCTGCCAATGAAATTGCAAAACTGATTTGGACACTTCCTGCCAGACTTCGACTGCCAGACAGACACGTGTGATTCATCACCCCACAGAGTCCAGTGGCAGCGTGCTTTACACCACTCCATCTGACACTGCACTTGGTGATGTGAGCCTCGCATGCAACTGCTCGGCCATGGAAGCCCATTCCGAGAAGCTCCTGGTGCCCAGATTCTGTGCTGGGGTTAATGCCAGAGGAAGTTTGGAACTCTGAAGTTATTAGGTCAACAGGGTGTTGGCGAGTTTTACACACTATGCGCCTCAGCACTCGACGATCCCGCTCTGTTACTTTACAGTTACTTTACAACCACTACGTGGCTGAGTTTCTGTTGTTCCTAAACACTTTGCAATAACACCACTTCCGGCTGACCGTGGAATAGCTAACAGGGACGAAATTTCATGAACTGACTTATTGCAAAGGTGGCATCCTACGACGGTACCATGCTTGAATTCACTGAGCTCTTTGGGACGACCCATTCCTTCACAAGTGTTTGTAAACCTGACTGCACGGCTACGTGCCTGATTTTATACACCTGTGGCAATGGGTCTGAATGAAACACCCAAATTCAGTGATTAAGAGGTGTGTCCCAATACATTTGTCCATGTACGGGTTTTAGGGTAGGATGGAAGCTAAAGCAGGTCATACTTCACAGCTTGTTCTAGTAAACTCATTGCTACACCCGTGAACTTCTGACTTACTTTCCAGTAAAGACCAGCTCCTCCCCTAGCTCATGTGGCATTGGCATTTCCTCTTCGATGGCCGGGCCTCCCTCTCCACCCGCCATCCCATTCATCTGGCCAAGCTCATTGAGGGAGAAGACAGACTTCCTGAGCGCAGGGACGACAGAAATGGGTGGAACTAGCATTACAAATTAAAATAATCTTCTGTAGCTCAATAGGTGAAGCACCGCGCTAATAAGTACCAAGGATGTTGTGCATTGATATCACATCGTATCATTTTGTTTTGATGACACTGAAGAGCACTGCAAGGCCACATTAGGGCTGTTTTTCACCTCATATCAGCAGAGGGGACCTTCTTGGGGGGCTCAATGCGGATTTTGGGGTCCCATTCTCCAGGTGGCAGGACAGTGACCTCATCCAGGAACTCGTCAATGCCAGCGATGAGGTCATCTCGGTCCCTGGCCTTGTAGGCTACATCGCTGAAGAGCTGGAGGCAGAGAGACATTGGGATGTGTGTGGGATGGGTATAAATAGCAAGAGTTAAGAGTAGGTGCTCTACATCTCACACTTACATCATCCACCATGAGCGTGGCTATGGCTCTGCCAATCTCAGTGTAGGACCGGCCTCTGCCCTGAGGTCCAAGCAGCACGAACAGGAACCTTTTAGAGAGGGTTTAAGATGTAAGTACCATGTTACCGCCACACAGACAGATGGTGAGAAGCATGGTTCATAATGTTTGCCATTGACACCCACTGCCCTCTTACAAAAACCATCGATCTCCACACACTCTCCTAAAACATGAACCCCAGGTTATGGTGACAAAGGTAGGGCAGAGCCAGAGAAACAGGTCACCTGGTGGGAACTGGAACTTCTGTCAGTCCTCCCAAAGTGATGGCCTGTGCCAGGCGGACGAAGGCCACGAAAGGCTTCTCCAGGAAGTCCACCTCCCCCACCAGCACGTTGGATGCCTCGGCGTCACGCGGGATCTTCTTCATGAACTTGTTCTTCAGCTGGGCAGTGGTGTGTGAAAGGACGATGTCTTAGTGCCTAATAACCAGTGCTCAGCTGGATTAATATCAACAGTACATATATATAATGTCCACCAACACCATCTCGCTGGCATGAGGTTGAACCCAATTACTCTAACAATGAAAGCGTCATACTGAAAGACACAGATCAACACGAAAACACACTGGTACACAACATGCTAGTCCCTGCATGGACATTAAAACACACTAAATGCAGCAATCACAGACAGCATCACGATTCTACAAATTTATTGCATTATGACAGAAGGTAGACCATGAAATTACCACCTAGGTGGTAAGGGACCTAATGGATTTTTTTGCAATAATTTTTCCCCCACTCAGGGCTTACATTGCCAGCCCTTTTTTGCCAAATGTAAAACTAATTTCCCTTGAGAAAAGTACACAAGCAATACTAAACAACTCTGGCAACTTTGTTCAGTGAGGGTGGATGCAGTGGCTTTTTGGTGGAATAGTATAAAGCTCCTTAAAAATGGCAGCACTACCCCCAAGACAGAAACATCACCTGCGTCTTTATAACCCCATGTTATTATACAAAGAATTCCTAAAGCTCCCCCTCACCCCACACACACAATCGGCGTATGGCCGGTGCTTTCGTAAAAATCAGCTCATGAGACTTTTCAAAGCCTTGCTCTTCAGAACTAACCCTGGTCACAATTTTTAGTGCCCCAAGGTCTTATTTCTAAGCTCTGTTGAGTTATTTAAGTGGATGTAAAATCAGTCACAGGCCTCAGACGACCTTTCGACCTGAGAGGTTTGATTGCGTTCCGGCATGCCGTCAAAGCCAGACTTCTGCGAGGAAACAGGAAATCAAAAATTGACAGTTCGCCTGCCCTGTACTTGCCCCACCCCCTGCTGGCAATCACCTCAGAACATGTGAGCCGTAAGTGTCTGAGTGGGGGGGGGGGGGGGAGATGGGGCAGCCCTCCCGAGTATCAAGCTAATGATTCTGCCAATCACACGCGAAGGTGGGAAGATGTAAGAGTGCGGCAGGTGTCCCTCACCACGGGGGAGGGGGCATAACTCATTAAACTGGACTCCCACACCAGTGGCATGTGTGTGCATATTGGTGAGAGTTAGCCTGGCTTTGAAGATCAGAAACAGGGGAGCTTTTGTCTTCAAGGGTATAAACTCACTTACATGCCCCACCCCAGCTCCTCAAAATAGAACTCTCCCATTGGTTCTTGTCAAAATTACCCTGGCATATCGGTAAAGACCTGAAGGGCTTGCTATATTAGCTCTCCATTACTGTCAAACCCTTCATTTTCCTGGCCATTGTCTTTAAGTCGCAATGACCTGAATGAAAAAAAAAAAAAACAGGCTTAATGGATTATGTGCTTTCAGTAGGTTGGTGGCCAACCCACTTGTGAGGGGATTAGATACTCCTTCAGTTCAGGCCGACGTAATTCCAATGCCCCTGCTGACACTTGCCACATTCCTAGCCCCACCATCAAACACACGCGCATGCACACACACACACACACACACACACACACAGACCCATGTACCTATCTAAAAGGGGACCGCCCATTCATTTCTATGGGAAACGCTGTAATCCTAATCTTTTCATCCACACAAGTAAAGCAAAGCCTGTAAAAACACACACACACACACACTGTACAGGTGGGACAAGAGCTGAAAAATATCACTTAAACATATCTCTGTTCCTTACCTGGTCTGTGCTGGGCGTATCTGAAATATCATTCATACTCCGACTTTGTGCGTGATCTGAAATAACACCGAAAACTGGACGAATTAGCTGGAGGATCGAGGACCTAGAATCAAGGACCACGACCTGCGTGTTAATTCGTCTTTATTGAAAGCATGTGTCACTGACAGTGACACTAACATTGACACTAACACCGTGTTTAGTCTCAGTGTGCATCAACTGACTGTATCCCAGCCGAATGGTTCCTTACAAAGCTGATTTGTGAGCAAATCAGTTAAGGGGGAAATGGGAGAGAATGCAACAATTGCAGAAATCCTAAGTCAAACTCTAATACTGCAAAATTGCCCATAATCCTCTTCTGCAGGAACAATACAAAGGACACAAATGATAAAAAAAAATGTAAAACCCACTGCGTAATGTTGTGACGGCAGCTATCAGCACACATATATGTAAACATTTTAGGGTGTGCAGAAATGATTACTGTAACTTTTTAAATGTGATTAAATTAATTTTAATTTAACTTTTTTAATTTAATTTCTGCATGGTCAAGGCAGTGATATGGTTTGGCATTTCCAGCTACAGCGATGATGCTGGGCTTATGCTGTAATTCCACTGGACGATAAGGCCTACAATGTTTCATTTTTTCAGGTCTTTCTTCCCTCTCTTGGTGCTGCTTGATCAGTCGCTGAGACACCGTCTGTCGAGTTTGCCCTTGGCGTGCCCTGCTAAGTGGACCCGGTTAGTATTTCACTTAACACCAAGGCCCAGTGGTGGCAGTGCGCGAGAGATGCGTCTCCGGGGGCAGACTCACGCAGCTGCCCGTAGCTGGCCGCCTGCCGTGCCCGCAGGTCCTCGGTAGAGCGGTGGAAGCCGCTCCCCGGATTGGGGTTGCGACCCGGGCTGCGGTCTAGTGGGGGGAGGGGGCAGAGGAAGGAAAGGAGGAAGGAAGGGCACCCAGGAAGAAAAGGCAGAGTGATGGACACAGGAGGAGATGGAGTTAGTATGTGTGTTAGTATGAAATTGGCTGGATTGTATTAAATTACATCACTGTTTTGAGGTTGAAAGCAATTTCCAGTCAGTGAGTAGATATGCAGAATTACAGATAATAGGAATGAGCAAAAAAGACAGCACAGGCTGTCATTTAGCTTGATTCATCTAATAAAACCAACAACTTGTGCTCTTTTAAAATTATACATTTATTTGCAGAAAAAGATGCTGCAGTTATTAGCACCCCTTTTGATGTATCCTCCGTTTATGAGGATGAAAATGTCGCGCCTTATTATATATAACTTAACAAATTGGAAGGAAGTGTTTCCTTCATACTGAATCTTCTCAGACCCATAATATTGTTTGGCTCAAATTAAGGGTTTCTAAAACCCTTTACATCCAATGAAAACAGACACAGCGAGCTGGCCATTGTGGAGATGATTCCGTGGCCTGCCATGCTGGACTTCCATCATGCATTTGTGAAACAGTCATGGAAAGCCTTTGTACAGCCTTTGTTACTCATCTTTACCAAGGGTGCCACAATTCCTTTGTGATTCCTAGTTATCATTCCGTCCCTACTGTTATAGAAATAACATTCAATGGAATTCAAATTCAATTCAATTGAAATTTGGATGCAATCATTATAGACATGAATGGAATTAGAGCAGAAACGTGTCACGAAATGAGGCTGAGAGGTGGAGACAGGCCGGCGACTCGGATGCTCACTCGCAGAGGAAGACTTGCCGATGTCGGCCAGCGATCGGTGGATGGGCTTCTTGGTCTGGTGTCGGTGTTTGCGCAGTAGGACAAAGACCACTTTCTCCTTCAGACCCGGAGGCAGAAGCCCCTCCTCCACCTGCCGCTCCACGACCTCGTCTGGTGGCGGCAGCCGAGCGTCAGCAAGACAAACCGGGGGACACACCCTAACCTGGGACATCCCAGCTCTAACAAGGTGCCAATTAAATATCTAATGTAAGACTTACATTTAATCCTAATATTTCCAGGGACAATGCGGCTTTCCCATTCAATTCCCATTCATTAAATAAAAAAAATATGCTAAACAAAGCTTGGAATCGATATACAGTATGGCTGGTTCAGAGAAAGTCTACAAAGGATTTATTTGTAGGTTATTTGAATAGACATTAAGATGCTCCAAAAGGTAGTTCCAGTATAACGTATGATATATGATATGTTAACAAAAATATATATTGGGGTCTTTGAAGGCACTGCAGCTGCTATTAAACTGGTTTTGAACTGCAAGTAAACCCCAAGACCAATATTCCTGCTGAGTGACTCCTTAATAGATGCCAGAGTGGAGTCCAGAGCTCACCCACGATCTGGGGCAGGGAGAAGCCCTCCAGGTCCAGCAGGATGGTGCCGGCCTGCAGGCAGGTGCGCAGCTCGAACAGGCTGTGCAGCGACAGGGTGGAGACGTGCGGCTTGCTCCAGCGCTCCCCCCCCTTCTCCACCTTCTCCTCAAACTTCACCCACCTGATGGAGGAACCGGCAAGGTTTAGAGCTAAAAGTACGGCGTGTGTACATATGTGAAGATATGGACACCTATGCCAGAGTGGTGTGTCACTCTGCAGCCTACTTATGTCTGGGAGGTCCTCGGTTCAAAGCCCATGGTCAGCAGAGCAACCTCCCTTAATCAGGGGAGGTTCTAGGGGCTACCAATAAATCTGCCCTTTGTGGGTTTGCGTAGATCACATTTGGGGACCAA
The DNA here is from genome assembly GCA_026780765.1 of Petrocephalus schoutedeni. Classification (NCBI taxonomy): domain Eukaryota; kingdom Metazoa; phylum Chordata; class Actinopteri; order Osteoglossiformes; family Mormyridae; genus Petrocephalus; species Petrocephalus schoutedeni. The sequence goes on from JAODKL010000118.1 coordinate 27,942,140, forward strand.
AATATCCCCATAGTGTGGTGAAACGTCCTTACTTTTGGGGACATTTGTCAAGTCCCCATTTGGATAACCTAATTTTTATAAAAATCTGTGACTGCAATCAAAAAAGTAAAAATGTCAAAAGCCTTCGGTTGGTTACTTATGGTTAAGGTTAGGGCTGGGTAGGGACTAAGGGTGTCATGATTGGGATTAGGGTTTTTCCCATAGAAATGAATGGACGGTCCCCATTTAGACTGGTATCCGGGCCTGTGTGTGTGTCATGGGACATGCAGAGATGAGTCTCCCACCGGAAGACTGCCAATAAGGGCCGCATTCTGTTTGGTCATTGGGTGCCGACTGCAGAATCGGGACGATAGCGCCCCCTACCTGGCCGACTCCTTCCATTCAAGCTCGGTGCCGTCGTGCTGCAGGGTGTCCATCTCCGTGAAGAGCGTGGGCGTCGGCATGTCATCCTCACCGAGGATGTAGCGCAGACGCTCTGCCGCTGGAGAGACTGGGGAGAGGGGGTGAGGTATGTTCTATCAGCTCAGCCACCCGGTAACACCCTCACCTATATGCCCATGCAGTCCACAGAGCCCATCTGGAGAGGTAGGAGATTCAGGACCTGCACTATCTACCTCTAGTGGAAAATAATGAGGCTTCACATGCACATAAACACACACACATCCATACACAGCACTGGTTAAAACTCTAGTAACACTTGCTGGAAACAAGGTTTTTCATGTTTACTATGAAATAATTCTCGGCAAAAACACATTATTGCACCCTGATCGACCGGTCTGCGGTACAGTCGCTATGTTCCAGACTTCAAAATTTTCAATAAAAAACATTGGTGCATAAAAAAATACCAGCTGAAAATTACTTAGTTATATTTAATGTAATTACAGAGATCGGCAATTATATTTGATATCTGAAATAACGAACATCTTGAATTTGAATTTCTACTAGTAATAACTGAATTGCAGATATCTGCAGTGACATTTCCACTTACAAAAACTGAATTATGGATATGTGGACCTGAGTTTTTGACGTGTCGATGTAGATGTTTGCAATACGAGTTTGTAGTAGTCAAAACTGAATTATAGGTATCTACAATATGACTTTTTACTAGTTATAATGGAATTTTGGATATGAGAGGCAAAAATTCAATCATTTAACTAAATCCATTCATAAACTGAATATTGGCAAATGACTATTACATCCTCTCTTTTTTCTTTATCATTTCTACATATGACACATGTTCCTTTTATCCCCAAAGCAATCGTATCAAACTACACTTACTTAATTATTGATAGCTGCAATGCATCATATCCTGTAGTCACACTGTGTTCAGCCAGAAATTAGATTAGGGTAGACACATGTTAAATCCAGACCCCTATAATGTGACAGATTATATAAATGTATGTGGAAAGTAACTGCACAATTTTATATAACACAGTTACATTACATTACAGTACAGTTTGTTCATTTAAATAGCTGGATAATATTACGGAGCAAACTGTGCTACACGCATTGCTTAGAGTTACCATAGCATGGACTAACATTAGACCGCTGGGCATAAAACTTGGTTCTCCCTGTTTCCACACTGTGTGGTTCCCCGACAGTGAGCTGCTGAGCCACATATGGTCATTATATTCATTATATTTCAGTGTAGTTGCTTGAAACAAAGCCTTGGTTGGTCTGGATTTGTACTTTCTTGACCTGAACTTCCCATCCCGAATGCGCGCCGGATCTTTGGCCTGCTGTGAATTAACTGGGATTGTTTAGATGTAAAAGTTGCTTTCACTGTAACAAAATATTAATGCCTCAAGAGACATTACATTCCCAGCACATTTTGAAGGGGAATTAACAGAAAAAAATCAGCTAAATGACAGTCTTATAATGAGGCTTTTGGTTCCAATGTGACACAGTGGTGGTCTAATGGCTGTGGAAGTATTCTGGTGACTGAAGGGTTATTGGTTCAAATCCCTAACTGGTGTGAAGTGTAATATTATATATTTTTATCCTCTTAAATGTACACATTTTTCCTTAATGAAGGTTACGGTTTTGCTGTATTTTTTTTGCAGAATTATTCACAGCAGCCCGTTTTTTTCTGTAAAAACAACATTTTTTTTTTTTTACCTTAGCTGAATCGCTGGCCCTACCTTAGTTGAACTTGGGAATCTGAGTTGACTTTACTCGAAATCTTAGTGAAGCATGTTGCCTTGACATTCTTTGTTGAGTGAATACTTGTTTTAGTGTAGCAGCGATTATTTTGACATACGTAGTAAGAAAATTAAGCATAATAATAGGGATGACGAAGACAGAGAAAGCTACTCCGACAGGTTAAATGGCACCTATCTATGGCTAACCTCGCATTATAGTCTCTTTTTAACATGCATGTATTTGCATTGCAGTTCTACTGTAGCATTTTCCTTCGCTATTAATGTGTTTTACACGCACATGATGCTTTGCCTCTTTATTTGGATCCTCGCCCTCTATGTGCGTGAGATCTTCCTTCCGCTGTATTTGATAATCATAAGGGAACTCCGCAAGGATTTCATTATACCGCGACATAATACAGATGTAATATAACTGGAGCCATTTCCGTAGTAATCTTATAAGATGGCACTTTCGAAACGATTTGTTCTCGTTTGTGGTATATGTGAATGCTTTGCAGGCTGGTTAACCTGCGCCCCGTATTTGAAAAGAGATGGGACCTTAACGAAATAAAACTCTTATACATACAAACAACTTAAACAAGCATGGCCACACATGGTATAATTTAAATCTTCGTGTTCCACGAAGCAGGATTTCTTGCTTAGCCGGATAAATTGGCAGATTTAAGGTAGTCCGAGCTAAATGTAAGGGAATGAAGATAAAGTCTGTTTAGCTCAGACTACCTTAAATTCAACAAGTTACCCGGCTAAGAAAGAAATCCCCCTGGCAGGCAGGAGATACGAACATGGGCGTAAATTTCATTTAACAGTAGGGGGGGGGGGGGGGGAAATAAA
>JAODKL010000118.1:27945229-27960310 GCA_026780765.1 Petrocephalus schoutedeni
TTGCTTCCGGGATAGGCTCCGGACCCCCCGCGACCCTGAACAGGATAAGCGGGTTGGAAAATGGATGGATGGATTATATTTTTGGCCACTGGTATCGCTGTTTTTATTATTTAAATCTATTTGATGTAAGTTACTACGTTTTGGAATCTTATTCCCCAGACCCTATTTTTCTCATTGGATGTTACTATTTTAGTACGTGATTTGAGTGAACGCGAGGTTTCTCAGGAACGCATTAGTCACGTTGTATGAGGACTGAATGTATTTATAAATTAATGAGCTTGCACTGGATTCGTCTTGGGGAGCGTGGCCATGCTATTGGTAAGAACATCAGTAAACTTCAGTAATCCTTCACCCCATAAAGGCATTAACCCAGATTCTGTCTCTATGAGTGATTTCATAAAACTCCTAACCACATGTTCTTGGGACCAGTCCACACCAAGCTGTGCTTGTCGGTTCCCACACGGAACATTTGGGCGATATGCCGAAAGACTCTCCACCTATCTCTGTGTATACAGCAGCACTATAGAAGCGGCTTTTTAGCTAACATTAGTGAACTTTCTAGACATGCAACAGACTGCCACATTGCCTCCTTTACCTCTGACAACTCATTTTGGGGCAAGCTCAGACTGTTCCAACACATTTCCATTTCCAGAAATGCAGTCTGAAGTTTCACGCTCAGTAGTGCAGTGCCAGGCTTTATGAGCATATTGGGACCTCGTTGGCACCTAACATTAGCTGGGTGAGGCTGGTCCTTAAGCAGACAGCATGAACTTGTTCTCCAGCTTTTCCTCATTTGATCTCATATTTATTTCTAGCAGAGCTGAAGGTCTCCACACCACCCCTTTCCTCCACACTTACCCTTCGATGGGCTTAGCACCCCTGAGTACCGATGGGCTCCAGGTCCCTGGCGAGTAGCAACAAATGTCTCAACCAGCCTGGCAGCTTCTGCTGCACTGCTTAGGTCATGTTCCTTCACCCACATCTTGACTTCTGGATAGAGGACGCGAAGGTATTGTTCCAATACTACTGTTTCCATTATGGAATTTTTGTCACTCGTGTCAAACCTGACCCATTTACGAAATAAATCCTTTAGGCGATTGTAGAGCTCCACTGGGGACTCATTGTGCCGCGTTTCCATGGCGCGGAAACGCTGCCTGTACGTCTCCGCAGTGATCTTGTACTTCTTCAGTATGGCTTCTTTCACCAGGACGTAGTTCTTGGCTCTGCTGGGACTCAGCTCCACAAATGCACTGTGAGCCTTGCTTGTCAGAAGGGGAATTAAGTGCATTACCCAGTCTTCCTCAGGCCATTGATAAAACTCTGCCTGTCTTTCGAAAATTTTCAGGAAATGTTCGATATCATCAGCATCTTCTAGTTTAGGCAGCGTTGGCTCCTTGTGGAAGGCGCCTGCACATGGTTGTGGGTGAGGAACGCCAAGTTCCAGCTGCAATGGACGGATTGGGTGGCTGAGGACCTTGTACCTTTGTCCCGGTCTTTCCCTCTGTTGTTCCTGCTGTTTTTCACGTTCTCGCTGCACATTGAACATCTCAGACATCCTTCAAGAGCTGCACCAGGCCCTCGTTGTCCACTCAAGACAAAAATGATGGTGATGTGGCCGGTTCTCCCCCCAGCAAAGGACCTTCAGCTTATTTCTTGCTTTCTTCTCACGACTCAGTTTCTGTCTGTGCCTGCAAATCCTGCTCCAGATACCGGCTATTACGACCAGGCTGGCACATACAAGATTAAAAGTGGCTGAGGCCAAAGGCCTATTACCAGGGCGCTTATTTCTTGTGGAGACCCAGGATTTAAATACCTGAAGCTGCTCCCACTTGTTTTTATTTTTTTAAATTTTATTCTTCCTTCAAAACACTTTAAACAAAATATATGGATACATACATACATGCATAAACATGTGTCAACAATCAGTAAGAAAAAAATCAACATATTAGATTTACAAAAATAATTAAAACAAATTCAGGCATCACAGATTAATCGGGTAAGCTGATTTAAAATGACTTCCCCTGTCTAAGAATTCCTTTTGGTTTACCCCAATGAACTGTGGTTTTAAAAGAGCAATGAATTTGCTTGTGTTCCCTGTCACAAGCCTACTGGTTACAACCCTTTTATTGACCTTCATAATCAAGGTCTGTGATAGAACACCTCAACCTGGGCGTCTTTTCCATCATACCAGGTCTTCTAGAGATCAACAGTCCCAACACTTCTGGAAACAGGGAAACAGGAGGATTTGGGCCGTGGACTAGATGGGCAGCTCCAAGAAGAGGTGAGCCAGAAGGCTCAATTTCAGAGAGCTGAAGATCCAAGACCAGGAACCAAGGAACGTAAAAAGGGCCAAGTACACAAAACCCAGGACACATACTCAGAAAACGCCAAAGACAGGACACCAGCCGCACAGCATGCCGGATACATGGGATCATGATTTCCTAAACCAGAAACCGGCTAACCAGAAGTCCAAAGCTAAAATGCCAGTCAACAACAACCCTGAACCCTAAGCCACCCAAACCACCAAGCCAGTACCTCCTGACAACTGACAGGCACAAAGAAAACAGACATACTCCATCTAGCCCCATAAACCAAACCTCTGACTGAGAGGCAACTGGGCCCTATGCTCCAAGAGCAATGGCGATGGCTGAGTAGTAGGAACTGCTTAGATGTGGTGGAGCTGTAATTGCCATCAGCACAGAGCAGTAAAGCAGGGGCTGCTGTGACAGTTCCCCGTATTAAATGGCCAGCCTCGATGGCTCTGTGGTGCAAACAAACCGTCACCAAGTGGTTCCCCCTTCAGCAGTATCCTCACAGCTTGCACCTGAGGCCTTTTTGTCACTTGAACTTGCGGCTGCTGTTTCTTCCTTTATGCCGCTCTGTTAATCTCACTATGATGTCAGATCGGCTGTCCAAACTCACTGGACAAATAAATATATATTTTTTTAATTATTTCTATTTATTTGTTTGCTTGCTTGTTTGTTTGTTTATTATTTTGTGAAGTTCCTCTGCTTTATGCCTAGTCTTCCCGCGATAGGCTCAGTGCTGCACTGGCCATCTGTCATCTTTCCAGTGGGCTGATGGGTATGTGGGTCTGTACATGATTGGGAAAACTGTGGGGGACCCCAAAGTCCAGGGCCAACCACAGTCAGGTCCTGGATTGGCTCCAGGTCCTCCTATGACCCTTACTGGGTTCCATGATGAGAGGATGGGTGGAGGGACGGAATTTCAGGGTTACTGCTAAATGTAGCTAAACAAATTAAATCTTTCACAGAGCTGATTGGGATTCATTTATCCAAACACGCATGGAACAGCTGATAATAGGGTGTGTATGAATCACCGGTATGCACAGGCAAATTGGCATTTATCACACGTGTACGAACAGCCGTGAAGTGAATGCTGATAAATCTCAAGCATTCTAACTGTAACTGTGTGTACGTGACAAGATTAATTTAAATAAAGAAATGCCCTCAATGAACCATATATGGGCATGTAACTTCCGCATTAACATACGTTAAACTACCCAATAGGTTAATATGTTGCAGAAATAAAAACCATGAAGAGACATGGTCGGGTGTGTTCGTAAATATAAATATAATTTCTACGGACAGGAAGAAATTGATAAATACCATTTTATGAGTAAAAATTTGTGTACACATGGCTTATGCACAAAACTTCATAGGCATGGTTGGTAAATGAGACTCCAGGTTTTAAATAACCTGAAGTACAAGTACAATTGAAAGCGAGATTTGAAAATTTGTCAGGATACGACTCATGAGAGCTGCAGTGCTGAAAATGTTGTATGGACTTTGTGGGCGGGACTTATTTTATACTTCTAGAGTTTAAACTGGGCACTGGTTCCTTATAATGACTCGTTCTCCATGTATTTCTGTAGGTTTAAGTCATTTCAAAGATGGACTTTTAGCATAAATCTGGTCGTAATGTGTGAATGTGTGTCAAAGTGTCCAGCTATCCGGTGACATCCCAAACAGGGCTGCACTCCGCCATTACCCTTTGCCTGCTGAGGATCACCCCAGCCCTCTTCCTTCAGACAATTATGAGTGAGGAATCTACTGTTAGAGGAATCACAAACAGCCCACCAATGTTTATGAAACGGATGATGGTTTTAACTCTGCTAATTTGATATATTAGTCTCTGTGGAGGATAATAATGTTATTAGTCTCACAGTGAAGACACTGTCAACCCTCTCTCCTTTTCCTTGTCTTCTTAATTGTCAGGACTTTCACAGACAGGAAGGACTGGGGAGACCCAAGCAAGAGAAGGACAGTGAAATGGGGCCCTGGAGAGCGCAGTGATGGGGTAAGTGCTCAGATGGCCGAGAGCTCTTGTTTCATACAGAATTCAGTCAAGGTTGACGGGGCAAAGAGATGCTGCCGGTGTGTGTTAGATACTGAATTCTCACAGAAGATGTTAATGGCAGCTTCAACACAATGAAAGCATGGCAAAGAAGTGAACAGTAATGAAAAAAACGCTTTTACGGAATATGAAAACCCAAATATGAAACAAATCTATTCCCCCTTGTTTTCCTTGTTCTCATCATAAAAACAGGTTTTGACCTTTTCCAGAAAACATGGCTGCATATTAATATGATAGAGGCTGATATACGAAGATAATCAAAGCCTCTCCAACCGGCACGGATGCAGTTTGGAAATTATTGGAGTGAGAAGATGGACAGATTGACAGCGGGAAATACAGACGCGTGTGCCAGAGGCTACCTGCGGCGCGGCTCTGATCCTGGAGCCGCGGGGTTTGGGGGGCGCGGTGCACACGGCCTTGCATTGACAGCTGTCCAGGTGCTGGGGGAAGCTGGAGACAGAAGCACAGATTGGCACTTCACCCCGTCCCTTTCAGCTTCTTCACTTCTGTTTTGTCCTGCTGTCCTTGTCCTCCTCCCTCATCGGTCTTGGGGAAGCCGCGCTCCGTCTTCCTGCAGACCCGCTAGCGTCTCTGTTGTGTTCCCCTCCAGGTGCTCCCTCTCCAGCCCCCCTTCGCCTGCCTCCACCTTCACCCGCGGCTCTTCTTCCAGCAGACTTCCGGATGCATGGGTGCTCCTCGCGCTACGGTCTCGCCCTGCCTCCCCGTCCCCCACGTCAGCCGGCACTCAGTCGCTGCTCACCGCCTCCCTTCCCGGTGGAATTCCTTGTCGTAGTGAAAGTGCCTCCACCTCCACAACAAGTGAGAGTGCCTCCACCTCCACAACTCCTCCTTTAAGTCTCCCATCTCCCTCTTTCATTTGCTCCTCCTTTCTCAACAGCCCTGTCTCCTCCTACTACCACTGAAACAGCCGTTGTAATTCCTATTAGCAGAATAATGATCATTATTACCGCAATACCTATTACTACTATTATTGTTACTCACAATAATGAGCAGGCAGCTGTGCTTGCTGTGGTTATAGTCATCACCCTTATTCATACTGTCATTGCGACAGTGTTATGTCAACATATGACTGTAGGAGTGTTAGGGTTAGGAGTAGTATAGTGTAGTGTATAGTATAGTGTAGTGTAGTGTTAGGGTTAGGACTGGGGAATTGAACATATCAAGGAGTCAATAAACACAACTACTGTGATGGAAGGAGCACCAACATAAGCTGCACACAGACTTTAAAAGGAGGAATATTTCATATTAGTAAACACATATTAAAGTGTGCACAGTGTACAAGTCGCTAAAATGTTTCAGATGCCCGGGGGAACGGGGGCGTTAAGGCTCTGGATTTGAGGCGGTTTGACCCGGTTTTTGAAGTTCCTAAGGTCTAATCAGCTTACTGGTTTCTGAAGCACTGGCACTTGAGGAGAGTAATTTCCCCCATGCTGGGAATTTAGCTTGTTTTGAAGTATTAATCACAAATTGCCCAACGCACTATACGTTAGTGCTGTGTTTCGGGGAAACAAGGAGCCTGGAGCCGGAGGCTTGGTGAGTGCGTGTGTGCCTGCCAGTCTGTGCGAGTGTCTGCAGTCAGCGCCGTGTGGCAATCAGAGAGCAGGAACTCACGGGTGGTCTCCTGCTCCTGGGCATCCATCTCTTCCTGGCCAAACATCTCCCTCCCGCTTGGGTCGCCCTGCTCGCTGTGGTACCCGAGACAGCCTCCGTCCGCAGAGTGGCGGTGCCGCCGTTTACGCCGGTAGCCCCGCGTGCCCGGCATGCCGATGTAAATTGACTGGTTAACTGGATGCGTGGCAGGAAAAGGGACAAGCAGCTCAGCAACACTTTGGTCAGTGACATCATTTCTCAGTTACATCGGTACTGGCATACTTGACATCCTTGTTGGCCAAAGTCCCGCTTAAGCAGGAATGAAAGAGAAGTCAGGTGCAGAAGTAAAATGCAACCAGAAATACTGTATGACAATGAAATCACTCTGTGGCTGCATTAAGCAGTTTATACACTGGAAATGTATCCACTGTCAGATTGACCAGCAACACCATTTCCAGCCCAGAGATTCCACTTCCTAGACTTTCTTTTTTATTCTTCAGGACCGGGCTAACCAAACCACCCCCATGCAGTGACATGTGACTCTATAGCCCACACACACACACACACACCATCCATGAGAACTTTAACCCCTGCCCAGACCCAGCCTTAACCATGAGTAACCAAAAAAAATAATATACTTTCCTCTTGTGGGGACCAAACAGGTTTTAATCACACTGTGGGGGCATTTTGTTCCCACAGCGTAATATATACATAACCCCCACACACACACACACACGCTGTCACTGTGGTTAATTGCTAATGAGGAAAATCAATGTTGGACAGATCAGCGCAGTGCCCAGGCATTGACTATCCCTCACATGTTGCCGCAATTGACCTCAACAAACTCTCGAATCCATATTATTCCCAGCTTTTCCTGACTTTGTTTTCTGCCATGTCATACCTGACCCTTCCCTGTGACTTTGAGTATAATTACAGTACTACTGGCACTGTGGTTAGTGCTGGTGCCTCACACCTCTGGGACCAGGGTTTAAGTTCCCACCAGGGTGCCATGTGTCTGGACTTTGCATGTTCTCCCCGTGTAATTGTGGGATTTACCCTCATTGGACCTGTCAGACTTCCTGTAGGTGCGAATGGTTTGTGAGTGTGCCCTGTGATGTGTTGGTGCCCCATCCTGGGTTGTTCCTTGCCTAATGCCTGTAGCCTCCAGTATATAGTCACCAGACCCCCCTGAGACCTTAACTAGGACAACTGGTTTCAGGAAATGGATGGATGAAGTCTTGCTGGTTAATTATGTTACCCTACACTCATGTGCATTCAGCATCCCAAGTTTCCAATGTGACCTAGGCACTGTATTCCAGAGTAAATCACCATCGTAGCCCTGCACCAGAGCACCACACCAAATCACCAGTATACCCCTAAACTGGAAGCATTACCCTGGTAACCTTCCCACCACATATCCCATTTGTTTCAAGCCTCGGATGGACGGACAGCATATTTAGCACTGAACCGCTCAGCTCCCCAGCCACCGCCAAGGGAAGGTGTCTCCGGACCTGGACGTCACCACGTCGGCTTTGCAGTCAGCTCACCTTCGTCCTGCATCCTGCCCCCTGTGGCACCCCTGCCTCCCAGCTCCTCCTGGTCCATCCTGCGAGGAAGAAGAGCAGGAACAGTAAAGGCAGTGGGATTAAACATCACACTTAAGGAGACCTGGTCAGTTCCAGTCTGTAAATTCCTTGTTTTTCAGCATGTCGCAGTTGGATCCAGTTATAGACTAATTAAAACTAATCCTGATGTGGGCCTTCATGCAATTAATCTCCTAGTTATAGATTCAAGGTTGGTCAATGTGCTGCAAGGAGCAGCAGCAGGACAACAGAAACACTGAACAGCTGCAAATGTAATAATAAATACAGATTTATCATGTAACTAGTAGAAAAAGAACACATATGACATTGACTATTATGCTACTAAACCTGTGGCAGCTAATTATTTGTTTTACTAATAGAGAGCTAACATGCCTGCAGCAGCTGGAACTCAGGGCCAGACAGTCACGTGATTACTCTGCTGACCACAGGATTCAAACCCACAACCTAGTGGACGCCTAAGCCTAACTCACGGAGCTACACTAGAAGCAAAAGGCTAGCCGTATGCGTCATCTTGTATCTCTGTGACCTCGTGGATATAGGACATAGTTCTGAAATCGAAATGGCCAGAAATGTGTTACACCAGCAGGTCAATAGCAACCTAAATTGGGCCCAAGAGCGATGTTTAAAAGAGAGCGTTATAATTAAAAGGAAGAGTACATCTCTTTTTTTGTCAGGGGACAATGAACAGCATTATGGCCATTGGGCAATAATTTACAAACCTGTGTAGGCAAATTGATGTCAAGACACACATTAATCAGAAGGTGTTCACAACACGCCCCCAGAGGTATTAAGGATGTCTTAATCACTGTCTTTGCACTGTAATAATTTTTCAATACACTGCTTATCTGAACTTCACTGTCCAGAAGCACACTCCTGTTTACAATAAATAATATCACAGAACTTCTGTGCTGAATTAACCATAACATCAATGTATTATCGGTTCTTAGCTGATCATATTACTTTCCTGCTGATGTGTCAGTGAAGTCCCAAAAGACGTAAAAAGTAATCACAGATGGGGGGTGCCTTGACATGTGATATTCTTGCTCTTTGGCTAATTAATGACGTCACATAAGCGACCTTCACACTCTGTGAGCAGTATAAGCAGGACCAGCTAATGATCCTGGCCGACAGAATCATTGATTGGCCTGAAAAGTGACCAGGCTAGAACACTGGTATGCTACAAAGGTACACAGAAGTAGTAGCATTGTTCATTTTAACATTTCTCAGAACTATGTGACCCTCTTACTACTCTGAACGACAAAATCAGCATTCAAAGGCACATCCTCAGTATAGCCTGTCACACCAAAGAGGGCATGATGTTGGCAAACATTTTGACACAAGATATTCCGTTTACAAATGATGCCCTGTGGTCTGCAACCTAATTTAGATATCAGTATCAATAATTGTCTCTCCGTAATTGCAATTACATTTTAACTTAGTTTTCATCTTAAATCTTCAAACACAAAAAGAAGAGTAAATGATATGCATAGATAAACATGATGCAGGATTTAGATTAGTGTCTTAGATGTGACATATTTTATGAAAAAGTCATAAAAGCAATAAATTAATTAGAGAAATCACACAAAGACAATCAACGCAAGTTCAAGCAGCATGTTTTTTTTAAGTCCTATGTTGATTCAGATAGCTTTCCGCCACAATAATCTCACCACAATGCTTCTCAGATGATATAATCACCACCTTCGTTTTTCTGAAACCCTCAATCACAAAACTGAAATTGTGGAAGAAGTATCAGGTTGGCAAGGGAAGATGTGGACGCGTTACCTTCTCAGAAGTGTTCAGATGGAATGGAAGAACCGATCTGTGAGGGTTTATCCACGCCCACCGCAGCCTTATGGTATTTGTCCTGGACTGAAATGGACTACCTACCTAGGAGAAGCCAGGAGAATGACCCAGCCCTCCCTGCCCGTAGCCTCTCAGTGATGGGCTCAGGGACCAGGAGAGGCTGAGGCGAGAGGTCCGGTCATGTGAAAAATGTGCCACACGCATGATCATCACCCTTGGGCAAGGCACCCAACACCCTTCTGCTGCAGGACTGGTAGCTGCTGGCAGGGATGTTTCCAGCTGCTCACCCAGCATTGGGTCACAGGGGTGCGTAGCCTGTCCCAGGTAGCACTGGATGTGCACGCTGGATGGGACCCTAGTCCATCTCAGGGCACGACTCTTAAAAAGCTCAAGTTTTATTGCTATTAGTTTATGATGCCACGGAACATTGATCAGAAATTAAGACAAACACATCAGCCGCATATTGATAATTCAAAATGACAATCCCTAGAATTGCAGGTGGTCATTAATCACTGGCTATAAATGCATGAATATAGGTGTCAGGTTCTGATCATAAGAATGAGTATGAATTAAGACTTATAATAGTGTATTCCCTGTGTTTCAGGGTATTGAACGCTCATTTTAAAAAGAAACAAAAGAGGATATAACTTATACCGGAGTCATTGTGAATAGAATCTTTATCATTTATTACATATTCTTGCTAGATACCTTAATTCAAATGTTAATTCAAAGTTTTTCTTAACTTTTACTTACCTTACCTTAAATGTGGTTATTATGCCACATTTAGCTGAAAATACGCAGCCTATTTTGAAGAATTTCTGTACAGTTTTGTAGAATGGAAGTGCGTGGGGTGTCTGTTTGTTCAGTGTGTAGCGCCGTGGCTTTTCAGCCCGAGGTCTGTGGATTGAGGCCCTACCTTAAGCCAATGTCAGGGGGTCAGACTGGGCCTGCGGGCAGCACCACAGCATCACACACGGCCAGCCCTGCAGATCTGACACCCAGCCCTGGCTCTGTGTTTGCGGGCACACACTCCCCCAAGCTGCATTCTGCACCCTTGAAGAATTTGCTGTGCTTCACTTCTCCTCCGGATGTCGCCAATTTCCCATGAAGCACTCTCCAGTTCATTTGGAGCGTGGCCCGTCTGCTCTTAAAGATGATCAAAGTGATACAACAATAACTCCATATTATTCCATAATGCAGCGAACCTGGAGCCAATCCCAGGAAAACTTGTTCGGGGTTTTAATCCATTAATCAAAAAACAATATGCCGCATTCAAGTGCAAACACATGCTTTGACACCGTTGTGCTTCATAACTACATAATCTATAATGGGTTAATTAAGATGCTTGAGAGGCATGAGAGGATTTGGTTGGGCCAGAAGAGAAAGATGGCAAGTCTGATGGCAGGGTGAGTATAAACTGAAACCTTCAGAAGCAGCTCAATGGGAGGAGTTCTAGGAGTAAAATGATGTTTCATGATGTGTTTGATGGGTGAAAAGGCCGGGCCAAATTAAAAGCAAGTCTCAGTAATTTAATTCTACTAGACATTCAGGTTCTTCCCATTGTTAATGCATAGGCTTTACTATGGAGCTGGCCCATCCTTTGCAGCTATAACAGCTTCAACTCTTCTGAGAACGATTTCCACAAGGTTTAGGAGCGTGTTTATGGGAACTATTGACCATTCTTCCAGGAGAGCATTTGTGAGGTCCGGCACTGATGTTGGACAAGAAAGCCTGGCTCACAGTCTCTGCTCTAATTCATCCCAAAGGTGTTCTATCGGGTCGAGGTCAGGGCTCTGTGCAGGCCAGTCAAGTTCCTCCACACCAAACTCACTCATCCAATTGTGCACTGGTAGGCAGTCATGTTAGATCAGGAAGGGGCCATCCCCAAACTGTTCCCACAAATTTGGGAGCAGGATATTGTCCAAAATGGCTTTGTATGCTGGAGCATTAAGAATTCCTTTTACTGGCTCTCTACGCACTGTTCTTGAGCTAATCTGAAGGCCACGCGAAGTTTGGAGGTCTGTAGCTATTGACTCTGCAGAAAGTTGGCGACTTCTGCACACTGTGTGCCTCAGCATGTGCTGTCTCTGCGCTGTGATTTTACGCGGCCTACCACTTAGTGGCTGAGTTGCCGTTGCTCCCAATTGCTTCCACTTTGTTATAATGCCACTAACAGTTGATCGTAGGATATTTAGTAGCGAGGAAAATTCACAAATGGACTTATTGCGTAGGTGGCATCTTATCACGGTACCATGCTTGAATGCACTGAGCTCCTGAGAGCAGCCCATTCTTTCACAAATGTTTGTAGAAGCAGTCTGCATGTCTAGGTGCTTGATTCTATACACATCTGGCCTTGAAAGCGATTGGAACACCTGAATTCAATGATTTGGAGGGGTGTCCCAAGACATTTTGGCAGTATAGTGTATACACACACACACATATATATATATTTGTCTTTATTTGCAGCTTTTATTAGTAAAATTTTATGGTTACATTTTTATCTGAGTCATACAGTATGTGTTTTTTTTTGATGCACAGTTGAAAGTTTACTGTCTCACCAGATTTATAATAAATAGTCCAACTGAAATGGCTATAAGTTTACCTTTTTTGATGTTTTATTCTTTTTGTGCAGCACAACTCAAAAGTTTGAGTGTAGCTGTTTGAAACCTTAATATTTACACTTTAACCTGCACACACCTGTCAACTGGGAGAAGTGGGAGTCATTTTATTGACTCAAAACTTCAAAACACAGAATACAGAATTTTCCAAATCTCAACCAGCGAAGGCATAGCAGTCCTTCCAGTTTATGGCTGATTGTGTTGTCCCTCATTCTTCAGCAAGACGATGACCCAAAACAGATCACAAATTCGTACTAGAACTCCCTGGTGGGGAAGGAGCGTCATGACAGGTCATGGTGAACCTGGAAGACATGCCAGGAAGCACAGGGCATTAGTCACCCTAGGATGGGACGCCAGTGGACTGCAGGGTGCAGGCATGTGCAGACACAGACGCTGCTTGGCGTCCAAAGCATATATCTTCAATGCATACATGTTGAGAATGGCTATGGCTAAACAATTTCACATAAGCATATGGTGTGTAAATATGAATTGACAATGTAATGTAGATACTAGGAAATGCTACATTAATACTTTTGTAGAGTAAGACCCTTTGGAAAACTAGAATATAATTACATATAAGTGGGCAAGACTGATATATTCATGGCTAAAGCACAAGTTAAATATTGCATTTTATTAATAATCTATTAAATATATCTATTAAATTGGTGCCAGGAAGGACTCAGAAAGACAGAGAAAGCTTTAGGGAACACCACCTTTCCACCTTCCAGCAGCTTATGCTGGTGAGAGGCGCTTGGAGCCTGTCCCAGGCAGCAAAAGACAAAAGGGTGAGGGATCCTCTGAACAGGATGCCAGGCCATCACAGGGCACACACACAAACACACACACACAGATACACTCATACACACACACACACACACGCACACTCTCTCTCTCACACACACACACACACACACACTCACTCTCTCTCTCTCTCACATACACACACACACACACACACACTCTCTCTCACACACACACACACACACTCATACATACACACACACATGTTTATATTCATGTCTTTGTGAGGACTATCCATTAATTTCTATGGGCATAACCCTAATCCCAACAATGACAACCGTAACCTCTACCCAGCCCTAATCTTAACATTAGTAACCAAACAAAATGTAAGACTTTTGGCATTTTTTGTTTTTTGATTGCAGTCACAGATTTTTAGATTCCCCTTGTGAGGTCCAAAAAAATGGTCCTCACAACATCAACATGTTTCTATCACATTGTGGTATTATATACATAACACCCCATCCCCCCATACACACACACACACACGCTATGGGGCAATTTAGCGACACGTCGGGTGGAGGTGGAATTCATACCGCCAAGCTGGGTGGGGTTGGGGCAACAGCACCACCCACAGGTAAAGTGAATAATTTCTTAAATTGTTTTGGGCAACAGTGTTCTGGAAAGAGGGTTTATGTTCTTTACGCATGAATCGCGAAAGCTGTAGCATTTATACTGCAGATAATAAAAGATAAATATTTATAGCAAGCAAAATTGGTGCCCTGGACATTTGAATAAGAAACCACTATGTCAGTACCACAATATCAAAGCTCAGCCAAAGGGGTTCAGTCTGTCACTGTTCAGTTTATTGTTATTTTATTTAACAGAGTCAGCAGAATGCAAACTGCGATCACAGATTTTCCCGCACGAAAAGGAAAGCTGAAGGGGCCGGGAACGTAAAGGATGCGTGTAGATGTGGCAAGGACAAAAACAAATTTAAATCTTGGTTCATGTATTTAGCAGCTTACTATTATGGGGTGCCAGAAGTGACAAAAACACATTTTGCCCTATGCTGTCCATTTGGGAAACAACTGCTTTTCTATATTTATAAATCTCAATCAACACAAGTGATTGCACATCCTCAGTCCCTTCCTGGGCGTTTAACAGCAAGCCACCAAATAGAAGGTAAGCAATACATACACCGTTAAACTGCACATTGGGCTACAAAAACATCACCAATTTTGCTACTGCAGTGTCAGAGCCAATCTGGGTACATTATACTTCTAAACTCACTGCCACATTGATTGGACTGATTTTGAAATGCATTGAAGTGCATAAGTCTTAAAAGTAGAAATATGTAGAAAGATTATAAGAAAGCTTTGTATTTATACGGTTTGTAGAAAAGTTTATCCCTCATTTTCCATTCCAGAAGGTTAGCGTATTATTTAAAAGTAGCAAGGGTATTAAAATAGACATTAATGAGAGTGACTCAGAGCCAGAGAGGTGGAGAGGATGAAAGGGGGGGGGGGTACTGTGGAGGTAGCTGATATTCCTGCTTGGTGAGAGGGAGGGAATCCAGATGGAAATGATCAAACAGTCAGGATGGTTAGCCCCGGGTTCACACCTTCCTCTTGGTGACTGCAGTGCAGCCAGTACACAGAGGACGGCCCAGGATATTGAGAAGCCAATGATTGATGGCACTGTTAAGTGCTGACCTCTAGTGGACAGGGATGGAGGGGTATCTGAGTGAAACTACTACAGGGAGCCGAAGACCCTGCCAAAGCGGTGTGGAGGCAGGTACCATGTTTTCAAGGAGAGTTTTATATGGGAGAAGGAACAGGTAAGTGGGCAGCTGGAGATGACCTAGAGGGGGAGATTTAAAAAAAATAGTTGTACACCAGTCATTCTGTACAATTAATAAAGTGAGAATATGGCTGATGGTAAGCTGATTTTGCCCGGCAGTGTTTTGAGTTGTCACTCCCCCTAGTGGCAATCATGAGAAGTGACAGTGGTTAAACTGTGAGGGTCATTTGGGATAGGAGGCTTGGGGGGTGGAGAAGAGCCCCATGACCATCCCGGGGTGGGGTAGGAATGATGGCCGGTATCGTGGTCTCATTGTAGAGATGTCTAACAACTCAAAGAAGGATGCTCAACTGAGAAGGTGGAGTGGATGATGGGAAAAAGGGAGGCAATATTGGTGGGCGGAGTCTGAAAGGAAAACATAAGGAATCTGTAGCATTTTGGGGTATATAACCACAGTGTCACATTTTTAATAATTTAATTTCCCACTTTTACAAAATCAAACAATGCTCCATTATGATAATGAACTA
>JAODKL010000118.1:27962588-28024506 GCA_026780765.1 Petrocephalus schoutedeni
ACATATGCATGAGCAATGCATTGTGCTGCAACATTGCAAAATCACTAGGTGATAGGAATTTTTTGGCTCCATTATGGCATCACCGATGTACTGTATATGCAATCTGTAGTTGACAGAAGCGTCATTATGCGACACATGACTGTATCTGTCTGGTTTCCATAACTGCTTATGTGGTGCAGGAATGCATGGAGTCTGAATCCATTGCTAGGGAGCGAGATCTTGATGAAACCCACATGATACACAGCCAACAATCTGTAAGTGGGCGTATATTATTCTGACATTAAACTCTTTTATGTTTGTTTATGGCTATATAATACTTATACTGTCTCTTGGGCAACAATTTCAAAGCTAACATTCGAAACTAATCATTAGTTCTTGCAGCCCCCACTCAGCTGAGATCCTGCAAAATGTGTTTTAAAGTCTGATTGGACACCAGGAAGAAAGACTGAGGGTGTAATGTAGGCAATGGGTCTTGGGGGACTCCAAGACTGGAAAGAGAAACTGTGGAGGGTGAAGGGGAGAAATAGCTCTGCAGTTTGAAATTCAGAGATCCCTGTGAGGTCCGAGTGTATGGTTTGAAGACAAAGTCCTTTTGGGAAACACTCTCTCTCACTCCCACAAAAATGGAACAGAGAAGAACAGTTACCATAAAGTAATTTGGTGACACTTTCAATGAATGTCATGTCTGTAAGTATCAATGAACATATCATAAACATGACTAAAAATAGTTATAAAAAGGGATAACACATTACAGCCATGTTTATTATGCATTATGAATGCTTTATGAAGCTCTCATCTATAGATGCCTTCATAATACAGCACAAAGCATCTTTAATTCTTATAATGCATTATGCATTATGATGATGATGGTTTCTATTGTGTATTATTGATGAGCTTTTCATTCGAGCTTATGAAGTATTACAATCAACGATATAATGCCTTATAACTTTCAATAGAAGATGCTGTAATGCTTTATTAATTCTTATACTGACTATTATGATGCATTATGCATGGCAACGTCAAGTAATGTGTTTCTAATTATTTTTTACAGAACATGAACGTGGAGATTGAGTCCTTTATCATGATAAAACATCCAAATACAAGGGTTGTAATCATACAGAGATGGATTCTGGGGGGGGGGGGGGGGGGGGGGGGGGGGGGGGGGGGGGCCTGTCGTCTTAGCAGTTGAGCCACTTGTCAGTGATACATAATCAGGTTATAGTACAGGACACATTAACATGTAGTGCTGCGGTAATCAATAATCTGCAATTACTTATGCATTACTGCACAGTTTGGAAAGGAGAAGGCATGAGTTATTACATTGAGACAGAGGTGCAGGATTTGCAATGGTATATATTGCAAATTTATTCAATCTGTGCTTTCTGGCTCCATATGTTGTATTTATCTTATTTTTTTGTATCATGTGCACATTTTGGTAATTAATTTTAACCTATTTTATCTATCTATCTATCATCTATCTATCTATCTATTCAATTTGTCTGCTTGTTTGTTTATTCTATTATTCTTTTATTTATTTTTATTTTATATATTATCTTCCTGTCAATATAAACTACTTGCTGGACTGAGGAACTCAAATATTATGAATCGATCAAAACAACTATGCAGTAATTTGGTATCTGGTCCTCTCAAATGATCACATAGAGCATTAGACTCTAGGGACATGGATCTAAGGAAATGACCTTTGAGCTCTTCCCAGATCAGACTCCCATGCCCATGTACGAAGGCCGACCGGCTTCATTTCCTGCACACCAAGAATGCCTCGCTGGACTCCCATGCCTCTTCCCTGTCTTTCATCTCCCTTCATAATAAGAAGCACACGGGAATAAGCTCTCTGTGCTCTGGGCTTTTGAGCACAGCGACACATGTCTGTCCCACATTGGCAGTGATTCCCCTTAAAAGGACGCACCTGTTTTAGCAGTAATTTAGGTAATGGGAGTAACAGTAATCAGGCTAGGGGCAGTTAATTAATGACCCGATGCTCCAGGCAGAAGAGTATTTGGGAGGCCATGGAACAAAAAATCGGCCCATGAAATGATGATAATGGGGGTCAATGAGATCCTGGGGGTCAGGAAGAAGGAGAGGATGTAAAGGTGGGGGGGGGGGGGGCGAGGGGATGTAAAATCAGGAAGCACAATTTCCACATGCAAAGCAGCATGCTTGCTGGTGAAAACTGGTGACCGTCACGGTGCCTGGTGCAGCCTGTAGGAGACTCTGACACTTAACAGAGGAGCTATGGATGAAATATGCTGGGACTGCGCACCCCCCCCCACCCACAATCCACCCCCATCTCCAACACCACAAATAACACAGCACAAGGGCTGAGGAGCGTCACATGACGGATGGAGTTTGAGCGGCACCCCCAGTGGCTCGTGATGAGAGGGCTCGTGTCTCCGCGGGCTTCTGAGTTTTATTTCCACCCCTTACATGTTCACTTGTGTTTGCCTGAGCTTCCTCTTAGAATTCCTCTTATAATTAAATCTTTTTGGTTTGTCTGTGGCACTATCTTGCCCAGAATAAGGACTGCCCTGCGACAGATTGGCATCCCAGGCATCCCCTGCCTTCTGATTCCTGGGACATGCACTCGGCTCTCCACAATCCTGCACTGGATAAACAGTTATGGAATATTGATGGATGGATGGGTGGGTGGATGCATACGATCTAGAACGGGAACAATACCCAATTTGCTCATTCTATCAAAAGAGAACAACAGAAAATAAGAATAATAATTGATAATAACTTTATTGATCCCAGTGGGGAAATGATCTTCTCACCTCCCCCAACATGAGAACAAGCGTGGCCGTGAGGGGCAGCCACCTCGTGCGGCACCCAGGGAGCTGGGGGTTAAGGGCCCACAGATGTGTGGAGGCTGGGCTTAAACTGGCAACCTTCCAATTACAGGTACAGACACTTAACCTACTGAGCCACACTCTGCCCCATTTATTGTTATTGTCCTCTGCATGACACACACTCTGGGAACAGTACTTTCAGGTAGGGAAACTTAAAGAATCCGCTGTGAGCAGGATTCGAACCTGCGCGGGGAAACCCCATTGGATTTCGAGTCCAACGCCTTGACCACTCGGCCATCACAGCACCAAAGAAGCATAATTTTCTCACAAGGATGTCTCAGAATGTTCTGTTGGTACATCATTTGAGAGCCAATCCTAACACTGCACCATTCCAATGAAAGGCACTGGCAGATATTTAAGTTCATGATAGTGCAAGCAAGCCTTCTTAGATAAGCCACAGGGTGGCAAGTTAATAGTAAGGGCTGAAGTCCTGGCCGTGAAGCCACGTGAAAACTTCAATTTGTCTCCAGGTTTAAATTTCAGCTGATTGTTGCTGTGCTATTAAAGTATGAATGCAGAATTTGACCAATGCAATGCCACAAATTGTGCTTTGGTAATTTAATAATTTAACTTATTAATTTAATGAGTCACATTGCCGCTGTTGTCGACACACGGCCTGCTTTAGCGTGCGAAGAGGAGACAGTTTTCGGGCCCTCAGCAATCAGCGCTCAAACAAATCCATTCAGTCGCCTAATTATTTCCTGTCAGCAGAAGCATAAGAGCTGGTGTTATCAAAGCTGTTCAGATGAGGAAGGATCAGAAGCGTCCGCACGCGCCGATTCGCTCTCTCCTGCCGTAAAGCGCTGAGTTCTCGTCGGGGTTTTTAATTACGTGTTGCCATGTTCAGGGGCTGCGGCGAGGGCCATCGGGGTAGACAGGATCCATTTGTCAGCATGGGGGGGGGTCGAGGGGGAGGGGTCTTTAAGCCTTGGGGGTCTTGTCAGAGACGAGAACGGACGATCGATCGAAGGGGCAATAAGGAGAAACGGGTGCAGCGTGGGTTTGTGGGTGTGGGGGGGGGGGGGTCAATCACCATGCCCACTGCATGCAGGGTTGATGGGGGTGTAGTGTAAGGCTGACCTACACATTATCCAGCTGAATTCCTGACCTTAAGGAAGGATACATACCGTGTGATTGTAGTTTGGCATATTTAATGCTGAATGGGCTCAGTGGTCAGTCCCCCATCACTCACGCTGTCCCCCGAGTCCTCTTAAATCCCCCCTCCCATCTCCCTGCTTCCCCAGTACTGCTGCCTTGTCTTTAACTCACGCCACAGCAGCTTATTAATTTATTGGCTTCTTTCAGCCGAGCCATTTCTGATGCTGCTTCTGTCCTCACTGCTGACCTCCCCCCCGCCCCACTCCACACCCCCCACACGGACCCCCATCTCCCACCTGTCAGGACAGCTCAATGTCCAAACTGATCTGATTTGCTTTTCTTAAAGGGCCAGTGCAACAAAAGTATTATTCTGCTGCCCTTTTACCTTACCTTTTTTTAAGGATTCACACCCCACTTATACCCTAGATGGTTACTACACATGCTACACCTTTACTTTGATTTGACCACCTGTAACTCAAATAGCTGATTCAATATAGCCAATTAACCATCTATACAAATGTAGAAAACACATCAGTTGCATTATAAGCATATTATGTGACAATGTACATGCAATGACAGTAGAAATGCACAACACTCATATTACATACATATAATCACATACACAAAACCCAGGCCCTAATAAGTCCTGTTGATCTCAGGCATCCTCCTCGTCTTCTGGACATATCCTGATTCATTTTTAACCCCCCCCCGGTGAACCCCGTGGAGGTCACATTCAGCTGCCATTCCGTGGGGAGGGGCCACGACGTAGGCCGATCTCTGCACTCATTGGCCACATCCTGCTCCTGTCCCCTTCGCTCCCATCCATTCCTCTCAGATGGGAGGTCATCTCATGTTAAAATTGCATGCAGCTAAGGGAATGCTTTGACCTTTAGATGGGATCTTTCTAGGCTTGTTGATGGGAAACCTGCAATAACTAGGTCCAGGTTGGAAACCAGTGGCATTGGGACAATATAGGAGTAATTTTACCCAAACTGACAGAGCTGGCATCTCGCAAAGAATCCATTTATGTCTCTCTGTGCCTGAGATTTCAGATTCTGCATGTTTGAATGGAGTGGGAATTTATAGCATTGTTATATAATTAGCATTACTGGTAATTAAGCATTAGAATCAAAAACACATTCTATAAAATTTCTGTTCAGCTACTATTATCTTCTAATAACTGTTTAAAGCTATGTTGTTGTTTTTTTTCCCAGGAGAAAAAATGTTCTACAATCACAAATACGCATAAAAGTCTTAATGCTTGCCAAGGCTGCCACCCTCTCCTCAGAAAAAAAAATTATAAAAAGGAAAAGCAACAGCCAAATCCACAGGCCTTCGGCGTTTCTTTGATCTACATTAAAAATGCTGTTGGGTGAAACATAATTGTATGTATCTATAGCAAATTCAAGCAGGAGAGAATAAAAAGAAACACAAAATTAAAAAAACAAATGACAAAAATTAGATGAAAAAACATAACCATATGAGCCTTTCAGTGAACCTGGTTAGGTGGCTGAATCTGATTTGGATGCTGCTTATGGGGCTCACTGGTTACCACTGTGGACTCACACCTCCTGGGCTCCCTGCTTGTGGAGACTGCATGTTCTCTCCATGTTTGACTGGGTTTCCTCTGGGTAATGTAGTTAATTTTGCCTCTAAATACTGTATAATTGTATGTGTGTACTCTGTGATAGACCGGCATCCCGTCCAGGGTGACCCCTGCCTAGTGCACCATACTGGGGACTGTCACACAGCTCTCCACATCTTATTTAAGTCCAGGTTTTAGTTTTCCTATTGCCGTTCTCCCCTTTTCAGTCTGTTCCCGACACCCAAAGCGTGCCCTTTAACGCAGAAGCTCTCGGATTTTATTAACCCCACAAGACGCTTTAGACAAAAGCCTTGGCCATGCAATTCGACGTAAATGTAACGGGGTATAAACTGGGGAGCCTGGCCTCAGAGATTATAGGCGAGCGACGAGGAAACGAACAAAGGGTACAATGCGCTGAAATAAATGCTTGTGATTAATTGCCTTGAGAATGACGTGCGAGGGCCAGCGCAGTAATGATAAATATAAGCAAAATCAGTTCCTTTAATTACGTCTCTTCGGAACAGACCACTTTCTCCCGTCCCTGTGTTGTAATCATCCGGCAACAAAGCAGCGATCTGGTTCAGACTGATTCTGCTGATCGGGAACAAAGTTGCGCTTTGCGCAATGAATCCCGACTGCTCCCCATTCCCCCACATACAGAAGTAAGCTCATACTTTTAAGAAATAAAAAAGGTACAGTTCCCACACCCTCACTCCGCAAAACATGTGATTCGACACAACGAAAAAGCGGTGAGATACGAGAACAAACGATCAGAGGCGGAGTGACAGAAAAACACACGGACATATTTCGTTATTTGATAAGGACAACTGCCCCGCCCCTCAGACAACCTCATTTGCCGAATTAAATGAAATTGTATTAAACAGACAGGAGACAAATGACATCACGGGGCTCCAGAAAAGACAACAGCAGAATGACATCATGAGAGAGACGGGAACTCGTCGTATACTAAATAGCGTCAAACTCCGTTTTATATATTCCTTGATGAAAACCGTGCCTTTCCATAAAGTTGTTGAGCTGAAATTTCTTCGCAGGGCTAGAAGATCAGGGAGACACTGAAGTTAAAGAGGAGAATCGTTACCAGGTACATCTGGTATGAAATATTCACGTAGAGATATCACGAGAGGAAAATACCAAGAAATAAGGAAGGAAATTAAATCTGAACAGACCCAGAGATCGCAGGTACATTTCTATCTGTGTGGGAACATCGGGCTAACTTTAACACTGATATTGCAGTGGTGACCCCAATCACAT
Source organism: Petrocephalus schoutedeni (assembly GCA_026780765.1). Taxonomy (NCBI): domain Eukaryota; kingdom Metazoa; phylum Chordata; class Actinopteri; order Osteoglossiformes; family Mormyridae; genus Petrocephalus; species Petrocephalus schoutedeni. The sequence goes on from JAODKL010000118.1 coordinate 27,969,411, forward strand.
GAGCAATAAGTCCATCCTCTAGGATCACCATATTTCTCCTTCTGATACCATTGGCATGAGGTATGAGCTTCAAATGACAACAATACGAGGGCATATTCCAGAGAGCTATTACTTCCCACCTGCAGATTTCTATTCCTGCTTCAGATGCTAGCAAAACATCAATTTTTACAAGGGTCATTGCCTTTGGGATGATATTTTTCTCAAAATTGGTCCCCACAAAGACAAACCTGTACAGAAAATTCTCACTGATATTTGTGGAACAAGCCCATTCCATCTCACATAAACCAAAAGTTTTGAAGACACATTTCCCAGCCTCCACTCGTATCCCATCTTGCTTCATCTAGAGGCTGTCTGCTCCACCAGGCTCCCTATTATTTCATCCTCTGTCTTTGTTGTGCATCTCAGCTGGGAGAGACTTGTTTCAGGGTCATGAAGGGAAGTCATCAGAGAATCCCTGTTTTATTCAGACGGTAAAGGGTGGGCTGCTCTCACACACTGTCCCACCTCTCCAGAGCAGGACTCCAATTACTTTAGATACCTTTTAAAATGAGTTCTGCTAAAGATAATCAATCAACTATAGAACATAAGGAAAAATAAGCAAAATGCAAAAAAAAAACAGTTTTGTACTGAAATGAGTACTGAGGTAGACATATATGCATACAGTCATTTTTGCAGGCTTATGCAAATAAGGCCACACACCTACAGATGAGAGAACTATTTAGCATCCCCATATCAAAGCGTGTCATAGTGTTGCTGCCACTAACCAGGGGTGCGAAAATGACTCCGCATGCCAATGAAATGTCGACATGGCAACTGTCTGATAAATAAAGTGAGGAAACATCACCAATATTAAAAGCACCATTATTTAATCAAGGAGCACGGCCGATTGCCGGTAGCCATGTTGCTATCAGTGCATGCTTTGCTGGAAGAGGCGCATTGAAATCAGGAATAACGGAACAACTGCAGACTAGGAAGTCAAAGCCAAAACAAGGTGGGCTAATTCTTGTGTACCAATTAAGTTACTTCTGTTTTTCATCCCTTTTTAAGGACTAACTGTCATTGTTCATACACCACAACAACAAAATGTTTCCTCAGAATCTAACCAATATGTGATATATCAGTGGGTAACAGTTTCAACACCCAGGGAGATTGGGGGTAGTACTGTGCTCAGGGTACCTTTGTGATCAGGGATTCAAACCAGAAACCCTTCAATCACAAGTATGCTTCCCTAACCACTGGGCTTATTACCTCACCTTAATTGCTCCTATTAATGCTAGTTAGTAAACGCCTGCAGAGAGTGAAAATGTGTCACAGTCCCAAGTGCGGTGCAGAAGAGCAAATGAAGGATATTATCCACAGTCATTCAGATATCAGTGTACGTTATGTTATTCCTTATGTCACTTGGTATATTACAGGGTTTTATTAGCAAGACTCTAGTAGGACAGCTCTGAACTGCTGGTATTGGGACACTTTACAGGAACATTACAGGACACATACCACAGATTAGGTCCCTATAAGAAAACCAACAATTTAAGACCTGTATCCCTCTCAGGTTTGGGACTATATTGTTTAATTCAAATAGGCATCTTTATACCTATAAGTTTCTATTCTATTATATTCTAATCCAATCTATTCTATTCTATTCTATTCTATTCTATTCTATTCTATTCTATTCTATTCAAATGAAGAATCTCTCTTGCTGTGCTTTGGGATTATATCATTGTGCTCCAATTAAATCGGGCATTCCTCTTGGGAATACAGCATCCCTTTAGACGATACAAATTTGCCCCCTTTTCCCGTCTTTTGAGCTTTCTGTTTTCTCTAATGAAGTACTATCATTGGTCCGAATGCCCAATCACCCCCCCCCCCACACAAATGAGAGGAGTCTGAGCAAAATTGAAATATCTGGAAATGCAGCCTGTCACACGCGTGCCATTGATTCAGAAAAATGAGCCGAGCGTGAATTTGCATAATACATTCAGGCATTAAAATGTTGCTCTGCATTCTGAGCAATGCGACATGTTAGTTTGGTCTCTACAGAATTGGACTCGCATAAGATCCATTTGCAGTAATTTCCCAGTGATTGCATTTCATTGTCTTTTATTATAAACTCTTTGAATATTCATAGTTGATATATTTTAAGAAAATGTAAAATCTTATCACTCAAACAAAAAATAATGATTGAAAGGCATCATAGTGATGGGGATCAGTAAGTAGGAACCACGCTCTGCTCTGAAGACCTGGTTGTTTATAAGAAACTATTTACACTGATGTTCTAGACTGTCAGAGCGAGTCCAGCAAATTATACGTGACAGCCAGCTTTTAAAATGCCAGCTACATTGTAAAAAGGAAATAACAGGAGCACAAAGCAACTCTGCATTCATACTAAGCCATAAGGCTTGTTTTATATCCTTCATAATATTTCTCTGAGGTACTTTGAGATGACAGATGGTAAGAGTTCAATCCAAATTGTATATATCACTTCATATAAATGAAAAACGTTTCAGCGATTGACTAGAGGCTTATCTCCAGCCCACCAGTATGTCAAAAAAAAAACACAAGCCAGAAGACAATGGAAAGTTCAAAGGCACGTGACCATGTTGGGGAGTTAAGATTATGATGCTTCTGAAATTATACCATTTTGGATTTTCTTCTCAGAAATATATAAAGAAAGAACTGACTAATTTTAAATCAAATACATCAAACAGCTTTAATATGAAATACCTGACTTGGTGGATTTTTATCAAAAAAAATAAATAAGCCAATGACATATTACTCCTTTCAGTTTAGAATATAATCATTGTAATTTATGACATTCATATTTAAATTCTTTTTACTTAATTTCACTTACAAAATGTATCTGCTAAAACTCCAATAGCTTCTAAAATACAGTTATGATTTTGGATCACTTGGTTAAATGTAATTTGTTCAGCTTAAACTCCTGACCATTGGATCCCAAGCATACTGCACATTACTCTTCAATTTCAGAATAAAACTTAAAGCAACTGGGTCTCCCAGCTTTAACCTAAAGCAGCTATTCCCACTAATTTACAAAAAAAATGATACATTTCTGCAGATGAGACCCATAAAAAAAGAAAAGGAGAAGAAAGGGGCAGTTAATTTGAGTCCTTTGTAGATAGCCGTTCATGGTTTGGCAGTCACTGCTAATCCCGCTTGAATCGCAGTGACCCAGACCCCCCCCCCCCCCCCCCCCCCCCCGCCCCCCAGCAAGCAGCAAGGGGGGGGGCACTCACCATTCAAATTACCCAGCTCACGCAAACCAAAAGGACGACCACTCAAAATCTCAGAGAACATGCAAGCGTGACTGGCTTTGATAAGCCCTTGATTTGAGTCTCAGCTGCATTGGAGATGATACCATTCGGACCCGGAGTCAGTGTCAGTTCCAGCTTGTTAATGATTAACAAAAAGCAGTAAATGGTTTAAAAAAGAAAACCACACTAGGTCGGCAAGTGTTTTGGCTCTGTACTGATTATTTGCTATTATGAATAGCAAGTCTCCACACAGCCACAATAAGGTAGCTATAGATTAATGTTTTAATTACAAGGCCATTATTGCTTTTATATTACTAGTTAAATAACTGTTTTTTGAATTGTTAAATTTACCTTATAGCCTATACCTTGTAGTCGCATCCTCTATATGTATTATGGTAGATAACTATAATCACCAAAAATTACCTATTCCTGGTGAGAGTGTTTGAAGCCTACCCTGCTGAAGCCAGTAACTCCCCATGTGAGGCTGGAACACATTACCGATTGCCGTGAGGCATGAGTGCATCCTCAGATCCTAGGAGATGTGGTAATGAAACATCTTTACACAGGTTATCAGGGAGCTCTTCAGGCGTCAGCTAAGGAACACTACAGAATTCGCTTCAGCACCAGTAACTCTGTATTCGCTGGATGTAAACACAGGCTGAGTGATGTGAAGGGCGTGTAATGGTGGGTGAGTCATCAGGACGCGTGGACTCACACACATCCATCTGTTACATACATGTGGGGACAGTGACCCACTCATACGAAAGTATGCAGATGAGCTTATGTCACCACGCAAACAGAGAACAGACAAATAAACAAATGCATATCGATTGAAACTATAATATATGCAGGGCATAAACAGTTTTATGCACATTAATCATATTATTAAGCATATCATTTACTAAATTGAAAATCTTTCATTGCTTCAAGGCACACGCCACCAGGAGGAACGAGTATCTCTTGGACGAGTAGAGATTGGAGGAGATGGCGGTGGCCGCCAGCCTGCACTCTCCTGGCAGCAGATACCGCGCTAGCAGTTAATTAAATTAGCCCAGATGTCAGTACTGATAAAATTTGGCAGGTTAGATGGCAGGATTGGGAGAAGATAGTTTAGGTTAGAAGATGTTTGAACACAAATGTGCAGAGAGGTAGTCAGGTGACCATGGACAGGATACAGCTCTTTGGTCTGTGTCCATCAGACACTTTTAGCATCAATCGCTGCAGAGATGCCTTAAGCAATTTTGATCTAAAAAATGTATTTTATACAAAGTAATTTCACTGTACACAGAAGCCAAATACCTCACTCAAGGGTACAACTGAATCAGCCAGATGTTAGAGCAAAGCCATATCCATCACTCATGATGCATCATGCATTTCTTCATCTCCAGTATAACTCCTTTGACTTGAACCCAGCAGAGTAAGAGTGGAGTGTGTGGTGGGCTCCTGACTGCTGTGGGATAACCATGGGATCAGCACAGGGCAACTCACTAGTACAAGCATCAGCCTACAAGTGTACTCCCGTTGCCAATGCAACAGGCTTGTACAGTGTGGAGGTCAGCTTGTGAAGGCACCAGCAACATCCCACTGCAAACCCTCACAATATACTTACTTTCTCTCTCCATTTATAGAAAGCCTCCCTCCTTTTGTCTCTGCTCCTCTGTAGATTTTTCCAGGGAGGATGTTTTAATATTAAAATAATGTGCAGTTAGAAAGCATATTTATATGAAATTAGTAAAGCATAACTATGGTGTGAGAAAGAGGCCTCATTGATTATGTAGATTATTTAGGTATTATAGAAAACTGTGTGCATTATTGAATAATACTGTCTGTAGTATTAAAGAATGCTGTAGTATTGTACTGTCTGCAGTATTAAAATCTATACTTGGCTTGGTTGTTTCTTATGCTGCAAAGCTACCAAAGCTTTCAAAAGTGAAAAAAAAATAATAATTTTCAGCATTGTACTTAAAGAGCCATCCCTGAATTGTCCTATTGTCCATTTTGAAAACAGGCAAAGCATTTAAGGTCCACATAAAGCATTTGGCGCTTTGGGCAATAATGCTGAATCACAGTAAGGAAATCGTATTGGTTAGAGTTTTACAGAAATAGCTACAGGAGATTTGTGTCTAAGCTGACCATGTTAGCCTACATGTGGTAATAGTGAAGCAGGAAGTGTTTCCTTAAACATTTGGAGCCACTCGTGACCCGTGAGATCTGGTGTATCACACCCCGGGTCTTTCGTGGCCCCACAAGGTCACGGCTGCTTGCGGCAAGCCAATCACCACCACACTGTGCTGCCAGGTCTGCGATGACAGTCCTTTAGCATTTGCTGAGCCAGGAATTATCCAGAACGTTTTGCAGCTACTGCATGAGCTGCTGTGACAAAGGGCATGACATTATGAGGCAATATTGTACCCTCGACTGGCCAGGCTGACAGGAAGACCCAGTTACACAATCTCACAGGGCCCATAGACGGCAAAATGTTTTTAAAATCATTGATAGCGTTTCCTAAGCCGTCCCCTCAACACGGAATTAATGTAGCCCTGCTGTTTCTGCTCCTCATTTTTCAAAACATGGTAGGTACGATGCTGTGCAGCTGCAGGAGCTTGAGATAGAGTGCAGTCCCCAGCCACGACTGGGTGAAGTGGCGAATCATTAGCAGAGAGCGGTTGAAAGGTCCCTGGGAGCAGAAGGTAATTTCTGCTGTTCTGCTGGAAGGAAGGCGTGACAGGAGCCATCGCGACTCTCTGATCGGGATTTTTACTCTTTGAGCCTGAATTTCCCACCTCTGGTTGTGGGGTGGTGCAGTAGTTATCACTGTTGCCTCACATCTCTGGGACCAGGTTTCAGTCTCTGCTGTGGCTCCATGCGTGTGGAGTTTGCATGTTCTCCCCATGTCGTTGTGGTGTTTCCCAGGTACTTTGCCCCCCCTCCTTTGTGTGAGTGAGTGTGCCCTAGGGTGAGTTGGTGCCCCATCCTGGGTTGTGCCCTACCCTGTGCCCATAGGCTCCACATTTCCCACAACCCTGAGAAGGGCAAGCAGTTCCCGAAAATGGATGGATGGAAATTCTGTTATATCTCTATATGGACCAAACAAAGGCAGTGGCTTGTAATGGGGGTGCTGTACATAAACTGGTAATAAAGTGCCCTGTCAAAACACAGAATGTGCTGTGTACTTTCCATTACAGTTAGGTAAATTATCATCAGTCAAATGTATCTTTGGCTCATAAAATGAAAGCAAATGAACACAAACTCAAGGCCAGGATTGAAGCTGAACATTTCAATTAATAAAATCAACTTGGCAGCAGAAAAAAAATATATTTTATCTGCCTCTTCATATATTAACACATTATACATACATTTAATAGGGGTGGCATAGTGGTTAGCACTGTCATCTGGGAGCCAGGTTCAAGTCTCTGCCTGGGTTCTGCGGGTGCAGTTTGCATGTTCTCCCCTTGTCACTGTGGAGTTTCCTCTGGGTGTTTGGGTTCTCTCCCCGCAATCAAAAAAAAAAAAAAAACATGCTGAGGTTAATTGAAATTGCCAAATTGCCCATAGTTGTGAGTGTCTGGTGGGTGAGTGTGCCCTGCGATGGGCTAGTGCGACATCCTGGGCTGTTCCCTGCCATAGACTTGTAGTCTCCAGGATGGGCTCCGGACCCCGTGTGACCCTGAATAGGACAAGAGGTTTCAGAAAATGGATGGATGAGATTTAATACAAAATGTATTGAAATAAATAGCAATAATAATAATAAATGGCATTGTCATTGCTTTTGGAATTTCATCAAAGGGAAGAAAACAAAAACTGTAGGCCTACTCAGCCCCTCCTTATCTAAAAACTTGCACACTGCATATTTTAGAAGTCGCTACATACAGCAGCTCACTTGAAGGTGACTACAATTTGACTACAAGCCAACAATTCTGCTTTCCATTATGTAGAAGCTAAGCTTGGCTCGGGAAAACGCAATTTCATAGGTTTAAGTTTTCATTTTAGGATGGGCTGACCGGCTTCATTTTGAAAAGTAATTTATATATAAATCAGATCTACAAAATGTATTCATTAACTGCAAAATTAAAATCGCAACAAACAAAATACTCATTAACCCTTAAGGCTTTAGAGAATGTTGCACAATCTTCGTTTCCAGAACTGTTTTTTTTCCCAGACAATCTTCCTATGAAAATGTTATTGAACTTCTTTGCAAGGTGACTTTCACACCTGCCTAATATAAGAACTATCTCCCATAGGAAGAATTACAATATGCCTACGTAGTTTACTCGTAGTAGATGAAACTGTGATTCTCAACTAATTTAATATCTTTGTTGGTGTTTTCAGGAATTTACTGGCACAGTATGCGATAATCCGAGTAAAAAAAAACTCCCTAAAAACGTAATAAACCAACAGTTATTTCTTATGTTCAGTTTCGCATTTCCAGTCTTCTGCCTCTCAGATTTCAGATATACCCCCCATAATATCTGGTTTAAGCCGCAGGGTCCGCCTGCGCGTCTCCTCGCCGCCTGTGCACGCGTGGCGCGGGCACCTTGGCGCGGCTTCAGCTCCGTCTGCCGTGAACGAGCCAGAAGCGCGCTGCCAGCTCCGCAGCCGAAAGCCAGGCGCCTCAAATACTCCCATCAGCCCGCTCCCACCGCCACAACATAGTCCAGACGACAGAGCAGCAACACCAGCACAGACATACCATCCACGGCTGCTCTAGAAACTTTTCCAAGATCTTGTTTTTTATCCCAGAACATGAATAATTTTTCTACTAGAATAAAAAAAAATGTAGACTGCATACCTAAAAACGGCGCTCAAGTGGATTTTTCTTGACTGAACATTTTTTCTTCTAACTCAACAAAGTGTAGGCTATATCCGAATGAGAAAATATCTGATTAATAAATAGGACGATCCGTTTGCAACTATGGACTATTCAAATAGCAACGCGACCGACAATTCACAATTAAATGACACTTATTCGAATCAGTTTGTGCAGCCGGTTTGGAGGATAGCGCTGTGGGGCATCGCGTACAGCGGTATAGTGATCGTGTCTGTGGTGGGCAACACAGTAGTCATATGGATAATCCTGGCGCACAAACGAATGAGAACCGTGACCAACTATTTCCTAGTGAACCTGGCTTTTGCAGAGGCGTCCATGTCCGCCTTCAATACGGTGATCAACTTCACCTACGCCGTGCACAACGAGTGGTACTTCGGGCTGGTGTACTGCCGCTTCCACAACTTCTTCCCCATAGCGGCCGTCTTCGCCAGCATCTACTCCATGACTGCGATCGCCCTGGACAGGTAAGGAGGTTTTCAATGCGTCTGTAGGCATCTCCATCTGCTCCTTTTAATCCCTCCATTGCTTCGATCCTTGTGATCTCATTTGTCAGGAAATGTATAGGCTATTTTACACATATGGGGTCCCTGTTATTTTTAAAATTTTATCTTAATCGTTTTTAATATTTTTAATTTATTTTTTTTATACTTCTTTTTATAAGAATAATGGTCAAAATAGCTAAGCTAATAGACAGCATACCGGACGTACGAACAAGTCGTAATAAGTGACAATGACGGTTTACTTGAAAAATGGCCACAAGCGCACTTTATTGCAAAGGAAATGCTCTATTTGTCCTCATTTTATTGTGCTTCTACGAGTTATTTACGAAGTCTTATCGGGTTCGTCGTTGACTACGTTTCCATTCAAGGCTACATTAGCACTACAGATATAGTCTCCATTAAAGGTAACTGCATGCATGATTTGACACAAACATGGTGCGCATTTGATGTATTACACCTTAGCCGCAGAAATGGTAGCCTACTCTATGTTACTGGGTTTCGTCCAAATCATCCAAATCATTAGTTTTGACAGGTTCGTTTAAGGACCAAACCGCAAATATTCGGAAAGGTAAGACCTCGTCAAACTACTGTAAGTGACTTCGAGTTAATAAAAGAAAATCAGTTTGCATTATTGTGTTAATTTTTGCAAATGGCACACATCATTCAACTTAATAAATCAAGTGTTCATTTAATTGTTCGGGCGCTTTGGAGCTATTAAGTAATTATGAATCACTCACACCATGATTTAATAGAGAGCGACTGTGATAAACACTTCATTCGTTCCAAGCGTCGCAAATGAACATTAAATGTTGGCGCCTTTATCTTTTTTTTTTATCAATATAGACACATGCTCATCACACACAGATCAGAAAGGTGAAGGCATGCCAGTTTCGCCCAGAATTCAATCAACAACTCTGTGAAGCATTATTATCTCAGCTGGAATAAAATATACGCGCAGCATTTCCTCGGAATAGGAATTATTAAAATTGTAACATATTATGTAAATGTCCCCAATTAGGATGCTAATTTTTGTACGCGTGATAATTTTGTTTTAATACAAAGATAACAACAGACAACTGTAACGTTTCAGCTGTAGGGGCATACCGTATGTGAGATGTTTGCCTACGGACCTGTCCACATCAGAAAAAAACCCGCACACACTGAAAATGGTGGTGTTGGCTTTCAGCGCTGAAATCATTCATTAATTATACAAACTACAGAACAGAATGAATCAGATGATGCCGAGATTCAGTCATTTGTGTAAGACAAAAGAACTAGGAACCTTATGTGAGCTAATATATCAACAATTAGCTTGTTTTTATCAATGCCGGGTTACCCTGACAGAGCTTTTATGTTCAATTATTCAGGCATAGTGACATCAAATTAATTTTTATTTCAAAGAAACAGGCATTAAGGAGCAATATAAAACTGACGATTTCATTACAATTGGACTTCTGCTGGCTGTAATAAAGCAGTCCTGATTAAAAATTCCTTGTGAAATTATAAAATAAAGTGAACCAGTTGGTCTCAGCTGGTTTGAGCCCATCTGAACTGGCCAGCAGACTTATTCATCGGTCTCAAATGATCAGCATTACTTACATGGGAGATTACAGGAACCCTACAGGAATTTCTGCCAGGAATAAGACATTTAAATACATAAATACCTGACATGTCCTGCCAAGCAGAGCAGTGAGTCAGTGGCAGCACTGTGGCTTTATAGGCCTGCAAGCTTGATTTTTTTTGCCCCAGCTCTGTGTGTGTTTGTGGTCACGTATATATTACACTAAAGGGACCAATTGTCGCCGCAGTGTGATATAATCCTGTTATTCCTCACAAGGGGAAACCATTTCTTAAAAATATGTGAATGCAATCAAAAAATGTAAAATATCTTGTATTTTTTTCGTTTACTTATGGTCAAGATTAGGGCAGGATACACTCTCAGAAAATAGGGTACCAATTTGTACCTTTGCTTGTCAACTGGGGCTGTACCCTCAAGGGTCTGCCAATTGTACCCTTAGCTGTAGGAAATTGCACCCTATATGGTACAACAATGAATCTCCAAGATACAAACAACATTCACGTACCCTCTGTGTTACAAAACAGTTCCTCATAGTCCATTTCTGTATCTTAAAAGGTACAATACCCTTGAGGTTACAGCCCCAGTGACAGGAAAAGGTAAAAATTGGTACCCTTTTTTCTGAGAGTGTAGGGGTTAAGGGTGTCATTGCTAGGATTAGGGTTTTTTCCCATAGAAATGAATGGAGGGTCCCCACAGAGATGTGAATGCAAACGTGTGTGTATGTGGGCTGGTTTGCATGTTCTCCCTGAATCCACACAGATTTCCTCTTGGTGCTCTGATTGCCGCCAACAGCCCAAAGCCATACGGTTTAGCAGGATTGCTCTCTCTAAATTGCCCTTGATGTCTGATTGGGTCTGTGTACCCTGTGATTCTGGCCGGTCTCTGCCTCGTGGCTTGTGCATTTCGGGATAGACTGCAGAATTTCTGCGATAAGTGATTATGGAAAATGCATGGTCGCATGTACTGTTCTGGAGAAATGCGAAAGTGCAGCGTCTGCTCAGTGTTGCAGTGCACTGCAGAGACGGTGCAAGCTGCAGCTCCGCTTTACAGCCGTGCTCACTTTTCCTGTCTCGCTCTCCGCATCTCACCTTCACGCCCGCTTCCGGGGCAATGCGGACGAGCGCCATGCAACACGTGCGCCCAGAATATACTCAAGCACCGATGTTTATGCTGGACTAGAGGGCGACACAAAGAGGCACTCAAAGATGGCCTCCCTGTCCATCAGAGATCGACCACACGGTCATGGGGGCCACACCAGGGGTCATGTGACATCCTCCCACTTAATTTTTAAACGTTTATCATAAAACAACCCCCACGCCCATGGAGCAGATTAGAAATGGATTTTTCCAGGAACTATATGTAGAGCTATAGTTGACACTCTGTATATAACTATACATAGCTGTCAGCTGTTTCGGCTATAAACTTCAGCGGGTTACGAAATAACCTTGAATGAAGGAATCAGTCAATCAGTAAGTCAATAAAATATACACACGGATTATCGGGCACCACAGCATAACATGCTGGCAATAATTCAATGCCTGTATAGCCCACCAGGAATCAGTGGGGGTGGATAAAACCTGTATGCAGAAGTTTGACTCCGAGTGAACTGTGAAGCTCCATTTTGCTAATACATGCTATTAAGTGTATGATTCATTTTCGGTTTCCCCATTGATGAAAAAAAAGATTTAAAAAATAGCTTCCGGTAATTTTATATTGGACTGAAGGGCACGCCCCCTCCTGGGACATCAGAAAGGAGGCTGAAGCTCTCAGTAGTTCAGGATCAAGATGGATTTTAGCACATGGTCCATGGTAAAGTGCCACCCATGTGATTTCAACTCAACAAGACCCAGAGAGGTCAATACTGTTAAACGGCTCAGCCTGAAATCTGCCAATAGCCAAATCAGAAATTCACAAGGAAGACAGCATCAGAGATTCAGTGGGCAGCAATCAGCACAAGGAGCTTTCCTGTTTCCAGGAGGGATAATCTGCTGCAAACCATCCAGATGTACAAATTGGTGCAAGTTCCTATGGATAAGGTCACCTGCTTTGTGACCCAGTAACAATAGCGTTAAAGCAATGGGAGGACGCAGGAAACGGAAGGGAAAAAGACAAAGACAGGCAGACAGACAGAGCACAAATGTTTGTTTGTTTGCTTATTGTTTGTTTGTTTGCTTCTTGTTTGTTTGCTTCATTTGTTTGTTTGTTTGCTTATTGTTTGTTTGTTTGCTTGCTTGTTCCCCATATGTGTGGTGAGATGAGCACGTCTGCCACTTTCCTTTGCGTGGGTGTTGAGGTGTAAATGGTTAATATCTTTACGTGGACAGAGCCGAGATACGTAGGCGACCAATCCTGGGCTGGAGAGGGACTTTGTGAGCCTGGGCTGTGGGAAGGAAACTTGGGAAAAGCTGAAAAGTTCTAACAGGGCAGATGGGATAATGCTGGGTTTCTGTAGCTATAGCTGCCAAACCGTATCACATGCAAGGACATCGGGTTCTGAGAAGGACTGTCCATTGTAATAGAACATTATGTTAGGTCATGTTGCTGGTAGGTGCTTCTTACTGTAGGGTATGTGCCTAGGTGTGCTCACTCCCAGTGGCTCTTCAGTGTGCAACACTGCACAAGTAAACACTCTCCTTGCAGCACAATTTAAGCCTTTCATTCCTCCATAATATTTTTTCCACAACATGGGTCACTTTCCCATCATGTATGTAGCAGATGGGTGTGTGTGTGTTACACACCCTCCACATAGCTCCAGCGAATGCAGAGTTACGGGTGCTGATGCGAATTCTGTAGTCTTCCTTAGCTGACGGCTGAAGAGCTCCCTGATAACCTGTGTAAAGATGTTTCATTACCACATCTCCTAGGATGTGAGGATGCACTCATGCCTCATGGCAATCGGTAATGTGTTCCAGCCTCACACAGTGAGTTACCGGCTTCAGCAGGGTGCATTTTAACAACTCTGTCCACGAATAGGTCATTTTTTTTGTGGTCAAAGTCACCCACCATAATATGTATATATAGAACATAAGTAAGTATACCATATATCCATAGGCTGCAAATCCCAGCATTCTTTACTCTTAAGCATCCCCTTGCTGTTAGTCAGGTTATTTTCGCTAATTAAAATCAAGGCCCCATTCAAGTGACAAATTGGAAACTGGTACTTACCTGCGGGGTTGGATTGTGATTTAAGTCAGCCATCAAAGTGGGAATGAGCTGTCCTATCCAGTTTGGTCAAACCAGTAGCGTTGGAACAGCCGGATCCCAGCGTGGCTTAATGCCACCTGAGCGGAGTTGCTTGCTTTTCGATGTTAGTCTCTTTAAAACGGGGAGTCACCCGACAGTGTGGCAAAGAGGTTTAATGCGACTTGCTGGTGTGCTTCCAGCCACCAGAATGGAGCTCCTCAGTGGTGAATTAAACTGTCACCCTCGTCTCTGCGCCGTATCCCCAACTGGGGAGTAGATTGCACTAGGAGAGCAGCTGTGCAAAAAACATGCCCATTTACATAAATATGCATTTCTCTTATTCTTTATATGGGGGTGGTGGATAAGACAAACCAAAACAGGTTTTTCCCTCCCATGTCTGATGGTCTTATTTGCCCTCAGACCAATGCTGAGTCTCAATAAAAATAGAATTGCATGCAGCCACTATTTATTGCACTGGGTTGTAAGATATAAAATATAATATATAATATAAAAGTGACAGTCTGCCCGTAAGTCGCATTCATTATAATACCGATTAATAATCATTATTGTGTTATTCTGCCTGGCTTATCTCCCTGTGTGTGACTCCCCTTGTCTCCGCTCAGCCTGTGTACCCACGGCCTTGTTTGTTTGCTTGTCTGTATGAGGCGCCTAGCATCAGAGAGAGCGATTTGCACGCAGGAATATTATAGCACTTCCCACATTCCGTCCGCCGGCCCTCCCCTCACAGGTACACCGCGATCATCCACCCGCTTCAGCAGCGGCTCTCCGCCACGGAGACCAAGCTGGTGGTGGCGGTGGTCTGGCTTCTGGCGCTGCTGCTGGCCTTCCCCCAGTACTATTACTCCAGCACGGCCCGGCTGCCCGGCCGCGTCGTCTGCTACATCGACTGGCCCGAATACACCGTCTGGGACTTCAAGAAGATGTGAGTTTCTCTGCATGAATTCTAGCTGCATCTGTCTGTCTAATTTTCCTCCATCTTCCATAACAGTTAATCAAACACAAGGGTCTCAGTGAGGCTGGAGCCACAGCTTTCAGGAAGCACACAAGGCAGGGAGACATCCTGGGCAAGATGGCAGACTGTCACGGGGCACACAGGCACATACTATAGCAAGTTTAAGGATAGCATTTTTGCTAACTGTATATGGGGGCACACGCGCACACACACACACGCACACACACACACACATGCACGCACACACGCAGGCGCGCACACACACACACGCACGCAGTCCATTATCATTATGGGGACACTCCATTCATTCCTATGGGCATAACCCTGATCCCAATCATGACACCCTTAACCCCTACCTAGCCCTAACCTTAACCATAAGTAACCAAACTAAATATGAGACTTTTGGCACTTTAAGTTTTTTGATTGCAGACACAGATTTTTATACAATTGAAGTTATCCTTGTGAGGACTGAAAAAATGTCCCCACAAGGTAAAATGCAGCAGGACATTGGGTCCCTACTCTGTAATAATTAGAAAGCCACACACACACACATGTATCCAGCATCAAACCCCCATCCTATTGGATTTTTGCCAGTGAGCAGTGAAAGCTGTAGCACTTAAAGGAAATAAGCACTCTTTGTACATCCATATATGTCCAATAGCTTTCAGCACAGAGATGATGTTTCAGGTATTATGTTTTCAGCTAACCTGGACCATCTGAACATCAAACCGAAACCGGCTTTCTCAAATACAACCATAATGGATGAAAATTTGCTCGCAGATTGTCATTACTCAGTGCTTATTACGGGAACGCAGTGAAGTGGAAATGGTTTGCTTAAAAAAAAACCCTACAGGAAGTACAGCAGTGCAGCTTTTACAAATGCTTACTGGGCTGTACAGTCTGCTCCCAACAGAACTAGCAATGTTCCCAATCAGATCTGTATGCACAACAACTCTGCAGGCAGATGAGGCTGAAAAATAGAACATAGCTTTGGTGAAACAGGCAAACAGGTAATGGACTCTTTTGAATTGCACCCTTTCATTCGGCTCTCAAACCTATGTTAATTTTTGGTTTTAGCAAAGGTTTAAATTCGAACACAGCGATTTGAATGTGAGATTTTTTCTTCATAGCTCATAAGGAATGAAATGCAAAACACAGATCCAAAAATATTAAAAGCAATGCGAACATTCCAAATCCCAGTTTAGCAAAATAATAATCAGGCACGTTCTCTACCGTGATCTTGCAGAAAAGCCTTTATTTTGTATGAAATCTGTGATTGGTTTTACATATTGGCACAATCTCAATTGCGATTGGTGCTAGTGGCTCAGCATGCCACTGTTTATAAGCGTGCAGGTTACAGACTGGGCCAGAGACTGCAGTGCGTAGACAGTGCCTGTCTGCAGATGTCCTGACACTGTTAGTATTCAACACGCCCCTGCTGATCCTCAGGCCCTTAGGTGCCAATCAGATAAATGTGAAATAGGGATATTGAGGGAAGCATTTCGCCCATTTTGTGGTTTCTTCTGCCAAGATGCGTGACCAGCAGGAGGGAAACTTATTTAGTCATTATGTCTGCCTGTTAAACAGCTTAATGTTGCGGTAATGTGTCTTCTATCGATTCGGGATGACAGGAGCTGCCTTGTTCACTTCTTAATCACAGATGTGGTTAGGGAACCTGGAACCATGGTAACAAAAAGAAAATGCTGTTTCAAAACACCTGTTTTACAAAAAAGGAAAATGAATCTAAAGGATTAATTAAGGGACCCTTCAAGTTAACTGATCCTGAAACTCATTAACTAGCTAACCACAAGCTATAGTTACAGAAGACAGTTCTGTGTGGTTGCGAAATACAGTATATGCAAGTGAAATAAAGCTTGCATAAAGCTTAGTCTTATTTCAAATTGAGAAAAAAACAAATGTAAACGAATGTACATGCTATCATTCTGAGTTCCCAAAAATGGATGACTGGGAGGCTTCACCATGTTGCACAAGAAGGAAGTCATCGATATTGGGTGGAAGAGGCTCTTATGATTCTGTTGAAATGACACAGGAAAATCTAATGTCGACTCTGTTGGTTAGCTGAGTAGAAGACTGCTGCTTTAATCATATGACTGTTGGGCTCTCAAGCCGGACCCTCATCCTGGCAAACTGCTCCAGGGTGCTAGCTAAGGGCCTGACACTGCGCTGGGACCCCAAGTCTGCACACCTATACCTGTGTCTCAGAGGACAGCAGGATGAGATAAGAAGGAGAAAGTTTATGTCCTTGTATGGCTATCATTATCATCAATATCGAAAAGACGTAGGCCAGGGCTCTTCAAAGGTTTTAACCAAAGGGCCAGTACAATGTCGCACCAACTTTTAGGGGCCTGGATTATGTGTGAAAAGAGGAAAAAGGGATTGTGACTGTTTTTCATTCTGTGTATGCTAGTTCCATGTTACTGTACCATGTTAATTCTGATATAGTGCCAATAACTTTAAACGTTCTTGTATTTTCAACCAAATACAAGACTAAATAAAATGAAGATTTTTAACCAGCATTAACGTGAACTCATCTAGCATTACTTCAAAGTGAACTGTGGACATGCTGATCCATGTCAGGTACCATGTGTGTTACCGCCAGTTGTACTAGGTGATAGTTCAGATCTGGTTGGAGATCTGAGATGTTTCGGTCTCAAAAAGGTCTGCTCATGGATAGAGGTAGAGAGGTAAGGGGCGTACGCTGAAACTGTGTGTTGTTGCACACCACCACATGACAAACCACCTCAGGCATGAGAACCTGGGTGCAGCCATGCAGTGGGTGATACCTCAGCACCACACTGCTCAGATGGAGCTGTTTTCCCCAGTATATGATAGTAGGATTAGGATAGTAGACACCTAATGACTCTTGGGTGCAAATTTGCTATTTGTATTTTTATATAGGCTGTAATCCAGTAATACCATAATCTTCTTTAGAATGCACTACATTTACATTTACACTATTTAGCACACTGCCTTAGCCAGAGCAGCTTACGTACGTAAATGCTTAGAAGTCTCCTTCGGTGAATATTACCAGCACTAGTAACAGCTCTAGTAGTTTTAATCGCCTTTAAGACAGCTGAAGTGAATAGTGCTAACATGCACTATTCGTGCAGCATGACATTGGGAGGAGACCAAGAAAACTTGTGGCACCTTAGCTAGGTCATCTACTCCTTGGTTCGGTTTGCCTGTAAATAAGCACTATAGACTCTATTTGAGGAATTTTAACATGCCTGTGAATAAGTGCTATATAGCATTTTGGAGTCTGCATTATAGGACTATAACATTCATGACAGTCCATGCGTGCATCCACACAGTGATCCGATTTGACTGTTCTTCAAGGTTCCTGTCTTTGTACTCCATTCTCCAGGATGTACTCGTTTACTTTGACTCGCATCATAGTTCCTGCATCCTACTCATGCTATGCCAGAGCTCCTGGTGTTAGCCCTGTGTGCATTAGTGCTGTATTTTAACTGACAGAAGTACCAGGCTTCCAAAGTTTCCATTCCTCAGAGCCTTAACATTAACCAGACTCTGTGCTTGAAGGACAGCCCCCATATTCAGAGTTTTGTCAGTCCCCCCAAAATCTCCCTCCTCTCTCTCTCCACAGCTACACGCTGTTACTCTAATGTTTTAACAGTGTGAAGTTGACACTCTGCTTGGCCTCCCTTCATACAGTCTGGGACTCTGACACTCTCAGAGTGCAGTTTTGGAGCCATTGTTTTTGAAACATGGGGTTTTCCTGCCTGTAGGAAAATGGCATTCAGGGAATAATAGCAGATAAACAGATGGCATTGGATGCTCCGGTTACATGATGCAGTCACATAATAGACTAAAATGGACTGCCTACCTGTAAGCCTTGGGGCACAGACAATAGCTGGAGGTGATGGGGGAGGTGGACAGTACCACTGTTCCCTTTCTTCCTTTACTTTTCATTCATTCAGCCAGAACAGACCTAGCTGTGGTGTTCCACAAAGCTGCCACTGTTACTGTTCTTTCCAAGGTAAACCATCCCAGGAGACCTAAAAGACTGGGCGCATTTCATTAATAGGGGTCGCTACAACTAACAGGTGGCTGAGAATGTGAGAAGATGAGCAGCCTGGACCTTAATTAATAAGCATGCAATGTCAGGCTAGTTTGTCAGGTATTTATGTGTGTGTGTGTGTGTATGTGTGAGGTTCATAATCCCTGCAATATGACCTCCAGCAGCAGGAAGTCCCACCCCTGCCAGGTTCATAATCCCTGCAATATGACCTCCAGCAGCAGGAAGTCCCACCCCCGCCAGGTTCATAATCCCTGCAATATGACCTCCAGCAGCAGCAAGTCCCGCCCCCGCCAGGTTCATAATCCCTGCAATATGACCTCCAGCAGCAGCAAGTACCGCCCTCGGCAGGTTCATAATCCCTGCAATATGACCTCCAGCAGCAGCAAGTCCCACCCCTGCCAGGTTGATAATCCCTGCAATATGACCTCCAGCAGCAGCAAGTCCCGCCCCTGCCAGATTGATAATCCCTGCAATATGACCTCCAGCAGCAGCAAGTCCTGCCCCTGCCAGGTTGATAATCCCTGCAATATGACCTCCAGGGTTGCAAGCCTCAGAATTTTTTTTTTTGTTAAAAAGAATCAGGTTCTCCTGATTCCTGCACACTTGCCTTTGAAATCCTAATGTTGCCCGTGTCCAGAAAATAAAACCATAACATCTTGTTCTGAATGAAATCCCTGTTGCCCCAGTCAGCAAAGGTAGGGGCAATATTCATTATATTGAGGGCTAATACTGACTAAAGTCTGTTACATATTATCACTATCAACATCAGACTGTATGAGTGCATAATTTCATTAACTTACAATGAAAGTCTCATCTAAGAAATAACAATGATAATAGTAATGATGATGGTAAACCTCCTGTGTTTTCCCATTTTCGTCTCCACCCCTGTCTTGGGGCTCCGTCTTGGACCCTGCCCCATACCTCATATGCCCCGCCCCGTTTCCTCTTGCCCCGCCCCTCCCTTGCTCCAGGTACTATGTGTGTGTGGCAGTGCTGATCTACTTCTTGCCTCTGCTGGTGATGGGCTGTGCCTACCTGGTGGTGGGCCTCACCTTATGGGCCAGTGAGATCCCGGGCGATTCGTCGGACCGATACCAGGAGCAGCTGGCAGCCAAGCGCAAGGTATGTGGACAGTGAGGCTCCCCTGACATTGCTGGATGCTGCCTGTGGAGAACTGAGTAGCTGCTCCCAAAGACAGCCATGAGGGATCACTGTGAACACTGGCTTTTGTTCCATCTTTGATCTTAATTCATTACCCTCAATTGCAATTGATTGAATTCTGAACATACCATGACTCAGAATATTTTATTTATCCAGACCTCAGTACTCAGTAGGGTCCACAAAAAAGCACAAGCTGACAAATTTGGCTTAATAAACCAATTTATAATAATATTCTTCAAAGATCTATAGCTTGTAACTGTTCTCATTATTCATTACATCATTTAGGTTTAGATAATTGGCATCCAGCTTCCTAGTACTAAAGAGAAGCTTTTAATTTGTTTCATTATCTCTCCAGAGTGGCCCTGTGGGTGGCATTGTTGTCTTGCTCCTCTGAGGTTGGGAGTTTGAATCCCACCTCCGTGTGCAGTTTGCATGTTCTCCCTGAATCATGTGGGGATTCCTCCAGTTTTCTCCTGAGGTCCCAGGACGTGAAGGCTAATTGGTGCCCCTAAAATTGCATATTGCAATATTGCAATAGTGTATTTGTGCCCTGTGAAGGTCTGGCCTCATATTCAGACTGAGCCCCTGCCTTGTGCACCCTGGGGTCAGCTATGTGGTCCCCCTGACACTGTATTGGATAAGGATTTGTAAGCTGAGAAACTGATTAGTGTTCCTTTGTCCGTACAGTAGCTCCACAAAGTGAAGTGTGATCCTGGTGACTTGCGTAAGCTCTTTCTTCCTTTCTCCTTCCGGCCCTGCCCTGTCTCCTCAAGGTGGTGAAGATGATGATTATAGTAGTGTGCACCTTTGCCACCTGCTGGCTGCCCTACCACGTCTACTTCCTGCTGCATGAATTCTTCCCCCACTTGTTCGAGGAACTCTTCATCCAGCAGGTCTACTTGGGCGTGATGTGGCTGGCCATGAGCTCCACCATGTACAACCCCATCATCTACTGCCTCCTCAATGACCGGTACGGGTGGGGTGGGGTGGGGGTCGTCTCTGTCTGTTATTCCAATTCTTTGCTGGGGAGGGAATGGGCAACAAGTACTGTACTGGTTAAAGACAGTAACTTATTACCTTCAACATTCCTGGCTCACATACCAGAAGGTACTGTTATACTCATTAAATTGTTCTAGAAAAGTATTGAGCTGTATCTTAAGGGCAATGATCCGAAAACAAAGAAATAAAGATGAAGAATAGTATCCTGAATGCCCAAAGGACGCCCAAGCTCCCCGTCAGTGCACCTTCCCTTCTCCGCAGGTTCCGCGCAGGGTTCAAGAGGGTCTTCTGTTGGTGTCCTTTTGTGTCCGACGGCTCATACGAGGGCCTGGAGCTCAAGTCCACGCGGTACCTGCACACCCAGACCAGTGTGTATAAGGTCAGCCGCATGGAGGCCACGGTGTCCACGGTGCTGCAGCATGCGGGGGAGGAGCTCGAGCTGGTGTCCCCGGGGGAAGCCGACCACTGCTGCCCATCCTCCAATGGCTCTTCCTCCCACAGCATCGCCAGACTCCCCTCTGAGTCCTTCGGCTTCAGTTCAAACAGCAATCTGGCCTAGCGCCGCCCTGGCCCGATGTGGCGCGCTGGGCGTGTCCTGCTGTGGAGAGACCTCTGCTTCTGTCAGTCTCCCTGCTCCTCCTTTGACAGCAAGCATGTCCACAAGAACATCCTGCAAGAAAACATGCTTGACTTGGACCTAGACCCTGACGGTCCACTCAAGATACATACCCAATGGCTGTGCCCTCCCCGAAACATTGTTGAGTGGTTCCTCTGCCTCCTAACCTTTGGAAGCAGGAAAAGACAGACCTTGAAGGGTACTTGGCACCAGATCTCTGTAGTGACCATTTGCTCAACCTGAGAACAGCTTCGATGTATGTCTGAGCTGAATGCACTCGGTTTTCCTCAAGGTCCCTCAGTTAGTATTTCAACTAGATGGAGCTGAATGGATCTTAAACTTTTATGCGTATATCTGTGAAATACCTTAGCAAAACTTGCCCCTTAGGCTAACACAGACTGAGGGGGGGAGGTTCCAGACAGCATCCAGTGAGGGTTTAAACACAGATGATGTAATCATCCACAGCTCTGTGGTGGTCCCCTGCTCTCAAATACCCATTTTACACCAACGATGCATTAGCTTTAGCACACACATTGTAAATGCCAAAAGTCTGTACTGGGGTAAGCAAGCTGCCAGATGTGCCTGCTGTTTTAATTAATGCTTCTGCTAATGGACATTACTCATTCTTGGAGGTGGTAATCAATACAGGGGGAGCAAAGGGATGTCAAATTCAAGCGCACGGTAAATATAAACACCGGGAAGCGGACATCACCAAGGGCTCAAGACGGATGGTCCCGGGGGCCTGTGATCCATGGTCCTGTATGCTAACTCAAAGGCTATCTCAAGCTGGCAGGCAATGAAGCATATGTTGTTTCAGAACACAGCAGTTTTGTTTAGGGCCCGCGTCCTGGCCATGCCTTGAAACAAAAATAGCATGCTGCCCATAAATTGTAGGGGGGGGGGGGATGGTAGGCAGGCAGAAGTGGGAGGGGCTACTGCACCTGTTGCCGTGGTGTGTTTGATCATCAGAGTGACAATAGACGGACTGTGGTTTTTGTCTTCTTGGCAGAGCAGAGGGTCAAATTATAAATAGCAGTGGGGCCTTTGGAGAGTTTGACGCAGGGGTGCACAGACACGGTGCCATGCGCGGCCGCGAAGGCTCGATCCTACAGCATCGGGCCCAGTTCCCGCTGGACGGGCTCGATGGACATTTGCGGACACATCCTTCTCATTTGGTTAGCATGCCTTGATGTGTTTGTTGCCACATCATTAATTGTCAGACTTATATAATTCCTCTTGATTCCAATATTAATATGCTTGCCTGTAAAGGAACCCTGTGAACAGTTTTTTGTCATTTTTGTGAAAGTGAGAACAATAGCTGTGAGGCTTGGCTGCGTCTCTGTCTGCATCCTCATTCGTCCCCTTTGCAGTAAAGATCCAGCGAGACGTTCCCTGTGGGAATGGAACACCGCTTAGCCAGAATAAGGAAGCATATTCCAAAGGAGGAGGGGGCGTGCCGCAGTCAGCTAGGGGAGTCCTCTACGAGATTCCAAAGCAGACACTTTACTGTAGGAGAGGAATGTTCTGGGGGTGGTCTGAGGGGGGCGGTCTGAGGGGGGCGGCTGATGGCAACCAGAGAAAAGCCTAAATTGTTTGCGACACATGCATGTCGAGGCAAAGGTATGGTGGCTAAAAACATGGCCTTCCTCACAGACCAGGAGAGCCGCTATAATCCACCACCATAAATCGCCACGTCAGCAGGCAGTGTGCACAAACCAAAATGGCAGCAGACGGAATCTGAACAGATGGCAGGTCCCCTCCTCTTCAGGACAGCATTACAATGATGTCGGCCTGCAGTTCTAGGGGGGATTACAATGGCAGTGTTATTCCTGGCTCAGCTGAATTTCCAGCATGCCTCACTCAGACCTGAGTGTTCTCATGAACTCGCCAGCGGTATTGATGCCCCCAATCATAGACATGCTCAGCAGGCGGTTTAGGGCCAACGCATTTTTAGCTGCATGTCAACTTTCAGGTCGCTTGATTCTTGGGGATTGAACAAGGTGTCTCTGAGGCTGTCCACATGTTCTGGATTGTCCTTTTTTGCCACCTGGGACCGTCCTGCTTTCCTCTGCTGTGCTCCTCCCCTCTGGGAGTGCACGTGTGTGCGTCCGCACCTGCGTCACAGAGAAACAGGTGTGCATCTAGGACTGAGTGCGGAAGTGTGTCCCCACCTTCCTGCTACTTCTGCCAGCTGCGAGGGCATGACATCACCCCCCCCCCACCCCAAAAGGCAGCTCTTTGATCACTCCATATTGCTCCATTAGTAGCACACCTGGACCACGACCGATCAGCTGCCTCTTCATGAAAATGCTGAAGCACCTCTTTGCCAAAACCCAGCAGCGACAGCACTGGATTCACTGGCACAGAGATCTGCATAATCTGCATCAGTTTATTCCGTTTCTGTCCTTTTTTGCCGAAACTAAACTGCTGATGAGAATCACGATAAGGGGGACAATAATCTACCATGTTTATGAAGCCCTTCACCCCATGGTAGCTGTCGTGGCACAGTAAGCAAAGGCAAACAGGCGTACATTATCTAAAAAAGGGGCCTCCAACCTTTTTTTACAGGGAGAGCTAATTTTACAAAGAAAATAATTTGGGGACAGAACCAAGTTGCAGTGATATATTTTGGAAAGGGGGGGGTTCCTCTCGGCTGATTTTACCAGTCTAGTCAAGGTGTATTTTTCCACCCTGGGCTGGGGATGAGTCCCTTGATAGAAGACATTGACTAGGAATGCCGATGATCTACTTGGTGATCGCATTCAACCAGCTGGCGACAGCTAGTCTAGAACCTTCTGCCTTCTATGACGCAGGCTCACAGAGACGGTCACGATTCCGCATGACGAGCTCCTGGCTTTACGGCCCTTCGCTGCACCTGACCTGTGACTACTAATGCTGTACAGTAGGTGCTGTGCTGGATGGCACAGCTGTACAGTATAGACCTATGCCTGTTCTGCCTGGGCTCCAGTAACATGCCTGTGAGATTCTTCACAGTCATTTATATCGCACTGTACAGTTTTTTCTCAAACCTAAGCACATCCACATACCTGTCTGTCTGTCATTCTGAATACTCTTTTTACTGCAGTCCACAGTGGCTGCTTAGCTATGTGCTTATTTCACATGGGCTGTAGACACTGCATTGTTAAACTGCCAGGAATTAGGGTGGGAGAGGGGTGAAACGGGTTGAGAAAGTAATAGTACATGAAGTTCTCACTTAGTATAATGGAAAAGCAAAATTCTAATAACGTTTCTCACTGATTAGGAGTCTGCTCATAGTTATGCCTGCCGCCCTTAAACTCTTCTATTTAATCGGCAGGCATACTAACTCCTACAAGGAAGAGTCGGTACTTGCTGTTTTTTGTAGTCCAGGCTGTAACAGTCACGCTACACACATCATCGTACCCGACACTGTCATAACTTGGACTGTTGTGTATGCTTTGATGAACTGCCTGTGTTCTGTAAGGCCTTACCTTTGTATTTTAATTCTGGGATTTCTCTTTCGGTATGTAGTGCTCAGTAATTTCAAAGGAACTACTTAATTGTGCTTCATTGTGTTATTTCTGATGCTCTGTGATTACTCCAAAGTGTAATAGGTGTCACGCAACAATAAACTGGAGACATTCAGATAAGATGGCAGTAATGACAGCATCATGGTGTTTTGACAGCTGAGTGACACCCCCGTGGCTTCATAAATTATGGGGGATGAAATGACAGTATTCCCCATAAAACAAGCTGCCTATCATCACACGACACAGAAATTCTGTATCTTTGAGACCCTTCATGAAAACAATGAAACATACTTCAGGCAGGGTAACGTTCCTCCACTCATTAATCAGATGCAACATTAACTCCTTGTACACGACTTTCCCGGATGCTCATGCACTGCGGTAGTATGTCTGGCTGGGAGGCACAGAGCTTTTGCCTTATATGAAGGAAAGCTTTGCCAAGAAACCATTTAAACAGGGAGAATCTGAAGAAGCGAAAACTTCAAAAGTTAATACATTTTTGGGGAGATTTGTCCTCTCTCTTGCCCATCTGGTTGTTTTTTCCTTTGATAGTGAAATTAGTTCAAAAACAGCCAGCATGTCATTATTGGACAGTTAACATTGAATCCAGCCTAGCTCAGAGTGGTGTTGGGCTTTTTTCATATTTCATGTTTCATGTTGATGAGTTTTTGTGGGTAACTGCAATATTTAAATGTTAACTTTTCTGGTCACCTGGGATGTTTGACCTCATGGAAAAATAGCATTCAATAAATAAGTCAGTCAGTCAACCAACAAAACAGGAAATCAACCAATCACTGAATAAATGTAGTTATAGTAATATAGCCCTATGATATCTGCGCAGGAACAGTGTTCCTGAGGAGCCTTCATCAGGTCCGGGGATTAGCTGATGTTGAGCAAGCTGTTAACAGCAGCCCTGAGCAATTCCCTGCCCCGGGTGGCCGCAGTCGTACCCTGTAACTGACAGGAGGAGATTAGAGGACAGGTAAAGGGGAATGCCACGTGATAACGGACAGAACACAAAAAACCTTAACTGCGACGTGCGACCCTGTGAAGCTCCGCGGTTCTCAGGTTCATACAGATGCATTCTAATGACCTGGTCCCCCCACTCTGCCGTCCAGCTGATTATTCACCTGATAGTCATGCAGTGCGATGGCTGGGGAAATGGGCAGTGCAGTGAGAAAGGAGGTAATTCCTCTTTTAACCTGTGCTCTTCTGAAGAAATTCTAATCAATTTGCTTGCATAGAAATGGCTAAATTACTGTCCCCACCCTCGCATGCGTGTATGCAGGTACGCATGGGTCCATGAGCTCACCGGTGGGTGTAGGGTGATACGCATAGACACACCGTCTGTGAAAGTGACAACTGGTTTACACCTGGACAATCAATATGAAAGTTGACCTGTAGTCATCCTTTCCTTGTGTATTTTAAATGGCCCAGCCTGGCCTATACACCTTAAACCCAGCCCATCACAGGGCATGAACCTTAAACCAAAATTACAAAATAAACAATCAGGTCCTTCACCATCACATACTTACCAAAATAAAGTACAGTGTCCGGAGTACTCATACTTGGCAAAATAACACAGTGTCCAGAGTACTCATATTTACCAAAATAAAGTACAGTGTCCAGAGTACTCATACTTGGCAAAATAAAACACAGTGTCCAGAGTACTCATATTTACCAAAATAAAGTGCAGTGTCCAGAGTACTCATACTTGGCAAAATGAAACACAGTGTCCAGAGTACTCATATTTGCCAAAATAAAATGCAGTGTCCAGAGTACTTATACTTGGCAAAATAAAGTACAGTGTCCAGAGAACTCATACTTGGCAAAATAAAGTTAAATGTCCAGAGAAATAAAGTACAGTGTTCAATATAGATATATAGTGACAGGCACCATCTGCACATTAACAGAAAGCTCTATATCATTTCTCAAAGCTCAGATAACAAAAAAACCTGAAATCTGCTCTATTTAGCATGACTCCACAGTCCCTCAGCACAAGACTGCAGTGCAATAGGTCAGCATCTGACCCCTGAAAATGTCTAACCCATGTGGAATCAGGCCCAATGGACCTTGCTGACAGGGCGCCATTGATCCGCTCCATCAACACCCATTCTGACCACCAGCACCAACCTGCCAGCGTTAACAGCAGTCACCACTATTGCTGATGCTGCAAGTGTTCTGTTCAGTTTCCTCTTTTGCCCCCAGTTATGTATTCATTTGCTGTCAAACACCTCTATTATTATTCATTAATTTTGAGCTGTCAAGTCCAACTAGGCAAGCCACCCATATGTGCAGCGCACAATAAATCTATGTCAAACCAAAGCAAGCTGCTTAAAGAGACCGGTTCCCGAGGATCACACTCATGCTAATAGTTCACGGTTCAGATTCATGCCCAATGTCCGCTTTAGGTGTCATCTCCATTCACAGAACCACCACTGGAGGCAGACTCCAGCCCTGGCTGGCCAGGCCGCTGAGTGGAAGAGGGCCAAGACAGAGCCTGGAGGGCCCAAAGGAGTTTCTGCATACACATGAGCAAGAATGCCAAATTAGCTGCATAACACCCAACACAGAATACTGAATAATGGATATCCTCTGTATGAGTGGTGCTGCCTTTTGTCCAATGCATTTTTAGTTTGTCTTTTTTAATTAGTTTTTATTTTAATATATTAAAATAAAAGTTTGGATCATTTTTATTTGTCTATATTTTTATTGAGCTTCATAGTATAATTTAAATTCTAGTTTCTACAAAGAAGCCCTCGAATGACCCCCACACAGCACAAAATCTATTATGAATAATGGCACAGCTTTAATAAACATTGTAGAGGGTTTCAACCTCCGGCTTTTGAGCAGGGTTGGTTAATTTCCAAGAATATTAATGCATGAATGAAAGTTATATTTATATAGTGCTTTTCGAGACACCCACATACATAATATGCTATATTTCCAAAGCCACAGCTTTCTGTGACTGTCTGGAAGGCTGGGGACCCCTAACCCCAGAGCATATCTCTCACACACCATTAGCAGCGCCCATCTGTTCAAGGAGTAGACTGCTAACTGTTAGCCAGCATTTTGAACTTTAGATTGAATTAACTGGGGAGCTTCTTTAGGCAAACATGAAGTTAGCATCTGTTGTACGCGGGCTAGAGTTTTAATTAAGGCTATCGATGTTAACGCGTTAGCGTTAGTGGAAATTTTAAAGTCAGAGCACGTTATTATTTTTTTGATTAGGTTAACGCGTTTATTTTTCAGCGTATATGTGATTAATCAGCAAGGTGTACAATTAAAAAAATGAATTGTCCACGATACACTGGCTCTGTCGCAGGTGTCCTCAATCTTTTTATTAGCCATTCACACTAATAAATTGGAGAAAACTTGCTATTGTCTAGTCTGGTATCATTGTGGACACCACACTGAATATGGACCAGAAAAATCAAAGGGGAGAGCTGTCTGAGGAGCTCAGCAATAACATTGTAGATAACCATGTTAAAGGTAAGGGCTATGAGCCTATCTCCAAGCAGCTTCATGCTCCTGTGACTACAGCTGCAAATATTATTAAGAAGTATAAAGTCCAGGGGACTGTGGCAACTGCCCAGTATGTGGCCGCAATCAGAAGGCCAATCAGAAGGACAGTGCGGATGGCAGACAAAGAGCCAAGGAAAGCATCCAAAGCCGTTCAAGCTGAACCCCAAGGTCAAGGTGCGTTACTGTCTGATCTCACCATCCATTGCCTTTTGAACAACAGTGGGCTCCATGGATGATGACTCAGGAGGACTCCACTGTTGAAAGGATAGCTTAAACAAAACAGACTGGAATTTGCTAAAATGCATGTTGACAAGCAGCCAAGTTTCTGGGAAAATTTCCTTTGGACTCCGTTGTGACAAAACTGGAGCTTTTTGATGTCACATCAGCTCTACGTCCACAGATGGGAAGATTAAGCTTTTAAAGGAAAGAACACCATACCTACTGTAAAACATGGAGGGGGCTCTGTTATGTTTTGGGGCTGCTTTGCTGCGTCTGGCGCAGGGGGCCTAGATTCTGTGCAGGGCACGATGAAGTCCCAAGACTATCAAGGCATCCTGGAGCAAAACTTACTGCTATGTGTCAGAAAGCTCAGCTTCAGTCACAGGTCATGGGTCCTCCAACAAGATAATGACCTAAAAGCTAAAGGCACTCAAGAATGGCTGATAAAAAACACTGGAGTATTCTTAAATGGCCCTCTATGGGTCCCGATCTAAATCCTATTGCTCATCTACAGAATGATCTGAAAAATGCATTGTGGAGAAGGCATCCTTCAAACCTGCGGCAGCTAAAGCAGTGTGCTCAGGAAGAGTGGGCGAAGCTACCTGTGGGCAGGTGCAGAAGTCTCACTGCAAACTAGGGAGATTGCTGCTAAAGGTGGTGCAGCAAAATATTTAGTTAAGGCTACCATCTTCTTTGTCCATGCCATTTTCATTTGTTTTTGTTATGCAAAAATATTCACTTGAATGAAAAAAAAGCAATGTCTGATTTGTGTTACACATTAATGTTTGTCAGTTTCAATTTATTTCAGAGATATGCGTGGGTTTATTTTTTTTTGTGGAAGGGTACCAGCACATTTGTCCACATCTCTAGGCTGATAGACTATAGGCAGGCTTTAAAACACAAAAACAGAAGTTAGGAAAAAGCACACAACAGATAATGAGTCAGTAACTGAAGCAACAACGCTCACTCAGCTGCAACAACCCTCACTCAGCATTAAAATAGATGACCACTTAATCATGGCATCATAGCAGATTGTGATATACCAATGCTTCTAATCCCACTGTGACCCAGTCGCAATAGAACTTGCCCTCCTTTGTGATATACTCATCAAATTTGACATTACAGCAGACTGCCACTTCACATTTGACACAAAAATTACAAATTGTGAATATTATGCACCGTGAGAGCAGAATAGAGGATCACTCACTTATTTTGACAACACCTTATGTAATCAAATAAATCACATAAAATGAGTGCATGCATAACTCATTTAAAATCTCCCCTTGATTGGTTAGGCAGCAGCACTACCCTTGGAGGCACTGTAGGGATGAACAGAATGAAGTCTGGTCAGTTCCGCATGCAAAACATCCGTCCTCCAGCTCTTCCTTTGTAACAAATTGACTTCCAAACTGACTTCCTGCATATCTCCCGTCGTGTTTACCCATGATACCTGGCGTGTATTAAAACACCCTTCATTAGTCATGCCAAGGGCTCATTAAAACAAGCCATGTGTAACATCCAATAACACAATATCACTAAACAAATGCAAAATAAGTAAACATTCACGAAATGTTGATGCTGATTATCTTCATCTCCCATTTTGAGAAGAAAAGCATGTTTGGTCAGAAAGGGGCACGCTGCTGAAGGTACAGTTCTTGAGTTTCACTCAGGAAAATCACACGAGGTCTTTTCCACGTGGAAGATCATTAATAGCTGAATTGGTGCACTAATAAATCAGTCTCCATTCAGCCAAATCTCCAAAAAAATGTGCGGGCGACTTCCCAGGCGGCAGTGGCAAGTTCTAACGCCTCCTGCCTCATTCCGTAGATCACACGGCTTGTTGTCTTAAAAACGAAATTGACATTTCTCAGCGGGAAGTGTGTAGCAATTTGGCAAGAGCCATAAAGAGAGCGTACAGGTTCGCATCACAATTAATGCGGCGATAATGAGACCACGGAATTAAAGTTAGCAAGTAATAAAACTCAATCTTTCTACTCTCCTTTGAGTCGTCCTAGTGGGTGTGGTAGCAATAGAGAACACAGCTGACCAGGGAGAGCAGACAGAATTCTGGGTAGCAGAAGTCACGCTCTAGAGCAGTGGCGGCCAAATGGGATGCAGGGAGCCAATGGGTAGCCCACATAACATTTACCAGAAATCAGATATGCACAAACACACACACATTGTTGGGATTACGGTTTTTCCCCATAGAATAAAATAACATGAATACAAATGTGTGTGTGAGAGAGAGAGAGATAGAGCTTTCTTTGTCTTCCTGAGTCCTTCCTGGTACTGTGGTTTTGCCTCACAGTCCAAAAATATGCTCAGGTTAATTGGAGTCACCCAATGTGTCCTGCAATGGGTTGGTGCCCTATCCTGGGTTATTCCCTGCCTTGCACCCAAAGACTCTGGGACAGGCTCCGGACCCCCTGCAACCTTTAATAGGAAAGCTGGTTTCAGAACTCTGATGGATGAGTGTATATGTGTGTGTATATATTTATACATATATACATACACACACACATATATATATATATAAATATACACATAATTGTACAGGCACCAATTAGCCATAGCATTAAACCACCTGCCTAATATTGGGCAGGTCCCCCTTGTGCCATGAAAACAGTTCTAACCCACTGAGGCACGGGCTCCACAAGACCTCTGACAGTGTCCTATAGTGTCTGACACCAAGATATATATTGTTTTGTCTCAGATAAAGCAGAGTGCATGCATAAAGATAATTAGTTTAACCCCCCCATATATCTGAGGGTTGCTGCAATGGGTCCATTGTAGGAAACATCTATCGTGCCCTTTTACAAAGCTACTTTCTGGTAATTGCTTGGGATATTTTCTGCAGTATAAATGTTGATGTAAAGCGTGAGGAAAGGTCACCATGGACGTTTTCACTGCTTAACAGGAACTGGATACAAACATTAGCCTGCTGTTCTGACAGATGCTAGGACACCTAGCCGCTAACATACGCACTTGCTAATACATGCTAATGAGCACGTAGTCGCTAATTAAGAACACTGATAAGAGGTACGATAAATAAAGCGAACCGCGGGTTTGCCTTGTAGTGGGTTCTTCATCACGATCTAGCGCAGTACTATTAGCATTGATTAGAGTTGATTAGGCGGCTCCACACTCGGCTCGCTGTGTCTGGATCCCTACGGAGTCCTCACTGGCTCCCCATTTCAGGTAAGTGACCCAGATTCGCTGCATTGTTTCTTATAGTGACCTGAGCCCTTAGCCACAGGTGGGGGCTTCTAGCTTTGATTCAGACCTGCAAATGTGCGGGAAAATGGCTGGATAACCGGCACATGCTGGTGGGAAAGAAAATATGCTTTTCAAAAGTGTGCGTGTCAGAGCACATCGCCTCCCGCCTTCTTAATGGGGAATCTCTTCCTCCTCCCGCTCAGGTGCTATTACAGTCTGCCATGGGAAGGCTGTGCCATAGGTCCCTGCAGGGGGGTGGGGGCACCTGCAAAGAGAAAAGTGGCTTAAAGCAAGTCAAACCTGCCAGCCAGTCTCATTGTCAGAGCAATATGCATACCGATTTCCATTGCCAGCCATCTGTATTTCATGAGGGGGCTCTCAGCTTGTTTTTTCATTTTTGGGCAAAACATTACAGGAACGGGGGTGGTACGGGGAGAAACCAAAACAGCAAACGGGTTTTGTGCTTCCTTGTTGGTTTGACGAACTGCAGCACAGATTTAAAGCGCAACAGGCATGGAAAGACCAGCATGGAAAGACCTGCGTGGAAAGACCAGCATGGAAAGACTGGAGTGGGCCCTGCACTATTTCTGCAATCGCTCTGCCAAATACGCTGCATCCCACTGCGACCCTCAGGGATAGATGAAACAAAAAGATGGAGTGGTGGGGGATCAGGCACATTTTGGGGGAAAAAATGTTCCTCCCCGTGTTGCGGATGGGTGGGTGGGTGGTGTGGGATTCAGCTGGGCAGAGACCCGGCGGCTCGAGATGAAGCTGCCAGCAACAGGCAGCAAGAAGAGAAAATTGTCACCGTGAAAAAGATGACGGTGCAGGGACAGCGAGTCACTGCGAGTTTTCGGGGCGGATGAGTTGTTACATGGGAGAGAGACTCGGCAGGGGGTGGGGGGCCTGGCCGGGCGTGGGGGGGCAGGCCATCCCTGACTGCCTGTGCCTCATTATCCCATCACATAGAGATGCACCGCCAAAAGAGACACATTACCGCTAATGCGCTGTAATGAGTGCACCAGGGTGGGGGTGGGCACGGGGGCAGGGGATCTTACATCCCACATAGACGCATGTCACACCTACCCAGAGCAGCCCCCAGACAAACACCACCTTCTATCCCTCTATACCCCCCCACTTTGCCTAATCTCATCCTCCCCCTGCGTGCTTGCTACCCCTGGTTGGCCTTCAGCAAAGGATTAGGGCGAGATTCCCAGACCTCCGATCCCCCTTTACTTTTCAGCTTTCCTGCTGAAATGCACCGCACCAAATAAGTCTGATGGTTCTGCCCCGCCCCAAGCAGCATGCCCACCCCCCTCCGCTCTGCCCCGGATTAGTCCAACAGCACACTAGCGCATCGATTATTCCCCATCCTTCCGTAGGCTGCCTGCCGGCTTCCGCTACCATCCAGATTTCCTAAGAGGGGGCCGCGGTCTGGATACGTACAGACATGCAAAGACACTGACACATGCCGACATACAGGGACATAGCGACAGGGCAGGCAGCGGGGAGGGCGGCTGAATACATAGTTCATCACAGCGACAAATCTGTATCTGTTTTCTGTTTTTCACATAAGTGAAAATAAAAGACTTGCTTTTATGGAATTATTTTTGTTGATATTATTCATTTAGACTTTAGACCCCTGCGGCTCCAGTGTCCTTAGATCACCTTTGCCAACATGCTAGCAAACACATGCCCATGGATATAAGCTTACATGCATGCATTTTCAAATCATTTACACAATCAAAGAGACTTTAGTTCTCCCGATTTTCATAACGGGATGAAACGCGTAACAGTGTTGGAAAGACAGTTAAGCAGATGAGAGGAACAGTTTGTTTTTCCAGAGCGAGTAGCTTCTGATATGATAATAGCAGAATGGTGTGTCTGTCCTGGCAAACCTCAGGGTAATAATCATGCGATATTCCCCTGGGGAATTTGCTGGATAAACAGCAGGTGAGTGTGAACGCGATCAACCAGGTGCAGCAGATTTTCTACCCAAATGGAGAATGCCGACATGTTTATCCCCACGCTGGTGACTTTCTGCCCCTGCTCTCACCCATTTCACCTCCTTCTTTGCGTGTCCTTCGTTATTCCTATCCATGTCTGTCCATCTTCACCCCAGGTCACAAAACAAAACAGGTCACAACGTTAGATAGTTCATGGGAATACAGGGACACAGACCCAGATGAGTTCCACTGCACTGGTCAGTATTACTGAGTATAACTGGCTACCCCCCAACACACACACACACACAATTGATTGACTTTTGCACTTGCTACCATTGCCACAGTAAGACAGAAAGTATTTCCCAAATGCTGAAGGTTGGATAATAGCCAGTGAATAGGACTGAGCCATTTTTGTATAGGTAGAAAGCAGGGGTCAGTAATCAATCATAAGCACTCTGTCAATTCCCCACCAAATCTCGACTGCACTGGCCCTCCCCAATAAGAGAGTAACCATAGTCATTTCATTCTTTAAATGGCATTTCCTGGTATAGTATGTGTTCACTCCCCCCACATCCTCAGTTCCGGGACTGTTCCCAAACAAGATTTCACTGTACTACTGATTTTCACCACTGACTTTTGATCTTCTCACCAAGGATCACCGTTAAATAAGAATTAGTAACTAAACTGGAAAGCGATGATTCATTTGGGCAAAAATGCACCTTGGTGACATCAGAGGGTTATATTTTTCTATAAGCAGAAGTTGCCCATTCATGGCTCTCGGAATCCATTCGACTTTTGCCATGCAGGATATCTCCTCGGGGCAAACATGATGTGATTAAAGTGCTTCTGCCCAGACTCCTGTGATGACTACCCCTTGAGATGGTGGGCACCATTAACATCTGTTGCTTTCTGATCAACTGGCACTGTCTGACACAGTCTCGGGCAGCAGGGAGCCATCCCCACAAGCTGCTGAAGATTTCCCCGGATGCCGGCTAGGGACGGCATCATAAATAATGCATCATCAGAACTAGTCGTGCATGTGCACTGGCTTTTTCCCACTGGGACCCACCTTCGCACCTCCTCTGCCCTTTCTCCCTGATGTTATTTACTGCTCTAGTACTTGGCATTTGCTAAGAGGTGGGGCTGGATCAGGACAGCGGCTGTAATGGAGTACAGGCATAGGCACTGAGGGCTGGAACTGAGACAAGTCTCATTGTCAGTCTCGTTGTCAGCCTCTAAGTCTTCAGCCAAGTGTTTAATAAAGCTTTCATTGGTGAGGACACCCACTCCCCCCACCCACACAGCGATCCAAATGAGGGGCAGGAAGAGGAACATCACTTATACCGACATGGACTTTCGGTAATAATCCTCTCTGAGTGCCTTGACTCATGCTCATGTTTGTAAAAGTGCAAATGGTAACCCGGGGACTTTTCAGGCTATGCAGCGGACACCCTAAAACCGCTGTGGACTGCCAGGAGGCCAAAGGTCGTGGGTGACTGATCACGCTTGGTGTAGTGCAGAGAAGCCCCATACATAAGTGTGATGCTCACGGCTAATGGTAGAACAGGGGCACAGAGGCCTGCCGTGGGAACTGTGATCGAAGTCCCTTATGTCTGTTTCCAAAGGTCACAATCTGTTGTGGCAGACAACAGCGCGGGCCGCTGCAGTGATTTTGGACCGGGAGTGTGCCGATGCATGACTGCTGTCCACGCCTTGACATCCACCGTCTGCTGCTTCGCCACGGACCCCCTGGCAGATGCACCCCACGGGACTAACGCTACAATCTGAGACTTGGATGGCAGCACCGGTGGTCAGGGGACAGCTCTATTCCGTCAGGCAGCGTCGCTGGACACGCAGTGTCACCAGATCAAGGTCCTGTCTGCCACACTTGTGGAAGGGACACCAAACAAACCTATGGGAAGGGGGTGTAGTGAGGTTGAGAGAAATGAAAAGAGTAAACCATTTGTGACAGCCTCCGTTTTTAACTAAATTAGTGCACTATGACCCATGAGATGAGGTCAGAATTAAACTGTAAGCAGCTGGAGAGTCTTGCATATTAAGCAAGCTGACAAAACAAAGGCAGAATAAATTATTGATATCCTTTTTGAAATAACTCGGACCAGCATGTAAATTTACACATAAATGCATATGGGCGGACATATACACACATGTACACTTCCTTCCGTTAATCAGCTGCTTGTACTTTAGGGACAATCAACATAGCATTCATACACAAGCCATGGATTATTTGCGATCAATCTGTGCTGCCCTCTACTGACAGCCTTAAGACCAACAACTTGCCAGGAGAAGTCTGCACCAAGACCAAATTCAAGGCACTAATTTCACTGTTTACAAACCACCTGTCAAGTTTAACTTTGGCCAGACAACCACCTACCTCACGCTGACACAAACCTGCCATGGTAACAACGTGATAAGTGGTGCTTGCATCCCGGTCTTTCTCCTACCCCCCTGAGGTTGTGCCACCCCTGTACATTTATTTGACACTTACCCTGAATCATCTTCATCTTTTCACATCAGATTTTCTTGGTGATGGTCTTGGCAGTGCCAAGCAGGTCAGAGCAGACTTTGCTTACCGGGACCATAGACACGGAGGCCTAGATAGAAATTCTGGGCCCCCTGACAAAATGTCGCCTTGGCTCCCTTGCTAGAGCTGCTACTTTTTATCTGAATAAAAACCAAGTCCCCCACTTACCAGGGGGAGGCTGAAGGCGGGAGGTCCCCCATGGTAAACTTTGCAGAATGGAGGTATAATGTTCTGCATTTGAATTATAGTATTCATATTCAGGGGCCGGCAGTATATGGAATCCAGCAGGTACCCATGTGACACTCCTGCCCAGATATGCTGAAACCAGCTGGGCGATACCGCCACTCCACCGCACTCTGGGTCTGTGCCAAGGGCTTAGAGTTGCTGTTAAGTTAAAATCAGCCTTACCCTTCAGGACTGCCGTATGTTTTGCATGCTGATGTTCTTAGGGCAATGCCGGCAGGTTTACCAGACTAGAAGCTAACTAGAAGAAGATCTGTCTCGATGAGCAAATGGGAATGCTACCTGACAGGGGACTTTCACAGAAATCCCTCCTTAGGCATACTGATTTCAGAGAAGTGGATGGGGGACAGCCAGGGGGCGTGGCATTTAAAGGGGACATGAAACACAAGACGTAGCTGGCATAAATTACAACATGGCTCCCCACTCTAAAGCCCTTACAGGTTTAACACTTTCAGTGAAACTGGATTAAAAATAAGTAATCCAAACTACCAGGCAAGTGCAGCACCCAAGTCTGTCATATTATAGCACATTAAAATAAAGCTTTCCAGTCTCATATTAAGTAATCTGGTATCAAAGATGTGTGGTTCAAACTAGATATTTCAGTTATATTGGTTAATTAGCCCTGGTATGTGACCCCCAGTGTCTAGCAAACTAGCTAACTGACTAGCAGGCCTGCTAACTTCCAAGATGATGGAACTAACAGCCAGACTGCGGCTGCGGACAGTAACATCAACCTAAATCAGAGACTTTGAGACTCTTTCATTCATACCGATATTGCAAACATTACCAGCAGCACTGGGGTTTGTGAAGGGTGAGCACTAGCTGTCTGCTTTATGGGATCGCAAGTATAAGACCCCAGTTACCAGGGTAACATCGGCATACCACCATGAAGGCCGGAGCACATCCAACAGGAGTAACTGTGGTCAATCTCAAGCTACTGGTCAAACTTAAGCAACTGCTGGACAAGACTGCATTTTTCGCCTGTTATCAAATCCTCATGTAACTGTTTAAATATCATTTGAAAATCATATCAGCTAGTTATTTTGTGCTCCCCTCAATGAAGTATTTAAAAAAAAATCAAAAAATATATATTTTTGGTGAAAATGTCAATATATGTGTGCAACTGTTCTCTTTATATGAGTAACAGGCCAGAAGGTAACAGGACTGAGTTTTATCACATAATAAAATATCATTAAATTTATCATTAAATTTATGAACCACAGCCACGTTATTAGAGCTAATGGCATGATAACATTGACTACATTCAAGTAACTTACCAAAAATGTATTTTTAATAAATCTAAGTCTAAGAAATCTAAATCCAATAAATAGTTTGGAAAACAGGACTGAGCGCTGAGTTTGAATGCCTCAGACATACCTACATCATCAAAATTACAGGAAAGAATGTGAGACACTGTAGCTTACTTTTGCTTTTCCTGTGGTTATCAGGCGACTGAGATGCCGCCAGTTCTAGCTGAACATGCAATTGTGGAATGTACCAAATTCTTTAGGGGCAGAAATGTAGTAGGATAACAGAACTGAGTGAAAACCTGGGGGCACGTCTAAAATGTGTATTTTAACTAGCATATTATGAATACATATTATATATTTAAATTAATATTAAATGGGAAATACTGTCACACAACAATACAAAAAAATGTGTAGGGTTTTAATGTAATGTGAAGGGTTTTAATCATTATCTTAGTAGCAGTAGTGCAGTAGAGCAGAGACAGGTGACAGTCTCTATTAGTGTTCTAGGTAGTTTCTATTAATGTTTCACATTATGCATGCTAAATTTGAAATGAGGACATTGTGGAGGACACTCAGTTTGTTAATAACATGTATTATGAAGCTACTTTTCATGCATATTTATACACATAATGTCCTATGGACAAAAAGGGCAGTGATTGGGTGGGACGACCCAGTGGCCTGGCCACTGTTTTGCAAGAGGAACGGCTCAAAATCCCTCT
This sequence comes from Petrocephalus schoutedeni, assembly GCA_026780765.1. Classification (NCBI taxonomy): domain Eukaryota; kingdom Metazoa; phylum Chordata; class Actinopteri; order Osteoglossiformes; family Mormyridae; genus Petrocephalus; species Petrocephalus schoutedeni. The sequence continues at coordinate 28,007,751 of JAODKL010000118.1, forward strand.
GCCCACTGTGCAGGACGTGTATTTTGTATTGCCTACAAAAGGAGGTACTACATCATACTAATAAATTAATGTGTTCTAAAACCAGGTGTTTCTGTTTAATTGTCCAACCCCTTTTTAGATCTGGTAAAGTTTAATCTGGCCTTCCTAATCTGGAGGCATACTAACAGTGAAGTCTTCTCTTGATTGCAGAATTTCATAATACCCTATCTTCTGTTCTTGACTTAGTTAACTGACAGTTAGAATTTTTAAAATACTTTTTGGTCAGCACATAATTCCATACATGTCATTTAGTTTTCATGTTTTTATTCTAAAATATACTTATTACTACAAGTAAGCCTTTCTATGGATAGGTGAGTCCAAATTTTTGACTGGTACTATATATTTATATTAATAGAATTGTATTGTGTTAATGATATTAATACTATTAATATACATATATAATATAGTGCCAGTGAAAAGTTTGGATGCACCTACCCATAGAAAGGTTTACTATTGGCTGACTGCAATTCATCTGGACCAAAACCTATTCCTATTATTTCCCAATACAGCAACTCTTGTAATACAGAAAAGGTGACACATTCAGTGACCTTTAGACAGAAATAATACGATTGCATAGTTAATTAGCACTATCATTTAGAAAATAGATAGCAAATAGATGGTTCTCAAAGTATTCCAGAATTTACCCTTTTATTCTGAGTGCATGTGAAACCAACACTGAGTGTATATTTATGTGGATGTCATGAAGTTATGCGACAACAGTCATTAAAAATTCCATCATGTGACCACTAGGGAACACCCAAAACCTAACAATCATTTGTTATTCACATTAACAGCTCAGTTGGCATGTAATGAGGTAACTGTATACAATTATATACCTGGGGGCAAAACTCTGAAGGTGATAATGTACAAGAAAAAATGCTCACCAAAAGGCATTTCGATTAGTGCTTTCAGAATACCCTGTGCAATGATCTACCAATTAACCAACGGTTTATCACTTCCCAAGTTCCCTTAACAGAATTAGTGGAGGATGTTCACACCCCCAACAGAAGTTCTGAACCACGTATCTTAAAGGCTGTCACATGAAGTTCAATAGCAGTCGACCACCAGAGGGCACAGGAGCACTCTGAGGAGCACTACACCCCAAAGATAAAGCAAACATTTCAGCCCCGCCATAGCCATGATTCATACCTCACAAAATATTATTTCTGAAGGAATCCAAAACAACAATACAACAAACAAATATTTTGCATTTCATGAGTTTGTTAACAGCTATATAATTAAATAGCATCCTCCCCCCCAGGATGTAAACAAATGTGAGCAATAATGGGAGAAATGAGATTTTGAAACCATTCTGGGGGGGATTTCTGTGCACTGTGAACCACTGTCTGGTTTAGTCCACATTCTAACGGTTAAAAGCTCTGAAAGGGTTCAGTCAGGGAGTCACTAAGAGCTCAAAGTTATTCTACCTTCCGCGACTGTGCATTTTGAAGCCAGACATTTTTCAGTTTTGTTACATAAAAAGAAATTATAATAATCCTCAAGTACTTTGGTCAGCAAGTGCCATAAGGTCAGCACTGTGCATGCTTCAGAAGCACATGGTCTACTTAGGAAAAGGTTAGGCACTTGGAGCAAAGCCAAAGCTTGCAGCCTTTCAGAGTAGGCCTCCATATGCTGTCCAGCAATCTTTGCCCCAGCAAACAGGCCAGGGCTGTGGATCTGTGAGCTGGGGTGAGTGAGGGTGAGGGAGCTTGCGGAGGATGTCAGTGTCAGTCTGTGCCGTCCTGTAGCAGAGGGGTCCTTTTAGTTGCAGAGGTGGTTGGGTCCATAACTGGGTGAGATGGAGTGAAACCTTCAGAGCCATGTTTCTGCCAAAGCCAGTGGAGAGAGTAGTGGGTAAAAGGTGATCAGGGACTCGCAATAAACACAAGTTCAGCACCAGGTTAGTGACCAATTGTTTCAACAAGCCCGGCAGCAAACAAAGACATTCACCCTGGTGATTTCATCAATACCAGCTGATATAGATTTACTACACAGTTCTGCAACTAAGCACAGTCGAGAACCTCTGTGACCACACAAAGAGACAGCAGATTTAGACCCCTAACGTTACAGTCATGTAGCAGAAAGGCATAAATTTACATCTGGGTCTGTGTATGAAGACTGCTATAGAATAACAAGAGAGCTACATTGTGGTAAACCTTTCATCTAGACCGTTTTCATCTGTACAGACTAGAGGGTTTTGATGGCCAAAAAACAAGCAAGTCTGCAGTGAGAAATAGAGAAGCATTTGTCCAATTTATTCTGCTAGAGAGGAGCTGGTACTTGTCATAACATGAAGTGTAAAAACTCAACATGGAAATGAGGTGCGGTTATGCAATGAGGAAGAACCCGAAAATAAACTTTGATGATCTCGCAAGGAGCCTTTGTTTAGCTGTATGTGCAGAACATCAGGTAACGTGTTAATCCTGTTACCTACCTGTGCCAGCCAAGACAACCTTTTCAGGCTGTCCCTGAAAAACACTCTCGTCGTTTACCCTGTCTTTTACGTAGCCCTAAAACACAATCAAGCCTTGTTTAATCTTAATGTTGGATGAAATACTTTGGCTTTAATTGGCTTGATTAAAAGGTTGTGATAGCCATGACATTTATTTAGTTATTTCGGTGGGTTTTAATTACAACTTATTCATGCAATACAATCAAGTAGGTAATTTGGAAAAGATCGTCAGTTTTTAAAGGTAAACTTCAAGTCACCATCATCGAACAAGGTGAAGATTGACCTACCAAATATCGTTATACGTTTTTTTTTTCTCCATAATTACAACGATTAAACAATTCAGATTCGCTGGAGCACTTAAAATTCTCAAAAACCTTGACAGTCAGTTCTGACGAATCACAGAAGTTCATGATTCTCATTATAATTTCCCCACACCACTGGCATCTTGATGGCCTTAATGTGTTAAACACAAACAAACCCCATTGCCCTGCTGCTTTGTTGACATCCCTTTCCCTTGTCTCAAAGATCTCTGAAAGAAAAATACAGCAGTGACGCGCATTCAAAACCAAAGCAATCCCAATCAATCCCAATTGCTCCCATCACTACGGACAACGATACAGTTGAATGCAAGCAAGTCAAGAAGGGATTAACTATCACATCAATCATACGGCTTATAGCGATAAATAAAACAAAAGCAAGCTGATGCCATCAAATGTGACCAGCTGTCAGTCAAGAGAATATTGTTAAATTGTTATTGTTAATTATTGTTTTTTCAAATGTCCTGGGTAAAACTGAAGCAAATGAAAATGACTAAATGTCTGGGGGTATATTATATTTCTGGCTGGGTACAGGAACTGCAGAGGGCAAAGTGTGAACGAAATATTGTGGGGTATTCACGGGTAAGTACAAGAATAAATGTCATGTTTTTCTATTATATATTGTTTTTCGTCATCTTATTTTTGTCATGATATAGTAACTCAAACAATTATGTTGCGTTGTTTTGCCATGTTAATGCTACAGTGCTGTACCTTCTGTTGTTGCATTTACAACAAATCTGTTTTGATGGCATATTATTGTCTTAAATGTCATTACATTTAAGACAATAATATGCCATCAAAACAGATAAATAAATGTAATAAACTGAATAGGATCGAAACTGAATCCAAATCTGGATTCAAATCAAAATCAAATCGAGCTGTGAGATCAGGGCGGATTCCCTGTCCCAAACAATACCCATATTTTCCTCAAATTCTTAGTTCCTCAAAAGACTATAATTCATGTCTTGGCACATATCTTCAATTCAATCAAGTCCTTCTGAAACACGGGCATGGGGAAGAGTTTTGGACTTCAACTATTCAACTTTCAACTATTCTTTTCAGTCAGAAGTAAAAATAGAGTGGTGCTGGATCTTGGATGAACCAAGAACTGATGCAGGTTTCCACATATATTGTGTTAAGGGTTAGAAAAAAGAAATGCAATGACTCGGTCTTAAGACTGGCAGGATCTGTGGGGATATAGAAAGCATGATAAACAGGAAGGTGTGCAAACTGTGGGCTTACCCTCTCCCATTGACACAGAAGAACAGCTCCCAGAAGAGCAAGGAGGCCCAGGCCGATGAGGACGTACTGGAGGTACTCCAAAATGGCTGGCATCAGCACCAGGTCCCTGTAAAATGTGTTCAGCACCGGGCCATCGATGTATCCCTTCTGTGAAAGACAAGAGGCATGAAGTGACAGGGGCATCTAAGATAGGAAAATGGGCCAGGGCTCAGGCCGGGATAAAACTCAATGGTCAAGATTACTGATCCCCTAACCCACCCCCACCATTACAGGGTTTGTTACATGCACATCAACTCACCTCTTCAAACCAGATCATGGGCATCACCACTTCAGAGATCTTGCCAGTCTCCCTGAGAACACAATATTAAGAAAAATTATAAACTAATTTTATAGCCACACTTTAAAAACCCAACAGATTAATTGTATTGTACATTTAAATTCAGTTTCAATACTAGAAGTGTGGTAGTTATTTCTAGTTAAAGGATTCATAGTTGAACTTTTACAGTTAAGCCATACATCGTGGGACTGATTCTAGACAAGCTTCATTTCAAATAAACAGCACAAGTATATAATATTCAATGTTCTTTAGATGACCGACAACAGGCCAGAAGACGTCCTGGGGCTTACGTGATCCCTGACACCGCCTTGATGTAGAGATTGAGTTGCAGCCGAATGGACACATTCATCGGCACACCAGTCTCCTGTGGAGCAGCAGGGGGTGAGAGGTGAAGGAGCCATCCTACGCAGCAAGACACGGCTGCCTTCCATTAGAGGAGAAACTGTCTGATCAGCAGAAGTGACGGCAACCAGCCAAAAATGTGCAGGCGCCTGGCTTCTGGTCTTCATAGCAAGAAGGACGTATGACTGCTTATGTGAAAAAGGGGGTCACTCTGAAATCAGTCATACTGTGACCCCGACCACGAAAATTAAGATGGATGGATGGATGGATGGATAGGAGGATCTTTAACACCTTATCATCCCTACCACAATGAACACCTACACACTTAAACATCCTGGTCGAGTCTTTCAGCAATTTCTGGAGCATCTTTCTAAATACATGGACTGAGGGATCATAGATCTCTATAGAGCTCCAGAAACTTTTTAGACTAAAAAGTTGATCTTTCTTCATGGCCCTATGGTCAGACTTTACAGTGTTCATTTTTAACTAGTAGCTGAATAATCCCCCCCCCCCCCAAGACATTTGGATACAAACACAGAATAAAAATGCTCATTGTGAATAAAAACAGTATTAAGAACACAGAAGTAAATCAAACAAACAAACCTCACTATGCACATTCTCAAAAGATGCTACATAAAAATATGTGCATGGTGTCTAAATGACAGCAAGTCCCCATCCCCAGAGCAAGCCATCTTATCCGCTGGACAGAGTCCACCTCGGCTGTCTGGCACATTATCACTCTGGTATTTACGAGAGTATAAAGTGCGGCCTGAAGTACGTGCCGCCATGTTCCGACAATGCCGCCATTCCTGAAACAGCGTGGTATGAAGTCGCAGTGAGACCCACAGGGAGCCGACATGTAAACCTAAGCCACTGCACATCAGGCACAAGGTTAAGACACTGTATTAAATCAGATCCACAGTCCTGTTGTACTTGTTCATCCAGGTTATTTGGGAAAGTACATCATTTTTACTTCAGACCAGTGTTCTCCAGTCAGTATCACTTCGGATTTACCTTGCTTCCATTGCAGGCCACCATTACCACACATGAATGTCTCTTAAAACCACAACATTACATTTTCCTTTCCAAACAAAGGTTATAAGATTCTGTTTTTGTAATGAAAATTGTCACAGTCATCTATAAGGGCGAGGCATTTATCTTGTTAATTTCCAGTGCTAAATGTCAAATTCTTAAATTATGAGCCATACGAGACATCTAAATAAGATGCAGAAGGAAAAATCCTAATTTCTGAAAGATATTTTATCCAGACAAAGAAAGCTAGTACCGCTATGTTGATAGACAAATGTCTTTGGCACCACTATACCATCAATCACGTGTTCCAATATTCATGTTTATGCTCTGAAAAAGAACCAAGTCTGGTTAAAGTTTCCAGGTAATTACTTTATTTTTTTGTTAATTCGTTTTTCGCTCAAACTCGTTTCCAGTGACACTAAACTACAGACACGAGCGGGGAGATCACAAATTGGAGATGCAGAGCCGAAGTTTTACTTGGAAAAAAATGGCAGAAAACTGCTTTAGAGAGCTCTGAAGCAAAACGTAGATATAGAACCTGACATTTCAGAGAATCCCCCCCCCCTTGCTTTTTCACAATTTCTATAAAATGCGACAGGTTTTAAAACAGTCCTTTAAATGGAGAAAAATAAATATATATGTGAACAGCAGCATTACAAATACGGAATGACTGATAAATACAGGCCACCCAGTGCTGACACTGATAAGGGGTAATTAAATCGCTGTCAATGTCAGTTACTGCAGTGTAAGCATCTGATCAGTTTCATAACAGAGTGGGCTGATTAGCCGCAGGCTTGCTATTGACAGGAACATTTCATAAAGCCCAATTTATGAGGTAATAACCCATTTAGAGATGCCATAAATGCACTGATAATTACATATTATCATTATAATCTTAACCAGTAAGTGGCCCTCAAAGTCATTTCCAATTAGCTTATCGAAATGGCCTTTATACCAGGTTGGGGACCTTGGCACAGTCAGCGACGAGCAATGGGCAGTGGCCGGGAAAACACTGAGAAGGGATCAGATTTCAGAGGCTGGCTATACAGGCAAGGGCCATGATTCATCAGACAGGCTGAAGCTTGCAGGGCAGAGCAGTGCGCCCCGCAGATGCACCTTAGCGGCAAGGCAACAGGCAAAACAGGTGCCAAGGGTTATTCTGAATAAATCTACAGGTTCTACATGTGTTTGGGGGGAAAAAACAAGGATGCTTATCCATCCAATTCAGATAAGATGGGAGAGACCTCACTTTTATGCTTATATTGCCAGATAAGCAGATAACAAAACTGCATAATCATACATCAAAGTTTACATTTTCTTGCAAACAGTTACAATGGAGTGTCACTGTAGATAAACACTGGTGCTGAACTGATAACTTTGGAAGGCCGTTTAGTAATGTAACAGTATTCAGTGCTTGGAGGAGGAAGAGGGCCGTATTCTGTAGAAATGACAGACCTCTCTATAGACATTAGCATTCTAAATGGAAGTCATTTTTCACTGAACCTTGCTAGACTGGGAGAGGCTGGGGAAGCATCTGGTACAGGACATGGAGTGGGGGGGGGGGGGGGGGGGGGATAGGCATCTTCACCCCCCATTAAGACCAAAGGAGGAGGAGTAAAGAAAAATAAGAAGCAGCTCACATGCTTTGTAATGTGGGGGACTATCAGCACTTACAGAGCAAGCAGGGAGAGCCACTCACCGGGTGGATGTCAATGAAGAGGCCATGTTTATCTTCTGAAGGATGGAGCCCCTGTACAAACTGCCGAAGGACTGGGTCCCCGTTGTAGAAGTGTGGGTGAGAGATGAACACCGGAGAATCTGAAGGAAGCAGAAGTTGACACAGTTGGATCTGGGGTTCGGGAGAGTGGGTGGCTGCACAGTACTGTGCTTTAGGAGCACTGGCCGATGTATTGCACTGGCCGATGTATTGCACTGGCCGATGTATTGCCCACCATGAAGTTTCAGATAACCAGGCAGTCTAAATCAGGCAGGGAAACCAAAGCGGTGATTCTAGAAAGGTGCAGGCCATAATGGTTGCTTAAAAAGCCTCATTCGAAACAACAAATCTATGCTCCTCATCAGTATAGCACATTTGGTAAATCTACTAGCATAATACAGCTTCCAATTCAAATTAACAGAAGTACTTATGAAGGGCGCATGTTTATCCAGATGCCCAGGTGGACAGCGACGTGAGAGAAGGCGACTTACTAAGTCTGCACGTGCTGACGTTCTGGATGCCAGACTGCCTACAGGGGCAGAAGCCCTCATTTGGAGCATAGTCTGACCCATTGGCAAAGAGGGTTTTGGGTGCTACAAAGCGATAGACAGGAATCCCCTGCATAACCCCTGGCCTTTGGTAAACCAGCTCCATTGACCTGACAAGTCCAAAAACCACAGTCTGTTAGTTAGGTAGCACCAGGCATGAGCAAAAGCTCTGAAACACAAAAAAAAAAATCAACACACACCACTGTCAAAACAATGAGGACAACTCGCTAATTGTAAGTGGCCTTCAAATACAGGAGAACAGGATTTGTCAGGCCAGTGTGGAAGAACCCAATATGGGAGAGTAATAAAATGTCCCTCGCAGAGGAGTGAAGCAGATATATCGTAAGAAAGCGAGACTGTACCTATGTGTCAGTTGTGCTTAACCCCTATCCCGTGTTTGGGGTCAGTCTGACCCCAGAGCATCATTAAATGGTAGGCAAATTTCACATGGGGAAATTATCACGGGAAAAGGGTTAAGAAAGCAAACCTACAGCAAATCATTTACAAGATAAGCTGATGATTTAATGGTACAATCATTATCTCTAGTAATAAAGGGCCGTTACATCACCAAAAACCAGTTAACGTAATGCATAGACCTCATTAACCCGAATGACACTTATCGTATTATACCCATGCCATGTTGCAAGACAAAAGCATAGGCTCTTACATCTACTGACATGTGTTGTGGAAGCATTTAATATTCATACCAGGACATTTTAAATTAACAATAAAATACCACATTACCATAAAAAGGACTATCCTAAGACACAAAGACATACTTACTGCACATAATTAACTGCGCAAAAAAATAAAAAAAATATAGAACAGGGATCTCCAACTATTTTTCCATTAGGGCAGATTCCATCAGTGGCAAATCGATGACATGGGCCAGATTCAGTTGTGTTTTGGTTTGGATACGGACTGGTGTCCGTCCATCAGATAATTTGGGCTGACTTTTTAAAAAGGTTTTTAAATATTTGAAACATACTCTCTTTAGCTAGCACACTCCACAATTTTCATAGAAGTTATCATGATATGATACTAACAGTCAAAACATTCTTCTAAATGAATAATGTGTCCAAAGGGAGAAAATGTTGGGAAAACAGGGAATGCTGGCTAACATCATAGATTCTCATGCATTGGAACATTTATAAAACAAATGGAGTTGAACACAGATATTTATGGTTTACCGGCAGGCATCAGGACTGTAGAAGGGCAGGGTGGACTCTGTGGTCATGAAGGGGGGCCACATCTGGCCAGCTGTCCCGTTGATCATGTTGCACTGTTTGGTGCCCCAGTAGCTCAGCTGCGGTGGGTGTATCAGAGACACTGGTGAATCATCTGCTCCTTCATTCATAAGCGTCACCCTTTAACAAGGACTCTAACCGGCAGCGTAGACAGGATTAACCCAACAACCCCCATCTGTGCTACAGCTGTGGTGAAATCTAACTCAATCTCTCACACCCACTGACTTTCACACCAAGCCATCTTTTAGGAAAGACAAAAGAGCCAGGCACAAACTACATTATCCTTGCAAAACGAAAGGCACAAGCAGACACAGACACAGGCAGAGTGTACAGAAAAGCTGTAAGGAGCAAAGCATTATGGGCATTTTCACTCACCTCCGTGAGACCATTCCACGAGTCAACTTTGTGGACTTTTCTGATGTCATCCTGGCCAGTGAACACAGTGAAAAGTCCTGTGTTGGAGTTGTTGAACTGTGGATATGAAGACGAGAGCAGGAAGACGAAAGGCCCAAATTATCATCATTTGAGAGCATCTAGGTGGTGAACAGTCATGTCAGCACATGGAAGGCAGCTGGCGGAGAAGCTTTACGCACCTCGGCGAACAGACCGAACTTGCCAGAGGCAGGCAACATGCCCGGGATGATCTTGTTAAGGAACTGCACCAGCTTGCTATCGAATCCCCACATGAGCTCACCCACCGACTTCGTGAGGAAGGCCTCTTCCTTGAACGCTTTGAAGATGGAGCTAAGAAGAACACGCAACCCATGTGACAAGTGCTCTGTCATCACCGCTGGGGCCTGGAGAATAAGGGATGCAAAGGTTTGTCTGTGACAGAGCAGACCACCTGACAGGAAGTGAATGCAGTCCCAGAACGGAGGACAAGGCCGTTCTACCAAGGCTCTTTCCATTCTTAGCCACAGCCAGGGGCAGGCTTATCTGGGTATGGGAAGGCAGGGGTGAATCTATTGGTAGCCATAAACTACAATACATATACCAATGCAGCTGTACCATTTTAAAACAAACTTCATAAACAACAATTGACATTAGCCTATAAAGTACTGTAGATATATGTAGTACATAGAAGACTACACATTGTAATGACTAATTGTGTAGATTGAAATTCTAATCTACCCAAGTGCGCTTTTACAGTCACCTGGGGTCTCGTTTATAACCACTGTCTACATACAAAACGAGACCTGAAAGAGGCATACGCCACTTCCCACAACGTTGCGATTTATACAAAACAAACTTGACGGCAGAACGTGTCTCTGTATGGAAACTCTTTTTGAATTGAAGTCAGATCGTAGGAAAAATGTGAGTGGCATCATTACACGTATAATAATGCCTTGTGCTGGTGAGTCATAACTGCTACATTTAATTTCACCCGTTATCACTCGTCACATAGACATCTACTTTATCGTCGGGGGAAAAAAAAGTGGTTTTAGTTGTGATACTGAACCATAATTATTCCATAAGGACTTTTCAATTGTAAAATATACAAGCCAACTCAAATCATAAATCAAACTACACTTGAATTATTTCATCAGCGCCGTCTCACACTGCGGTTGTTGAGATGTAAATACGTGGGTTGCAATTCTTTGCTTTGCAGTAGCCATCAGATCGGACCATGTTTTTTTCTTTCATGTACAGGCACTCGTCACTCGTGACCCACCAGTTTAACGACCGTGCGGACTTACAGCCAGCTCTCTGACCGGTCGGAATTGTAAGCAATAGAAGAACTTTGGTTGTGGAAACAGCAGCATTGCGTTTTAGCATCAAACATCTCATATCGCACAGTCCGCAATCAGTCAGTATTCACTACACTGGCATTCATATTTACAGTATGCAAACCTAAGCAATATATATTAGAGCCGATTTCCCCTATTCATATACTTTTAGTATGAGTTCTATGCACTGTTTTATAAATGAGACCCTTAGACCTCAATTTCTGCTTCATCCAGCTATAGAACTTAAAATTAGGTACAATTTGCAAAGTCGACAAAATCTATAACATTAAAATTGCACTTACAAACCAATTCAAGCTCCAATAAACACCAATTGTTTAAGATTACGTGTGAATTGCAAAACCAAAAAGCAGTACTAGAAAAAAGCAGTTTGCGCTGACGTTAAACATTTTCCACTTGTTAGGGTAGATGACAATATGCATGTGATCTTCAGAGATTGTATTTTATTTTCTTTGAAAACAGTAGCTACACATGATGAGCTCTGCTGAAGCAGTGGTAATATTAGGCCAACTGCGGGAGAAAAAAAGTGCCGACTGATCCAATTTTAACCGTGCATTGGGTTATGGCATTTCTGCATGTGTTGACTAAGCGTTCAAATGAATCCATTTGCTTCCAGCTACTGAATGTCACTTTGGGGCAAAAGCATCTGACAAAATTGCATTGTTTGTGAGACAGGCATGGGAAATAAAAAGCTCTTATCTGTTATTTAGTGTAAGCTAGTTGGGTATAGAAACATAATGAATTGTATTAATAAACCCTAGGCAGGGTATTCAGTATTGTAAAATTCTGTCAGCTAAATAAATTACTCAAATTAAGGCTCTGTAGGTTATTAAACATTGTTAGTCAACGTCACTCCAAGCTTCATTGTTATGAGTTAAGCATGTTGCTAATCCATAAAGGTCAGAGGTGCCAAAAATCATACCAGAACCAGCATGTTGGGGATGGTGACCACGTCAGACTCATTGCCCACAGACATGTCCCTCACAAAGTGGTACTGCCGATATTCCCGATACGACACAGTCTTGTTGGCATGGAATGTTATGTTATCCTTCTGACGATACTCCCTGAAAAAGAGGAGGCACCATGACATCAAGAAAGGCACAAAATTAACAAGGAATCTTGGTGAAAGCATGACAGGACTGGGGGGGGGGGGTAGCTTGCAAGCACACAAAGTTGCTGAGAATCAGACAAAAAATATATATACACATCTTCATGTAACCGATTAGACTTAATGTCCTACAACCCCACAGTGCTACTGTTAACGCTGATGACCAGAAAATAACAGCAATGAAAACTGGAGCCAGTCTTTTCCAAAGTCACACGTCTCATCTCCAAAACAGGAAACCACATGCTTCAATATAGTGCTTATCCAACAAAATGAGCAACATCCCCCCACCCCCCCCAGAATGCACGCATAGTGTGACAATAGGATGAATGTACCAAAAGGAGGCATGACCAATTACGAACTACTATCTGTGCAAAAGATGGCAGAGCAAGTCCTCTCTTTAACCATGGACAGAGGGTCAGGTGTAGGGATGGGTATCGTTAAGATTTTAACGGTACTACTACTTTTACCAGTACTGCTTATCGGCCCGGTACTTTAACGGTATTCTTATCGTTAACAACATAATTAACATTGCTTTATTTAAGAAATCATTATTCGACAAATTCGCATAATTATTTAACAAATTTACATTAAATGTAAAATGCAAAATAAAATGTCACAAAAAATACAGCAATGTTTTAAACAAACAGAATCTGGTAATGGAAATGTAAAACAAATATAATAAATGATTTTAATGCAAAGCCTTTAATGCCTTTACACGCAAAACACCTGTTGTATTTTTGCCAACGACGATCACTGTCCACATTGATTTTAGTGAAGTGTAACCATGCTTTTGTTCTCTTAACCCTCTCCACCATCACCACCAGTTGCGGCTGCCACATCTGCCATTCCAGCCCTATCTGCGTGTGCATGCGCGTGTTTTATGGTGCAGTAGATGGTTCTAGCTATATAAGCTGCTAACATAGTTAGCAACTATGGTTTTGGAAAACGCACCACTGTACAGCAATATGTTAAGATTTTAACATATCTGTTTATGAATGCAGAAACAAACTTTTCTTGCAATACTGTCAATACAGTAACCTGACAAATACTCCTCTCGCAACACTACTAAAATCATTATAATAAAATTAAAACGTACACAATCGTTTTTATTAGTTTTACTTCTTTCTAACGACTTCTCAGTCCACAATGAGGTCACGTGCATTTATTTAAGTGTTTAAGCGTTATCCGAGTGCCCTTAGCTAGAGCAACTTACATAAGTACGGAAAGATTCCATAAGTGGATACTTTCTGATATTGGCTCAAAACCCAGGCTAAGAAGACTGTCTAGTATCATTTGTTACATACCGGTATTTCACAAAAGTATTCTACCATTTGTACAAATACAGACAATTACATTCCACTGGGAAAAGTAAGTTTTACTACTGAACTAAACACACAAAAAACGTCATTCACAGAAAGTTACTCACATAAGCATTATCTCACTGCTATTAGAGAGAGCTTTAGAGAGCCCAAATGTAGGTTTCATTGTAAGCTAAAGTGTGGCCTATACCTGTAGACATATGGGCCTTTTTCCTCCACAAATGGTTTCTCCCCATTCAGAAACTCATTAGGGTTGAGGATGTTGAAGAAGTAGACGGACATGAAAAATGGCACAGGGATATCTTTCCACATGGTGTAAGACAAGTCATTCTTTGGGTTGATCTCCACATTCTGCAAAAAAAATTTTGAAATACTTATTTCATTAGTATTCATTTTCTTTCATTTATTTTCTCTTTTATTGCCTTTATCTCTTATGCCTCATACTGAGTCGACTGCGCCTTCAATTTCGTTGTTCCTTGCAAAGGTGACTAAGATATATTATCTAAAAAGCAACATCAATAGTACTGACAGCAGCCATGAGCAACATTAAAAACTGAACACAGACCTGTGTATTTCATACCACATACATACATGAGACAACATGAATATTTACAAAAGAATTGAGGCAGTTCTTTATTAATTTGCTCTAAGAGAACAGAATGTTTATTACTTGTTAAGTGCCAAGGGTATAAGGAATTTCTTTTGGCGCAGGCGTCAACCTGTCAGTCCAATAAGAGGTATTAAAAATTGATAAAAATATATACCCCATACAAAAACATAAAACAGTCTATACACAAACCGCAAGTCAAAGTGCATCATGTTGGCTTCTTATACAGAAGGATTATGGCACGGAATAGACAGCAGTTATGTGCATCACAATGCGTGTAGTAAAGTGCATGTGCAGCAGTTTAAAGCAGAGGGCTGTCCGAAGGCTCCTTCTTCAGAAGGATTATGGCCTGAGGAAAGAAGCTGTGCGGGTTGGTCCGAGTCTTTAGGCCTCTCATTTTTGGAATGAATAACATTAATTATTATTATTTAATACTCACACGCAATCTAGCACCAGGCTATACAATATACAGGAAATCACAAATTAATAATTTATTACCATAGGGGGGAAGAGGGAGGAGGGATGATGGAAAAGGGCCACACGGCACCTCAAGACAGGGGCGCCTGCCATCGTTTGGGCAAAGGGGCAGGTGTACAGGCATTTCCAGCCACATTAATGTCCAGTGCCATCAGCACAGGGGACTTAGTTTTATTTCACTGGATAATATGTCTGATCCACATTTTTAAAAAGTGAATACATTTACAGTAAATCATTAGTACACATCGATATGACTAACACAGGCCACATTTTCAAATAGTAAAGTAAAAGTATAGAATAAGTATAATTAAATTCTGTTGAACTTAACGTGTGATAAAATTGTCTGGGTATAATCGACTGACAACAAACTCAAATTTACGACGCTTACAATGTGCATAACATAAATAATGGAAGATAAGCAAATAGCGAGAACAGCTTCTGCGTAGAACATTAAGATTAATGAGACTGACACTTCTAAGCATCAAGCCGTACAAAATATTTTGAAACCAAAGAAACAGAAAAGCGTGTCACATGGAACGGAGATTCATACTCATGACACGGGGTGTTTAATGAGGGTAAGAGAGGAGCGTTACTGACTACGACAGTAAACTTCCTCTTCAGCACCCCCGAACTCCTCATTCAAACAAAAATACTAGTGTAGTTGTCATGACAAAAACACAGGAAAAGGACAAATGATATTCCCACTACACCACCAAATGTAGGTATTATTTCTTGTTCCTTTTTTTGCATATGCCAACAATAGAGTTCTAACAAGTACTGTAACACTTTAAATCTCTGGGTTCCTGCGAATGTCTGGGACCTTATAAATACTATTTAATGGGCCTCTATTGCATTTTGCATTTGCTATCAGTGTAATATTTGCTTCATTGAAAAACTACTGGTGTTTTAATAGATATCCTCTATTAAAAGCCTCCAGTGTTATTTTTCATCAACCTGCTTTATCTTAAATAAAACTAATGTAAACCACAAACGTTTACAGAAATGTAGGGGTTAAATACAGGGGGAAAACGATTGTGATATATACTACATTGTTGATTTAATGTTAATGATGACACTTTTATTCACCATCCACTGCCGAGTGAAGGAATATAGCAATTCTATTCAAGTTAGGAGTCCGTGTCTCGGTCGGCGGGGTTTCTGGTTCGAATCCCGTGCCTAGCAATGGGTCCTTCATCAAGGCCCTGAACCCCAAAGACTGGTCCGAGATGAATGGTCGAATGGAATGAATGGAACTA
This sequence comes from Petrocephalus schoutedeni, assembly GCA_026780765.1. Taxonomy (NCBI): domain Eukaryota; kingdom Metazoa; phylum Chordata; class Actinopteri; order Osteoglossiformes; family Mormyridae; genus Petrocephalus; species Petrocephalus schoutedeni. The sequence goes on from JAODKL010000118.1 coordinate 28,023,536, forward strand.
CATCAAGCCGACGGACGACGGTGTAACGCGGCTTAAGTGTGCTAAATGACATTTAACGTGTAACTATAATGATAATAACACATATTACATATTGATCTTTATTGCATTAATGACAAGTGTTACAGAACCAAGTCACGTGGCTTTGTTTTATGAATTGCATAAGCGCAGCACGCACTGTCATGAAATTTAGGGACAGACCCTTTTCCTAAAACATGCCTATTCTTCACCCTAACCCGCGGCTCACGTGGTTTAATCAAAACATGGCAATAAGTAAGATAAGTATTATTAACACATAATCTTTGCCCTCCACCGAGAATCGCAGCTGTGTTATTGCCATAGCGAGAAACCAGGCAAGTCAACAACACACAAGAAATAAAATGTTAAACAAAACGCTTTTCAGAAACCACACACGAAGTAGGTCACGTTAGAAAAGACCAGGAAACAAACATGAAAATGACTTTTTGCAACGTGTTGTCCCGTTTAACCTGCCAGTCAAAACCCACATACCTTTATTATTTGGTCGTCAATTATCAGAGGTCCCACAAACACTAGGACGATCCCCACGACGAGCAGAAGCAGTCCTGCTACTGCAAGCCCCACAGCTGCCCTCGATTTGGATATGGCCATAATATTTCAATGTCGCCTGCTGGTACCGCTATGCACAAATAACTGCAATTTGTAGAAATCGATCTCACTATTGCATTGTCAGTTTAAAAAAATAATAAAAATGTTGTTTACATGCTGTTATCTGCTCGCTGCGAATATTGTTTCTATCTGGACAGTCGAATATAAAAGAATAGGGAAAAGACCCAAATGTGTCCGATCGGGGTGGCAACACAAACAAACCTACTACGTTCATTTCATTTAACTTTTAAAGTCCACGTTTCTTTGATTAAAAAAAACACGTTGAAGTGGGTGGACTGGATTCGTGGATAATCATTTTACATTTTACGTTTACGGTGCTTAACGTG
>JAODKL010000118.1:28048393-28065264 GCA_026780765.1 Petrocephalus schoutedeni
CGTTGCTTCCGGGATAGGCTCCGGACCCCCCACGACCCTGAACAGGATAAGCGGGTTGGAAAATGGATGGATGGATGTTTTTATCATAACTTACAGTAAATGTCATACTTATTTTATAGTTCCTGTGCCTTGCTGCTAACATCAGGCTTTTATCCCTATGATCCCCAAAAAAAAAAAAGATACTGAGCACAAAATTTGAATCTCATTGCTTAGTAAAATGAGGAAGAGTGGAAGGATTTTTCCATTCTCACTATGATAGAAAAAAGGAAAGAGTTAAACAGCTCAACTGTTTCAGAAAAGGTTAATTGTTAGCTTAAGCGTACCTTAAAATACCTTCCTTTAGCTACCTGTAATTTGTAGCAGTTAGTTATGGTGCCTAGAGCAGTACTACCTTTAACATGCCAGTTTGGTCTGAAGTGAAAGCATTAGCCACTGCACCGCCGTGCCAAGTCCCTGCTGCCCAACAGCTACGGAAAACTCACCTCTTATTAAAACCAACTCAACTCCAGCCATCTGTTTCATGGTTTCTTTACCAATGAAGTGTTGTTTTGCATTTAAGACCTTACAAAAGTACATGTTCAGAGGTGTCTATTCCCCCTTGTCTGTGTAATTTCTTTGGAACTTTCTCTAGTTGCTAAATAAACAAACAAACAAATTAATAAAATATTTAGGCCAAGACCTTACTCACAAGTAGGGATGCTGAGCGAGTGGTATTCTTACAGAAGTAATACATTTATGGGTGTGTTACTGTTATTTAAAAACAGATGCCTGAATGCCCAGCACTCACACCCTAAGGAGAGCCGCGATGCTATGTGTACGAGGAACCATAAACCATGGTGTACTTGCACACAAAAAAATGCAAGTTTTACAAATCAAGTGAAAGTGTTTTTTCCTCCTTATGCCCTCTGCATAGGCTGGCTTAGGTTAACAGTGTCACTACTGTTATATTTCTGTATTGAACATGCAGTGTGTCAGGGCTGCTCGGGGACTTTTTCAGGGGCAAGTGGTCATAAGAAAAAAGGGCCACTCAGTGCCTTTAAAGCTGACACACAACTTTAACAACATTAGACCGGGTAAAATGGGCAGGCACTCTGGCATCCCCCCCCCCCCTCACATGTGCCTGCAGTGCGTGTGTGTGTGTTTGTGTTTTCAGGTTCACACATCGGCAATGGCTGCTGAATTTAAAAAGGGAACACATGAAAGGAAGAGGGACAGGATAATTATGGATAACCCAGGACTCTTCCACAAAGTTTTTGGGAGCATTGCTCACCCCCCCAGTCTCGTAGAGAGGGTTGTCAAACTCGGTTTCCACAGTGATCTGGCTGTAGGGATGGGGATACATCAGAGGAAGGCGCAGGTTGGAATGATAGCGACACCTATGGGAAGGGGGAGAAAATTCAAGTCCTCAAGAGTTTATCATTAATCTGTCTAGTTTTGCTGCTGATTACAAATAACAAAACTGGTTTTACTGGTATACACATTACTCCTTTCAGAATGTATAACAACAAGAATAGTACATCAACAAATGGGCTTAAATGATATACTGGGCATATACTAATTAAAGGGGCCCTACTATGCTATTCTGTTTTTTCCTTTTCCTTTAGTGTGTTACATACATAGCTTTCTGTACATGCAAACGGTCTGCAAAGTCTTTAGGCCTAAAGTACACACCAAAGGAAGCAACTCTCACCACAGAAACTACTCTTATCTGCCTGAAACGCCTCGTGGGAATTCCAGCCTTCACTTCTGTGACATGATGAGGTCACCTTGTAACACAATCCTTTTTGGGCACCTACCTGCAAGGATCTGTCTGCAGACTGGGGCAGAATGTGTCGGGCAAGCTGACCAATCAGAGCACACTGGACTGATTGGGGGTGTGGGTTAAAGCTCTAACAGCGTTTCAGACAGAATGAATATGGTAGTATGAGAAAAATGTGTTTTTGGAACACTGAAGCAAGTAAATCTATTGCAGTAGAACGCAAAAATAAAATTATGAACAGAGAAAATGAGCATAGTAGGGCCCCCTTAAAGAATAAGAGCAATTCATGCAGATAAAACATTATGGTTCAGTGCAAAGACTGACAAGGTGGACCCTTGATAAGGTACTGACAGTGTTAAACGTGTCCCTAATCGTGTTACGGTTAAACTAGAAATAAACACCTGCATAATATTAAAATGTATGCCTATTTAATTCTTTTTTTTGGCTTATGCTGCATCTTGAAAGATGACCATCAGGGGAAAACAACACATTTAAAAACTGTGAAGCCGTTAGAGTGAATCTTAGCAGCATTTTGTCTCAGGCTGGGGACCTGGCGAGCCAGCAAGCTGTTCACTGCACTCGTGTGCTATAGCGTCTCTCATCTTGTGGGAGATGAAGGACTTGCACCTTCACTGTAGAGGTACACATCAGGCAAGTCTTGATTCATTCTTTTGCCCACAGTTCTCTCAGTGGCTAAAAGTTTACAATAATTTTCAAATCATCATGATAAAACTAGTCAGACAGGCAGAAATACAGCCACAGTTGTTTTGCATTTTAGAGCTTGTTTTTAAAAGGAACTTCAAGTGTAGTTTAACAATTGATATGGAGACCTGAATTAACTGCCACCGTATATGATAAAATTAGATTGTGATGTGGATGGATAAAGATCTGAGCTGCAGTGGTTAAGTCAGGGGTGGGGAACCTGATCCATGGATGGTTGGTGTGGGTGCAGGATTTGGGATGACCTCTCAATCAGCCAATAACAGTGGGTCCCCAGGACTGGAGTTAAGAACCACTGCTTTATCACTGGCTGATTGAGAGGTCATTGCAAAAACCCGCACTTCATGGATCAGGATCCCCACCCCTGCATTAAGTTATGGGTCTCAGAGAGTGCATTGGGTTACAGTCCTCGATAGAAAGGGTTGCTTACTTTGTGATGTAGACGTAAGCGCCACCGAGAAGGACAGACAGAAGTAGGACCAGGATGAAAATGGCAAGAGCCATGTTTCCTCCATCGAAAGAGGAATCTGCTGTTGCCTCAGCGACTTAGAGAAGGGAAGACAGATGGGATATGCAGGTGGAAGGGAGAGACAGAATGCAGAGTAATTCCAGCAATTACCCTCAAATAATGTGGAGTTAAGCTAATTAAGCTAAATGGCTAACGAGTCTGCAATTGGCCACATCTGTGGATCTCCAGCAATACTTGAATTATGGCCCATCCGCATTGTTATTGTTTTGTATATCTACTGTTGTAAATACTTTGTCATTTTTGTATGCTTTGTCATTTTTGTTAACTGTAACATTGTGATCCCATCTAAATTATTTGTGTTGAATTGAGTCATATATGAATAAACCAAAGTTTGACTGCCATTTGTGTGGTGATTTGAAAATGCAGTAGATTCTCCATAGAACATTATCATAAGTACACTACAAGACATGCTAATGGTGGATTAGCAAAAGCTAAACTACCTCAACAGACATTTGGATGCTTCTGCAAGCCACCTTCTAGTCAGAGGAAATCTACTAAATGTCAGCTTTCTGTGAGATAAGCAGTGCGTTTTGATATGAGTGACAGACTTACCTTCTAGGGCATGGTTACCAAAGCAGTCATGGTTAGCTGAAAGAGAACGCCAGGTTTTATTGACTGTCGTTGGCTTGGCATCAAATGTCCAATACCAATTAAAATACTGATATTACTTTCATGCTCGCAAACTTTTTGGTCATGACTTCTTCTTGATTAACAACTTTAAACCTTTAAAACACACAAGGACTGAAGGCAAAGATTTGCTGCAGTTTTGAGATGAGACTTCAAACTAATTTTACATATATAGCTCATCTCTCCTCCCTAGAATGCATACCATGGCAGAGTGGAAGTGGGCCACTCCAAAAGGATGGATTTCCCAGAATGCACTTGATGGTGATCTCCCCAATCAGCTCATAGCCTTGGTAGCACATGAAGGTGAGAGACTCCCCAGGTAAGTATAACCTCTTGTAGAGAATCTGGTATCCGTTCTCCGGGAGGCCTGGATTCTCACAGGAGACTGAGTCCTCAGCTGGTGCAGCAACAGAGGAAGTGGTGGGTAAGGTACAGAATGGAGGGTAGGGAGAAGATAAGACTGACATGTAGATAAAAGGCCAGAGGAAAATCGGCAGGAGGAGCCATTAGAGACCACACGTCTGCTCTTGACCATACATCAAATAACCATATATTCACAGGGGAATATTTTCTATGTCCAACCATTTTCTATAACTGCTTATCCAGTACAGGGTTGCAGCTCGGACCACTGTGGATGAGATATGGGACACCCTGAACAGCATATCAGGGGCAGGGCACACACACACACATTCATATGGGCTATGTAGAAACACCAGTTCACCTGAAATGCATGCTTTTTAACTCAAGGAAGAAACTCGAACAAGCACAGGGAGATTGTGCAGTTTGCACAGAGCCACAAATTCAACTCACATCTCCAAAAGAGGGAGGTAAAGCTTCTAACCGCTGAGATAGCATGTTGCCCTAACCTTCCAGCTCTGTAAATTAACCAGTGTTTATTTCTAGCAAATCATTTATGCAATTCAATCTTCCCCTCCAAAAGCAACATCAGGACATGTGACATGGGCTGGAGGCTAAGATAATTCTATAGTGACCAGATTTTTCATTGTCATGGTCGGCATTTTTGAACAACGCAAAATTGCCATTAGGGTAACTCACGGACACAATGGGGCAGACGAGACGTCCAGACTGGGGTCCCAGGCTCACGTCCATAGCAGGTGATTATAGCGCCCCCCTGTAGGATGTAGCCAGGATTGCAAGTGTACTGGATCGTGGTTCCAACCAGCAGCTTGGGATCTGAGAGTGAGCGAGTTGAGTGTTCCACGTGGCCTGGATCTGAGCAGTACATAACTGAAACAGAGGAAAGGCAGGGAGATGCAAGCCATCAAAGCACTGGTTTGTCACTATGTTGCAGACCACAGTCACGCAGATGGAATGTGTGGGGGAAACGGAGATGCAGTAATATTTTGTGGTGTCTTCCAAATCTTGCTACTGACTGCAAATTGGTGCACACGCTCAGAGAGAACACACCTGTGCACACACACGAGCGGCAACTACACTCACTCTTTTCGCAGAAGGGGGGCTGTGTGCTCCAGGTGAGGTCCACCTGGCAGGTGAGGGTCTCCTTGCCCACCAGGTCATAGCCGGGGTCACACTGGTAGGTGATTCGGGAGCCCCGGACCAGCGCCGCATGAGACGTCGTCTTCCAGCCGTTCTGGATCTCGGGAAGGTCTGGGCACGAGTCGTTCCTGGAGACCTCTGGTACCAGAACACCAAAGACAGAAACCTATCAACTAGGGGAGCATAACAGCATCGTCACAGTTCCAAATTAATTATGCGTCACGCGATAAATTTTAAATGAGTATATTATGACACCCATGAATGGTATAATAATGTTACAGCACATGGCTCTGGTCCCAACTAGTCAGCAGCTATTGGATAAGATGCACTTCATGACGTAGGCTGCAGGCCTGTCCGCTTTAACAAGGGTTGGACCACAAGTCAAAATCACTTAAAAACATTCCTAGCACCACGTCTCCACCAGTTAGGGATACTTCCTCAGCAAAAAATCTTTGACTCAAGTGTAAACAAGGGCATCGATTTTTCCTTAACCGACGTGTTAATTGACCCGACATGTAATTCCTCCTGTGGGCACTCTAATTGACAATGATTTTAATCAATTATTCATGTCATATTGACACCGCACCCTGCTCCCATTTCCATTTGAGATGAAAATGGTGGGAAAAAAAAAACAAGTGCGATTCACTGTAATTTTCTGCTTGTACCACTGGTCTAGGAGGATTTAATAAGCGTGCAGTTTGGCTAATTTCTGCTAATTTATCCGTTGCTTATTGATTGAATCACTATTTACCCATGGGCAATCTTATTATTTAGTCAGAATTGTGAGTGGGTGTTTGCATGTGTGTGTGTGTGTGTGTGTGTGTGTGTGAGAGAGAGTGAGAGAGAGACTGTTGGGGAGGATATAGGAGGAGAGGCCAGACAAACTGGAAGTGAGTGAATAAGGACAGAAAGATCCGGGAAGTGTGGTGCGTGAAAGGCTGGAGAGGGGCGAAGGGAGTAGGGGGAGGGGGGCAGAAGGTAATGGGAGCAGACAGAGAGAAAGCCCGCAAGCAAAAGGGACCCGGAACTGCGTGCGAATCACAACCGACCAATCAGATACGTGAAGATCAAGTTGAAGTGGCACATGTTTTCTTGGAAGGAATACAATTTTAAAAAGTGAATTATGACCCTATTTTTGTGTTACTTTGATGATTTTGTTCGCACTTCTGTTTGTACTCTTCACTCTATTTTCACCGTTTTTTTTTTTGCTCAGAAGGATATAAAAAAAAAACAAGCACAGATTGATGCAAGAGCTTATTGCGCTTGCTGCCTCTCTATTAAGACATTTATTATTTGCTATTAATAACAAAAAGGCAGATAAGAGAACAAAGAAGCATTTCTTTCATCAGGCACTTCTTGCCATCCCTGCGCCATCTGTTGTTCTCTCGCTCTGCCCATCCGTCCAGTCTGCGCTCCCACTCACCCATGTAGTTGATGATGAAGCCTTCGCCTTTGCCGAAGACTAGGCCGGCCGGGTCCGAGTGGAACGTGATGGTGAGGTCGGGGGAGGACGAGGACAGCTTGAAAGGGCTGGTCCCACCAACATACTGGCCCAGGATGCGGGTGGTACCCTCGTCCCCATCCAAGATGGTTACCATATCGCTGTCGCTCAGGTTCAGTCTGAAAGGTGGCAGGAATGGGAGGGTGGTGGGGGGGGAGGGGGCAGATCAGTCTGCAGCTCGGCCCGCGGGTCGGTTTGCCTGGCTGTAACTGCAAAGTTAGGGGGACAGAACCCTCCCCACAAAGACAACCTAAACCTGCCCAAGCAAAATAAAGGTTTCCGTTCTATTTCTATTTCCGTTTGCTGCTAAACTGTGTGCGTCCGTGTTAGTTTTACATAATGAGCAGCCATGCAGCCAGCTGGGTTGTGCATGATGTGTTTTGCCACCAGTGATGTTTTCACAGTGTTCTTCACGGGTAGCACGGCTATATCTGTGTGTCAGGGATTCCACAGTACACAAGGCCTCCAACAAGGAGGAGGGGGGGGGAGAGACTGGCCCAGCAGGGGGCGTTGTTACTCACAGCTGCACATCCAGCAGGATCCTCTTCTCCTCCCCGACGTGAATCCTCCAGCTGCAATCCTCTCCTTCCCCGTACCACTCAGGCCAGTTTGGGGAAAGGATGACTCCACTGGGGCCAGACAGGTCCCCCCCACAGAGTGCTGGGGGAGGGGGGGATGAATGCACAAAAGAGAGAGAAGGAATGTAGAAAAATACTCGGTGAAAAAAAAATCACAGGCGACATGTAACTTGAAGGGTCACTCTCACTGCCGGGAACATCACAGCCAGTTTTACTAAAAATCCCAGCTCACAGCGCGAATGTACATTTCTGCTGCCGGCCTGCGGGGTTCAGCGCCTCCGTCAGCTCTTCTGCAGCGAGACATAGCGGCCACTCCGCTCGGCAGCGAACGCGCTGTGATTAATGCAGTCACTCCGCGGCAGTGGGGCCTAAATGCGGCCTCACTGACGGCAGACAGAGCTCGGCCGCGAGGATCGCTCACATCCCACGGCTGCCACGGCGACCAGCGGCATGTAGCGCCCAGCTGGCACATAGCGACTGGATCGTAGTCTAACTGGGCTCCTTTCACCCACCCCCACCCTCCATACTTCCTCAACACTCCCTCTCTTCTGGGCCAGCAGATCTGCGCTCCGCACATGTCTTACTCCCCCCCCATTCCTTCTTTCATGTCAAAACCTGTCAATGTCACACAAGTGAGATACCAATCATTGGGGATCAGGAAGAGGGACAGGGAGCCGGACGCGTGACTGGCAGCCAGAGCGCCTTCGTCGCACACTGAATTAGCCAATGCCGTAATGCAATTGCACAATCGCTAAACTCTTATTTCCATTCCCAGCACAGGATAAACATGGTGAGTTATTAGACAGGAAGGAAGCATTTTACTGACATCCCCAGTTCACTACTGGTCAGCTGAAGACCTGAGATTAACCCAGAATGAGGAGAAAGAAGACCCATGAATAGTGGTGGTATTTACCACCACCGGTCCCTAGGTTTTGGGGCCCCCTGGTGGCTGCAACCAGTCACTACATTGGGCGTGGGCCCAAAGTGAACTTGAATGGGGCCCCAGAAACAACATGCCCTCTCCTGCCCGCGCTTTACCTTTGCACAGTGGCTCGGTGTCGTTCCAGTAGGGGTCACGGGCGTTGATGCACTCGATGACTGGGGGCCCCTGCTCCAGGGAGTGGCCCGGATCGCAGCTGAATTGGACCACGGCTCCCACCCCGTACGTGGGGTCCGAGGTGCTGAAGTTGCCATTCTGGATGTAAGGCTCATAGCAGTGGCCCTTCTCAAAGGCTGCGGGTGCGTGGAGGGAGGAAACAGGAGTAACATCTGTAAATCTAAATACGCCAATGCGGCTAAACACAGCGTATCCAGACCAGGGCCTCTGAACTCCCAGTGATAATAAAGTTAAATATGCAAATCTGTGCTCTAATGTTCACCCATTAATAATGCCAACATCGTTTAAAAAAAAAAAAAAAAAAAAAACGGGCCAGCTTTATTAACAAGTTTTTCTCCAGTGCCGGTGATTAAAGGAGATAAATCAGATGGTGATTCTGAGCCTCTGCAGAGCCAGGTCCGGGCTCCAGGACCTACCAGCAGACGTGAAGCCTTCACAGGTACCCCAGGGACACATAAAGCACATTTACAGTGTTCATTGCCCTCCCTATTAACCAAAGCTGCTTAAACGCTGTATTCCTTTCTACGGTGGAATATATTACTCAGGTAATTCAGGTTAAGCACCTTGCTTAAGGGTTTTACATTAGAGCAGCTCCTGGGATTCAGACTGACAGACTTCAGAGTCCATGTCCTTATCCAATATGACTGAACACATTCAATTAAGTGCTGCTGATTAAACCACGGCCGGCAGAGGCTCGCCTCAGCGGGAAGCCTCGCACCTCCGAGGGGGGCTTTGAATCCCACCTCCGCTCTGCATGTGTGGAGTATGCATGGTCTTCCCGCACCAAAGGGCTTCCTTCCGCCATCCAAAGGTATGCAGTTAGGCTAATTAGCATTGCTAAATTGCCCTTAGAGTATGATAGTGTGTGACTGTATAAACCCTGTAATAAACTGGCGTCCCATCCTGGGCGTCCCCTGCCTTGTGCCCCGCGCTTCCTGGAACTGGCTCCAGGGCTCAGCGTGACTTTGTCCTGGATGAGCAGTTATAGAGAATGTGTGAAAGGGTGGTTAAGCGCAGCGGTATCAAGCATCCAGGGCGTGTGCCCGAGTGGCATAATTTATCTAGGCCTTCTGGAAGAACTACAACCAGTGTCTCATGTACAGCGAGCCAAGGGCTTTAAAAGAAGTCGCAGGGATTAACAGCCCATATGTATGTCTGCCAGGCAGCCGACTCCCACAATGCAATGCACAGACATTCCTCCACCCCCCACCCAAAGTGATTGGTTGTTCCTATAGTGGTCTCGACAGTGACTGAAGGACTCTAAAATCTCCTTAACTGTTGGCCCGCCTCTTAGATCTGTTTAACCTGATCGCAGTTGACAGGCCCAGGGAGTTAAAAGGAGTGGAACAGGAGTGGCATCCATCACAACCCAGCGTCTGGCCACAGGAGGCTCTCTGTGCTCCTGAAACCAGGACGGGTGCCTGGCTTTCCTCTCATTACTAAAGAGTATTGCTTATCTGATCTTTTTTTCTTCTTAAAGATGCTTATTTTACTTACTATTCCTGTTCTCCGGCGTTATTAGCACTGCTAGCTAACCGGCACATTGCCTGACATTGTTCATGTCCTTAGCAGATGCTTTTACCAAATTAGTTTTCTGGTATTTAATTAATGTACTTTTTATTTACATGCTTGGATAATTCCTTAAAGACACTGAAGACCAAGGATACAGTGGCAAGGCATGTCAGCCCCACCTGTGACATATGCGAGCATGCGTGCGCGCGTATGCATGTATGTATGATGTATGTATGTATGTATGTATGTATGTATGATGTATGTATGATGTATGTATGATGTATTTATGATGTATTTATGTGTTCTACTGCCTCACCCTCGTAGCGGATGTTGAAGCCCGTGGCGTGGCTAGGCATGTCAGTGATGAACTGGACCCTCACGGACGGCCCCTCACTGATCACACCCTCAAACGGGATGGGCGTGCCCCGGCCCGAATCGAACAGGACCACGGAGCCGGCGTCCAGCCCGCTCCACAGGACCAGCCTTGCGGGAGAGAAACACACAGGCTTCAGTGCACACAGGAAACCAGACAGCCAGTCAGCTCTCCCAAGGAAACAGGCAAACAGGCAGAAGTGCACGGCTGCTGGCTACTGGGCCACACTGACCTGTCTGTGGGCCCTAGGGCCATCCTCTCCAGATGCAGGTGGAGCCTCTGGCCCGCCGGTGCCTCCAGGGACCAGGAGCAGCTCCGGCTCTGCGTGCTGTTGCTGTTGGGTAGGGGTGAGGGGGACAGAACCCTCCCCACTGTGGCGTTCCTCACCGACCCCCCGCAGAGAGCTGCAGTGGGAAGGGACCCCCAGACGTTACGCACTCCCTGCTCCGATTTCCGGTCACATGCCGGACAGTGGGCCCGGGAAGCTGCTGCCTGTGCCAGCCCCAATTTAATCTGCCTGACTTTGGCAGTAAATCTCCTTACCCCTTTGCTTCAAGTATAAATCAGACACTATCTGAAAAGCTGACTGTAAAACCTGGAGAGAATATGGGGATTTTACACCTCCCCCCACTCAGGACCATCCAGAACATCAGGAATTGGATCAATTTTTCCTGTCTGACTGTCTGCCAACAGGGGTGGAACACGTTTGAACGCTGAAATCAATGCCTGAGATGTTGAATGCAGTCTTTGCTCACAAATTAGTGCTCTTAACATAAAATACCTTGAAGTAGTGCCAGTTTTAGCCTTTTATAAAGGTGTATGATATGTTATGTTGAACACGAGGCTCAAAGATACAACATTAGCACCCCTCCTGAGACAAGAACCAGGAGTCATCAGGTCTTATGCCGCCCCACCGCCCCAAACCACGCCATCTGCTCCTCACCCCGGCAGGTAGGCTCCCGAGCATTCCATGTGGGCAGTGAGGCGTTGAGGCAGGTCAGTGACTGCGCCCCCTGCAGGTGGTAGCCCATGTGGCAGTGGAAGCGGGCCATGCCTCCGGGGTGCAGGTCCAGCACTGACACCTCGCCGAAATGGGGCCGCCGAGGAAGGGCGCAACTGAGGCGGAAAACTGGGGGGTGGGGGGTTCAGAAATTAACAAGCCAGTGAAATCTCAACTGGGGCTCCTGCAGGTAGCAGTGACGTTAATAAACCCAGAGCCGATCTCGGCTACCTGGCCGCTTCAAACATTCCTGCTGCAGTTTCAACCGATGCATTATTTGTTCGTTCAAGCCAGTGTTTCTCACACCGGCCCTTGGAGGCCAGAAGCGGAAACGTGGACCGTCTGAGGGTCCAAAAGGACTGGCCCGAGACACTCATTTAGGCTTTTCTCTGTCTCCCAGCCACTGCGCCAGTTTGACGGGCAGCCCGAGAGCTCTGTAATTATCCCAGAATACAAGTTAATCGGAAAGCACCTGCCACCTTCAAACTGGCTCAAAGTCAAAGCACCTTCACAGAGGTGCAGGAACATGCCAGATGGGACAATAAGGGGAAAAAAGCGAGAGAGAGAGAGGGGGGGGGGGGATACTGCAGACACCGTGGGGATCTGGCGATGGGGAAGATTGAATGATGATTAACTCTGGGGCGCGGAGCACGTGGAGGAGGGCAGCCGCACCGGAAGCGCCCGGAAAGCGTCACCGTGACGACCGGAGCGTGGCTCTGTCGGCACGGTAACCGGGCAGAGGGTGAAATCCTGACCGAATCTTATCTGCAGATGACAGGAGATTGCGAACCGCATCTGTTTAGGTGAGAGATTGATTTGGGCCGGTAATTAAGAGTTAAGGTTGGACCCATTAGCCCCCCCCCAGGGCTCCAGTGTAATTCATCAAAAAGCAGTGTGGTGTATCAGCATTACTGCATCAAATCAGCTCCCCATCAAAGACCCCCCTGAATGTCAATAGACAAGTACACCACTGACTACATCTGTGGTGATTTCATTTTCTTTTTAAATTTTTAGTGATGTCTCCCCTAGTGTGCTTTGTAGACAGATTACCCAGTATCCTTCACTGTGGTAGGCCTATGTAATGTTTATGCCTTGTTGCTAATGTACCCATTGTCCCATGTAGGGAGCTGCAATGCTCTGGAATTGGAACATTTCATCAGATGAGTATGTCTTCCAGGATCTGATCAGACTGTGTAGCATGTGATCTACAGCAGTGAGGGCCTATTTGTATAAGTATAGCAATAATTATAACTGTTCTAATCAGATATTAATGCCTAAAGTACCTTTTGAAGTGTCCATATAGTCCAGCAGGTTAGTGTTTATAGGTCTGGTAAGTAGTGTGTACATTTAGAAAGTGATTTATATGGGTGGTCAATTTTACTCTGGTAGCATGACTGTGGAGAGGAACTTATTCTGATTCTGAATCCAGAACGGGACTGTCTCCAGTTCTGAATCCAGAAGGTTACACCCCCTGGTACTAAATCTAGCCCAAAATGAGGCTCCCTGGTACCGAATGGGTCACTTGGGGGGTCATTCACGTATTTAATGTAGAAAAAATTGCTGTTTAACACAAAAGAGGACACAGATTTTGATTTTGGACACGTTGCTCCACTCCTGAATATAGAAAGGGATTGATGTTGATAGTAGACATGTCACTCAGGTGCTGAACAGAGATGGGGACTCACTGATTCTTAATATGGGCAACTCTCATTCCGTTTAATACCAAAGGGGACTCACTCTGGTAGTGTAGCTGGAAGCTGCCCATCCCGCCCTCTGGAAATGAGCGGAAGAAAACGGAGATGACATTGGTTGGGCTGCGGATCACTTGCCCCTCAACCAGCAGCGTCTCATTGGCCAGGACCAGCAGAGCTCCGCCCTCATCGACCCCCCTGATCGACAGCTGTTCGCCCTCTGACAGGTTGACATTCTTTACCTGGCAATAAACCAGATGCAAAGTCATTTTAGCGGTTAAGATCCATTTTGGTCCCACATATAGATGACAAACTCTTCATTAACAGCATTTATAACCTGGAACATGGGAGGCTGAGTGAATTAGAATCATACAGCCTTGGCAGGACCTGCTAACGGGGCGGGACACTGACTCAGTGGGTTGTGCAGTCAGAGCCAGGCTCTCTCCATGCTCTTATGGATCCCCTCAGTTCTTCTGAATCTCCCGAAAGGTGTGTGTGTGTGCGCGTGTGTGTGTGGGCCCTGAGATGCTAAGGCATCCCGTCCCGGGTGTGTCTTCCCAGCATTAGATCACGCCTGCCTGGTCAGACGAGAGACCATTAAAGATGGACGTGCGACATCTGTCACGGGCACATGATCACATCTGGAGATGAGTCCCTGCCAGCGTCGTCTGGCTGTTCCCGAAGGGGCTCGTTTATCATACTCAGACAGCAGGTGGGCGGTGGGTGGGGGGGGGTCGGTAATGAGGAGTGTGGGTGGCAGTCTAGGGCGGACTACACGTAAATGGGAAAACAGGAAACGCATCACACTCCCTGGATAGGGCACGCCCACTAGCTGCTGTGTAAGCGGCCAGAGGAGCAGACCGGGGCTGGCAACCTTCGAGCCGCAGTGAGCAAGGATCATCAATCAACCATGTCCATCACAGGCGCCCCCTGCTGTCCGCACGGGGGAGACGCATGACAAAGCACTGCCAAATTTTATTATGTCAGTATTACTAGGGAACCACAAGGAATGGGATGCTAAACGTGTGATTATTCTGGCAAATCACATGGGGTAAAAACACCCAAGATATACACATCAGACCCTGAGAAAAGTCTGCCTTTATCGTCTCTAATCGCGCCAAAAATGCACAGGCAAAAACATGGCCACTAGGGGGCAGGGTCTCTCCTACAATTATATTGTGGGGCAGAAGACAAAACTCTGCTTTTTGAAGCCATAATCTGCATGTTAATTCACATTAGCTCTAATATACACATTAACTCCCTCAACAAGCCTGCTATCTAGAAAGATAATGAATAACGTGATAAATGTATTTACTATGTTCTTGTTGTAAATGGGTAGCCATAATGTAGAAAACTCAAGGTAAAGCTCTTCAGATAAATGACTCACATCCAAGAATACAAGTATAATGTACATTAGAATGCAATGTGAAAATGAATTGCTTTCAGCAAAAATACAGAGAAGTAATCGTTTGTGGGTGGAGCCTCTGTGTGGGCTGGGCTACCTGTAGCTCGACCCCATAGCCTGTGTAGACTGTCATGGTGTAGGTGCATTGCAGGAATGCACCATCTGGGAGAGGCGGGTCATCCGATGAGTCGATGTAGCCCTCTGGGTCGGTGAAGTTGACTGCGCAGCGTGGCGTTACTGAGAGAGAGGGAGGGAGGGAAGACACTCATGGGTCAGCGCAAGCGGGATAAGAATAGAGCCCCCAGACCGAGACCTACGATGGAGCCACCGGGAACACGGTGTTCAAAGACACGGACTGGCAACCTGAAGGGTAAACTCTCAGGAGGGGCCCTGCCGTCGTGCCCTTGAGCGAGACACTTCACCTGAACTGCTCCAGTAAAAATATCCACTTGTATAAATGGGCTAAAGTCACTTTGGAAGACAGCTTTGGCCAAAAAGCAAAATAACAGCAATGATAAATAAAAAGATACAAAATATATCATGAAACAGATTGCATGATAAAGCCATAGTCCTCATCACTGATTTATGCTCAATATGAGATCCACGCTATTAACAGCAATCTCACACAGGACATGTTGATTTCACACCACTCACCTGGAGTGGGTGAGTCAGGCTCGGTCTCCGTGTCAATGGTCGTCATGACGCTGGTGGTGAGGGAGGGGCCCTGGTCTAGCGGAGGGCCGGATGGAGCGCTTGTTGGGAATGAAGCGGGCGTCGGGGATTTTGGGGTCGGGGGGGTGTCAGTGGCAGGGGAGGAGGTGGGATGGGACCCCGCACTTTGAGGGAGAGTGAGCCTCTTCCGGATCTCCTCCTGCGGGGAGAGAATGCCAGCCCCCGCCTCCTTGGGGAGAAAGGTCAGCAGGTCAGCTGGCAGGGCGCTGGGGAAGATGGCCCCCTTCTGAGCAAGCTGACGATCCCCTTCAGCCAGGACAGACTCGAGAAGCTCTTGGCCCCTGGAGAAGGCCGCCCGCATGTCCGGCTCCTTCGCTCCTCCGTCGGAGGGGAGTGGAGTGGTGGAGGAAACATCATCTGAAAGAAAAGGGTGGGGGAGGTTGCATTAATGCTAATGGACTTTGTTATCACAGGGAAAACGGGCTCATGTGCCCCATTAGGTTTTTATATAGGAACGACGTGTGTGTGTGTGTGTGTGTAGTGGAATGTGGGTTACCACTACATTTGTGTCCTTAATGGCTGGGCAAATAATTGCAACAAAACAATAACAGTCAGGGGGACACACTGACACAGGTTAAGGAGCCATTTTGATTTCCTGACCGTTAAAAAAAATGATTGTATTCAGTGAATGGAAAATGCATTTTGTTTATGGTCTCTGTGAGGGTTAAAGGAAGGCTGAACCCCCCCGAACCACCACCACTCTACGGGGAATTGGGTTTGCTAGAAAAGTGTGAATTCCCACTAAAATAATCAATGTACCCCTGAAAATAAAATTGGACTCCAAGTCTGAAACATACTATTTCTATGGAGAAGCAAGGGAGTGGTTTTAGGTGTACTGCATGGGCTGATTGGGACGCCTGGGGCTGTTTCTGCGGGGGGGGCAGCAGAGAGCCTGATGGGTAAAGAAGGAATGCACAGTCAGGCACGACACCCCCCCGTCCGCAGACCTAAGGAAGAGAGCGATGCAAAGATCAATTCTCACATTACTAGCGAGACAGCGAGGGGCAAAGCCGCCAAGCATCGATCCAGGGTTCCAGCCTTAATTGGCCGTATTTTTCATCGTTAAGACCATTGACTCCTTTGTATTATTCAAAACGTGCAACGACCTAACAATGCAGAATGTGTCGACGGAGAGCAAAAATGAGCACAATCCGAGACCACGAGAATTAATCCCAAGAGTAAATAACAACAGAAACTCTGGGTCAACTTTAATGCAGGTGCTGAGGGTCCAACGGCAGCTTCTTCAGAGTCTGGCATTTATATGAGTGGGGGCAGACATGAATAGGGGCCCAGAAACATTCCAGCATTCTGTAGGTGGGGGCCCAGGATTCCTAGCCTTGACCATGGTTGAAAGTTGCAATAACCATGGATTTGTGCCATGTAGAAAAGTGTGATGTGGTCCGTTTGGCAGTTCTTATGTTAACAAAAGATCCAACTGCCTGTTCCTAACAGTTCTTACATTACTGTTGTGAATAACTTAACATATTCCAAAATGCTGCATCTTTTCAAATCTGGGAGGGGTGTAGTCTCATCTAACTAAACCCAGGGTCTCCATTTATAAGCAACAATATTCTTTTCAGAAATTGCTTAGTTATGTTAGGGACGTATGCTTCACAGACACTCTCTGTTTTAAACAGGAAATATTTTACCGCATTAATAGATGCATCGCTACGTAACAGTATGTATATCAGCAGGCCCCTGCCTAAGAATAGCTTGCTATGTCAGGTCATAAGTCTACCAGCAGTCTACCTAGTTCCATTTTGTTCACACCTGCAGCTCTGTGGTTCTCTCTGCAGTTATTTATTATAT
>JAODKL010000118.1:28090467-28100992 GCA_026780765.1 Petrocephalus schoutedeni
GGGGGGGGGGGGGGGGGGGGGGGGGGGGGGGGGGGGGGGTGGTTAGAAGGACAAGCTGGAGGAAGAAGGCAGCTGTGATTGCATCAGTCCACGTTGCTGTGGCAGCCTGATGGTGGAGGGGGCGTTGCCATGGTGGTCTGAGTCATGCCAGAAGATTCTGGAATGAGCACTGGCCAGCTTGTCGGGGCAAAGACGGTGAATAGGGGGACAATGATCTATTCAGCTTGGAAACAGGGACAGCTGTCACTGCTCAAAGGCTTCCTTTAACAGGCTAATAGTGACTGCTGCTGGCGCACGGTATAAGCAGAGGTGCAAAACAGCATCTCGTCATTCAGATAAACAAGACGGGAGAAAGATCCTTTCATTCTTAGTACTGCCCGCCACTGAGTGTTGTTGTCTAAAGGGCGGCTAAGCAGCAAGACTATCGATGTGTCTCGGCAACAGATGATGGAGCGTGCCATCCAGTTATCCCCTAACAAAAAAGCATTTGATTGGACTGTACATTTCTGGTGACAGTGCTCCGGTTTCTGCAGAAGGCCCGGAGCCGCAGACCTGTTTAGCCCGCAGATTGCGGCCCCACCTCTCTCCATCACTCTCGTCGCTGGACTCCACCTCCTCCAGGGCGGCCTGCAGCTGGGCGACGCGCCGCGCCGACGTCTCCACCTCTGCCTGCAGCGTCTGCCGTGCTAAGCTCACCTCCTCCAGCTGCAGCTCCTACACCGACGCACAGGGGGGCGGGTTACCGGGACCAAGGAAACATCACAGGATATCTGAGAATCTCCCTAAGTAGACAAATCGATGAGGTGCCTTATGTTTAGACAGATCACATGAAATGCCCGCACTGATAAACTCGAGCTCAGGATGAAAAGGCCATTCGAGGTTTCAAACCCCCCTTATACTGTACACTGGGCAGAAAGGGCCCCCGCCGGGGGGATTAATCAATGGTTATAATGGCACGCAGCAGGTCGGCACCCGCAGGCTGTTAATCAATGGGCTGATGTATTAATGAACACCCCGGCTGTGCCCATCGCCGTCACCCCCAAAGCACACACCGCCTGTCCCCGTGTGATTAATTCTCATTGTCTCCTCAAGGTTATTGATACAACAAATCCCATTTTGCTCGCGCCCCCCCCCCCACATCGCCATGGCAACCACCCCTCCCCTGCCTCGCAGCCATTAACCTGAGGCGTCCCGTCTGTGTGGTGCCGCGCACATGAGTGTGAGACTTGTGAGCGTGTACCTGTCGGGTGTCTGCAGGAAACACTAGTTCCTCCACTAACTGTGCTGTCTCTCCCCCTTACCGGCCATCATGTCTCTCCCTCGTGTCGGCTACTGCAGTGCTGACACAGGGTAATGTCCTTCTCTCTGTGCATCGAGCACAGGGCACAAACACTCTTTGGCATCAGAGAAACTTTATCTGGCCGCAGCTTTCTGCATTAACAAACCGCACAACCGCACAAACTGCAGAAAGTGATCGGTAATGACTCGCTGTGGACAAACACGTAATTTAGCTGCAGAAATAAGGAAATTTAAGTTGATGACTCGATGAATATGCATAAATGCTAATTAACTTTTTTTGTTCCAAATTAGAAGCTTGGGGAAAATCGACAGAATAAACAGGACAGAATAACCTTCCTCCTCTAATAACAAACCACATGTCTGCCCCCCACCCCATCCCCCCTTCCTGAGGATGGTGACATTGTTGGGTTGGAGGTGTCTGCGTGCTTTAGTGATCCAAAAATCTCCTGCAAGGACCTCCCTTGGCCAGCAGGCCACCCCTAACCCTAAATCTGTTAATGGTCCATGGCGGCGAAGCAGAAAGTAAGTCGCCGATAAAGCTCCCAGATTATCGGTCAGTCTATGTTTCTATAGAAGTGAGGTTTCTCCACAGAGTTGCTGGACTCTTTGCAACAGGGTAAGGAGATGCGGAGAACTTGGATACAGAGTCGCTTCTCCTATGGTTGGAGAAGAGTCAGCTGATATAGTTTGGGCACCTTATAAGGATGTCGAATGGTCAGATTCCCAGAGAGCTCTTGCAGGCCTCAGTGGGATGTGTCCTGGGGCAGACCCAAGACCTCCTGTAAGGACGGTGTCTCCCAGCTGGCTAGGAATTGCCTGGGGATCCCCCCAGAACGAGCTTGAGTCTGCGACTTTGTCAAGGGAGGCATGATCTGACCTGCTTGGCATGCTGCCACCACAATCCTCACTAGGAGCGGCATGAAGAAGATAAAGATGTATGTCTGGCTCAGACACCTTCTCTAAATTGCTATGCAGCCAGATAATACTGGCTGCTGCTGCAGTGAATTTGCGACCCATTCAGCTGCTATCAAGCAGCATCACTCTGTAATCATTTCCATCCTAAATTAGTGCCCCAGTAGTGATCTTTCACAAAGCTACGCTGCACTTTAACGTTCACATTACTCTTAGCCTTGAGGACCATACATAGCATCCAATCTCTGGTGTCTCTCCCTTACCCATCCACTTCAGCCAATCATAAAATAATTTCCAGAATATTTCTCCTAGAATAACCTCCTAGCTTATGGGATGTCACACTAATAATTCCCCTCACTTCCTGGGGTATATACTAATATACTGCTACCAACTCAACTCCTGGCCCTCAGGGTGCCGCACTCTGGCGCCCCCTAGTGTCCGCACTCACCAGCTCCATGCGCCGGCGGCCGCTCTCCTGCTCTCGCAGGCTCAGCTCCTCCATCTCCAGGCGCATGTCGGCCAGGCGCTGCTGGTAGTAGTGGGCGTTCTCCCGCTCGCGGGCCTCTGTCTGCGCCGCCTGCTCCAGTTCCTCACCTAACCTCACCACGCTGTCCCGCAGACGCAGGACCAGGACCTGGGTTGGGCAGACAGAGCGGCCAAGCTACAGGACACCAGAAAATGCGGCGTGAAAACCTCAGTAAGCGTGGGCAGGATCAGCCCCCACCAGACAGCGAGGGAAGACCAGGCATGGAAGCCGCTCCTCCCGATGGGATGTAAACATACCACACAAACACACATACACAGCTCTGGCCAGAAATAAGGGACATCCAGGCACTTTGGCAGGTGATCTCACTATTTTAATTCAGGCAATGTCTAATTCATTTGCCAAAAGCTAGATATATTTAGCCTCAGCAGTCATTTAAAAAAAAAAAAAAAAAGAATACATCCTTCGAGTGAGCCGACACCTGTTTTCCCCAAAGCCGCTGAAGCACTGCAGACTCTCATGCAGAAAACATGCACATATCCAGGTGAAGGTTCGGCCTCCCTGCCAAGTGGACTGCTGTCCTTACACACTGCAGGTCACCTGACCCCACGCGGGGAAGCTGGCACCAATAAGAGCAGAGATGAGCCCGACTGGCTAACCTCCTGAAATATGCCAGCTAGCTGTGCAAATCCGCAGCGGAGCTCCAGCCAGTGTTAGCCAAACCGAGTCCCTCTACTCATACTAATTTTCATTCCAAGCAGCTTAATTACCTAGACTTGATTTAGAAGATTAATTAAATTCTCTCTGCATTTTGGATGTAATGAATGTTCAGAATTTTTGCGAAAATATGTTTAAAGTTTGTAATGATTACCTGTAACTTGCAACTTAATTTCAGCTTAATTAGTTTCGCCTCTCAGCCGTAGACAGATAAAATAAATGAGTCATTAGGATGTATTTTAATTCAAAATAGTTTGTAATGTCTGATGGCACAAATGAATCATTAAGTTCCTTACAGTTGACACACATTTGACTTCACATTATCACAGTTAATTTTTAAAAAGCCTGAAGGCTTGCAATAATTAATAGATCAGTATTTTAACAGATCAGTATTTTAAGCTGATGGGCATAAAATTCAGCATTGGTTGAAGTTATAATTACACTTCGGCTGTATCAACTGGGAGGTCACTTTGTTATGACTGTGACTATTTTCAGCCCAAACCTGTGGCCAAATTCAGAAATCTCCTTTGCAAGTTGAAAATAACTTCCCTGGAGTGGAGAGAGGACTACACCGTCTTGAAATTAATGGTTTTTATAACCTGCACTTAACAATAACGTTCTTTGTTGTCAACTATTGTTGATGGGGCAATAATCTGCACCATATGCTAAGCAATTAATAAGGAGGAATTGTTTCAAGATTGAACACAGAGCTGAATATTTATACCCCATTAATTTGGCTTGACAGCAAATATTTACAATCCTGTAAAAATTCCTCTCTTGCTGATTTCTATAAAAGCAAGCTAAGAGAGAAAGACTGAGAAAGAAAAAGACCCACAGAAAGGAATAGATGGTGTGATCAGCTCAAAGCTGCCTATCTGTTCCCAGGTTCCTCCAGGTGTTACTCAATTGCTAATTGAATCTGGTCCTGATGGACTCCTGCCTTAAAGGGGCAGTGCTACATCATGCCCCGACCCGCTCCAGCGAGCGAGCAAAGGCTACGTGGCTGGGATATTAAATCGGGGTTCACCAAAGCTTGCATCACTGTCACAGCGTGTCAAGCGGGGAAGTGGGCACTTAAAGACACAATGAGGGGGGTGAGCTATGGGGGGTGCAAACAGAGAGAAGGGGCCTAAGAGAGACCAACACTTCAATCAAGATCAAAGTCAGTGAGACATGAAGCCTTGCAGTTAAATGGGGCAGGAGTCAGGAGCCCAACCAGCCATTAGTGTGACTCTCAGCTCTCCATTCAGGTTCATGATCCCATGAACACTGAGCTCATGTAGAGTTTGCTGCTTTGACTCTTCACCACATTTACATTTTATTTAGCAGGTACTTTTATCCAAGGTGACCCTGATCACATCCTGCCGACCAGGAGATTTGAACCAATGACCTACTGATCATAGGTGAGTCCAAAGTCACACACCACCCACCTCACTGACACAGACATGACGTAAACCCCAGTCCCCCATAGATTATGTACAGCCTGGTTGCTGCAGGGTTCTGACCTCAAACCTCTTGATCTGGCCCCTCTGATACTCCAGCTTGTTCTCCAGGTCGCAAACACGTGCCTCCTGCAGACTCACGATGCTCCTAGCCACCGTGGAGGCCTCCAAGTGCTGCAGGCGCGTGACGCTCTGCTGGAGCTGCCACCCCCCCAGCCCCCGGTGGGAGAGGATGAGGGGAGGAGAAGAAGGGGAGACGAAAGGTGAGCGGCAAAGGCAGAGCTTGAACAAGCTGTCAAGAGGGAGAAGAAATAAATATTTTGAAGATAAGACCTGATGTGGTCTGATTTAGGGCTAATTTAGGAGTGCTGCTTCTATCCAGAGATTGTTCAGTGCTCCACGGTAACCTTGGCGAGCAGATGTAAGCATAGCATGTAGCTAAGGGTATAAATTCATAACCAAAAGGTAACCGGTCCAAGGTCACTGAGCAAACAACTTAACCTGAATTGCTCCCGTAGCATGCCTGCGTAACCACTAAATTAATGCCACTGCTTCCGTGGATACAGGCACCAGCTATTAAAGTACACGTGATGTTACTACAAATATCTTTCAGCCCTTAACTGTGCTGTCATATACCCCCATGCCCTATGCTTACCCTAATGAGATGAGTGTTTCTTTGAAAACAGACGGATTGAGGTTTGGCCTGTGTTTGAAATGTACCTGCGTTTTAGTGACGATTTATGGGATAATGCGGAGCACTCAGGGGATGCACATCGTGAGGGAGCTCCACGCTAAAGGGTATTTATATGCGGGTCTTTACCGATTCGTAACAAGCTGTGAATCCACCCCCGGATTTGAGGCTGCCGTTTTGCAAGTCAGTACCAGCAGGGGGTAGTATTGACCCATGTTTTATTTTTGACACTGACTGCTCTTAGCTGTGGGCCTGCTGCTATGGGAAAGTGCATGTGTTAGTGCCATGCAGTAGATGTCCCAGCCATCTCCCGACATTCTTTGGAACTGCTGCGTTTATACTGTGATGAAGTTTACCGATTTCCATGTAAATGGAATGGATGGCGAGACACGGGATGCGTCTGTCTGCTGCTCACGGCTTCTCTGGTTTCCTTTAGCTGTGTTGTGGCCCATATCTGTCAACAAGCTTGCAGGATAGAAGTGTGGCATTCACAGCACCCCAGCTGGTAGGATGTCCTGGGGGCCGGGTAAGAGTCCCCCCCCCCCCCCCCCCCCCCCCCCCCCCCCCCCCCCGTACCTCATCCTGCAGTCTTTGCTTCTCTTTCTTGGCCTCCTCCAGCTCGGCCTGCAGCTCCCGTATCTGAGAGATGTCACTGGAGGACTAACGTACAGACAGATGAGTTAGACACATAGCAGGAGGGACAGGCAGGCCAGCCTTTGCATAAACATACATACACACAGGAATGCACATCACAGGCACGCACACACATACACAGAAACATGCACAGGCATACACACAGGCAAGCACATCACAGGCAAACAAAGGCATGCACAGGCATGCGTACACAGGCATGCACATGCAGGCACGCACATATGCAGACACACACACACACACACACACACACACACACACACACAGGCCCACACACAGGTATGCATAGGTGCTCATACACACAGGCATGCTCAGCCTACCTGGGCTATGAGAGCCTTGTGCTTCTTCATCAGCTCATTGAGGTCTTCCTGGTCCTCCTCCAGTCTTTTTAGAAGGTCAGCATTTTCGTGCTGCAGGTGGGACAGCTGTTCATCCACCTGCAGGGGACAGTACCATGGGGATGAAATAAAACAGCCCCCTGTCTTGAGATCCAGCCTGCCTCACCTGCAATACCCTCACTTCCACTGCTTGTCCTCCATGTCCGTTAACCCACCCCTGTCATCCTCATCCTCATCATTATTTTTCATCTCTTTGTCCCTCCCGCACCTCCATCCGCTGGCCTCCTCTTTCTCCACAGTGCCCTAGGGTGGTCCATAAGACTATCATAAAAATTCAACTTGATCAGAACCTGCCTCCAAAAGTCTGAATATTTTCTGCCTCATATAGATAAGATATGGTTAAATCTGAAGCAGTTTGGGGCAAATTTAGAGGTTGTGTAAAGTCCTCCTAAGTCCTACAATAATCCCTCATAAAGCCCTCAATGTGGCTGGCTCTTCACGACATTCACTATTAGGTCAATTTTGCCCTGATCAAGACACTGTGGTATTGTGGTTAGAAATTGTTACTTAACACTAAATATTGGTTGGGCACTAATGATGTCTAGAAATGTCACATTACAATAACTATTCTTTACAATAACTGTTGTTGACATGTCACGCATAGAGGGACGGAGGAAGCAGAAGATGGAGCAAATAAACCGTGTTTAATTCAACTCAACCAAAAGACCTAACAGAAAGGAATAGGTTCATAGATGATCA
Organism: Petrocephalus schoutedeni; assembly: GCA_026780765.1. NCBI lineage: Eukaryota > Metazoa > Chordata > Actinopteri > Osteoglossiformes > Mormyridae > Petrocephalus > Petrocephalus schoutedeni. The sequence continues at coordinate 28,097,761 of JAODKL010000118.1, forward strand.
AAGCTGGAAGTACAGAACACAGCTAACGGGACGGGCCACATACAGGATTGATGTTAATGCCAGGACTGGGGAGTACAGGACGGGGAAACACTTTAATACAAAGGCGAACAAGGGAGAAAATGAGAGGCAGCCGGAATGAATGGCACAAGGGCAGGAATGAGAAGACAGACATACACATAACAGCCGTGGCTTGTCAGACTCCACTGAAAGAGCAATTGTTTAATGCAGCAGTATATTTCTCACAAAGAACGAGGATTTTTTGGACCACCCTACTGTGCCCCCTCCATTCCACACATCAAAGTTCAAGTTCATATTCAAACTGTAATTTAAAACAGAGGGCTAATTTTATAAGTAGATAACCAGAAAACAAAACACTAGCAACAACAGACAAAAACCTCAGACAAAACACTGAACCGAGTCAGACGATAACAGGACCTGACCAGCTCTCCTGAAAGCTTAACCATTTGGTCTGACTCTCCTCCCTGCAAGGGTCACACACACCACTATAGCCTGTCAGCATTGCTGGCCGCTGCTTCTCCCCCACAGGACACATCCTGCCACTTTGTCAGTGAGTGACTTTTGTCAGCCGAACGTCCGTCCTTCTGTCCATCCATCCATCCATCCATCCATCCATCTCCCGTCTCAGTCTTTCTTTTGCTGGGGCTGGAAAACGTATCACTGTGGGTTTTTTGTGCCAGACAAGTTTGGACAGCCAGACTGTTGATAATTAGATAAGGATTCACCAGTATTGGTATTTTGGACCCCAATGAGATTTGGTTCTCAATCTGTTGGGCCTCGTTGGATCCAATTTAACTTTCTGGTACACTTCGTGGAGGTTTTTCAGATTAATGATTGCGGACTACTTTTTTTTCCTCTAAGGTGTCATTAAGCTCAGAGCTGTTAAATCATCTTTGGCTGGTATGACCAGGGTCATGCTGCCACCCCCCCGCCCCCCAGCCCTCATCTCCACCTCACCAGGCTCTTATGCTTGCAGATGGTCTCCAGCTCTAACTGGGCATTCTCGAGTTCCATGGACAGCGTCTTCTGGATGCTCTCGGCCTCTGCACGCCGAGTCTCGCTCTCCTCAAGCTGTCCGTGCAGGAAAAACATAACAGTAAGGGAGAAGGTGATATGGGGGAGGCCAACAAGCCAGCCATCGTCAACATCTTCATCATAACTGATCATTAATCCCAACACACTGTAGATTGGTGCACATATTCACTATGTTAGCAGTTATGTAACTGAAATGCTTCTATGAGTCATTTGTGTCATATCTTAATGGTATGTGGATGATGGTTAGGTCAGGTGGCTCAGAATGGTTCTTTGGATCCTCATGGGCGTGCACCCTGCACTACCCAGAGAGGTGCCCTCTACTTTCACAGCTACTAGCTAGCAGGAGGGGAGGGGGGGTGAGGAAATGGGAGATTCTGGCCAGGGGGTGTGACAGTATGTGATATCCAAGGGAAGCGAGGCAGGACGTCCCTGCCGGAGGGTGAGGATGCTGAGCAGGTACCTGGATCTTGAGGCGCTCCAGCTGTTCGCGGCTGGCAAGCCCTTGGCCTGGGGTGTCCACGGTGGACAGCAGCAGCTGGGCGTCGCTCAGCAGGGCATGGGTGCGTTTCAGGTCCCTCCTCAGGCGTTTCTCCACGTCAAAATCTCTGTGGCCCACCTGGGAAGTGGGGGGGGGGGCATTTCAGGAGACATGTAAACCTTATTGCATCACAAACTGCTTCAGTTTGCATGTGAATCCCGTTAGTCTGTAGTGGGCATGCAGGAATATGTGGAATCCGCTGTCACACCACCTTCTGGTGGAAACCAACCAACCAACCAAACACTATGTGGTTTCCATGGCCCAGCCCTCCCTGTGATACCCGGCCAGGGATCACAGAGTGCAGAATCCTGAGGCTGGTAACAGCTGATCTGCGATCATTGTAGATCCCAGTCTCAGGCACCCCCCGAGGCCTCGCCCCCGTACCTGCTCACACAACGTGGCGATCAGCCCCTCCAGGTCGTGCTTCTCATGGACCACCATCTGCTTCTCCTCGTACTCCTGCTCTAGCTGCATCTCCAGCTGCCTCAGCTGTGCAGGCGTTACACAGGGTCACACATTGTGGCATATGCATTCGGATAAGGAAATGCAAATGTTCAGCTTTAAATAAAAGCAGCGTCAAGGACATTTAAAAAAAAAAAAATGAAAAATTTACGACACAGTGTTTTGTGTCTGATGAGTTATTGGGCATTCCCCCCACCCCCAGTCACCCGTCTTTGTGAGGACTTCTGGACGTCTTCCAGCTCCTCTTCCTTGTCCTCCAGCTCCTTCTGGTGAATCTGCTTCATCCTCTCCATCTCCATCTCGCAGCGCAGATGCATCTGCGAGATCGCGTTTCGTCAGCATTGCATTAGCGTGTCCCTGTCAGCACCGCACCGCGTCGGTGCTTCTTTCCGCGTTTGCTAACGATTTCCTCCGTTTTGCACACTGTCAGTATTCAGTCAATACAATCAGTGTCAGTGCGTGACAACTGCCGTCGCCAGTGTTTCCATGGATTCACTGGAGCCTTAGCGCTTGGTCATTAGGGCCTAATATCCACTGTGCTGGGTGGACAGTGTTGGCGTTTTTTCTATGGATCGAGGGATAATGATACAAATGCTTTGTTTGTGCATTACAGCCTGACAATGTTAGGACTCCATAGTATCTGAGATTTATGAGTTTTATGAACAGTACGGATCCCTAACTTGTGTTTCACAGCTTAAACAGGTCAGTGCCTCACAGTGTCAGTGGCGTGTCTGTATAATGGGCCGCAGGAGTGCATGCTGACAGTCACCTGCTCGTGCCACTGGATTTTGGCAGTGAGCTTGGAGATCTCCTCGCTGTGCTCCTTCTCCAGCGCCTCCAGCTCCCGCAGCTGCCTCTTCAGGTTGGGGATGGAGTCGGAGCCCAGGTTTGAGGATGCAGTCAGGTCTTGGATCTGAGCGCACAGCTCCTCCTTCTGTCGCTGCAGGAGAGACACCTCTGCCTGGGCTTCCTGGAAACACAGGACCACGGCCGCGTGATTCTCCGTCTCTCGCCCGGTGCTAATCGGCGCCGGCGGACACATAATTAAAGTTGGTTGCTGGTTTGAGTCCCTGACCTGCAAGTACCGCTGAGGCACCCTGAGTAAGAACATAAGAAATATACAAACGAGAGGAGGCCATTCGGCCCATCAAGCTTGTTTGGGGAGAACTTAACTAATAG
>JAODKL010000118.1:28101092-28126520 GCA_026780765.1 Petrocephalus schoutedeni
GAATATGGGCATTATATTAGCATGCTTCCAATCATAAGGTACCACACCAGCAGATAAGGATTTCTGAAACAGTAAGGTTAAAGGTCAGCAAATAATATCCCTCATCTCTTAACTCTATAGGTAAGATGCCATCAGGACACGCAGCGCACCTTGAGATGGCGCTGCAGGGTTAAGATCTCGGCGCTGAGGGCTATGTTCTCTTGAATGGCCTTCTCTTTCTGCTCCCTCTCAGTGTCAGCCCCCTCCAGGGCCTGCGTCAGCTCACTGTCAAACCTGCACAAATACACCGGTACAGAAATAGGAGCGTAAGGACTGCGCAAAACTATAGCACTACGCTCACGGATAAAATGAGCTCTCAAAAACTGGACGGGTCTAAGACCTTAAAAGTCACACTATTAGCCTGGAATAGAGCTGGAAGTCACCTCCGCTGTTTTCTGTCCAGCTCGTGTGCGCGGCCTTGCAGGGCGTCGGAGAGCACATGGGCGTCCAGGAGGTCAGAGGTCACACGGCGATACTGCCGCTTCAGCTCGGTCAGGTTACGCTTTGACTGTTCCAGCTGGGTCTGCAGCTCCGACACCTGCCCGCGTTGCAGGGTGGAGGGGGCTTAGAGGTGAGACTAAGTGGAGACCGGGGGCACTGAAACAGACCTGATCCATACCGCGTCGGTGACGGGGGTGTACCTTGCTCTCCAGCTGGCCCCGGGCCTCTCGCTCGGCCTCCTGCCTTTCCTCCCCCTGGCGCAGTCTCCTCCTCAGGAACTCCACCTCCGTCTGCGCGCACTCTAACTGCAGCAGCAGCTCACTCTCTGCCGGACACCCCAGTGTGGTCAGCAGGAGGCGGCGGGTGAAGGCCGGTTACCTTTACAGTGCGGGCCACGGCACGGCGCCCCTTACCTGCACTCCCACCCCGGAGCGCCTCCCTACTCTTCGCCTGCTGTTTCTCCTCCTCCAGCTGCTTCTCTAGCCTGTCTATGGTGGCCTTACACTGGTCCAAGCGGCCCTGACAAAACCATACAGTGGGGAGGGTTCATCACAAGCAGCTTCACAGATAGCAGTAATTTATAATTTATGTGCCATTTTGCTGCTTAATGGCACTTTAATCCATGACAACGTCATCCATTTATAGAGCTGGAACAAGATCACACAACCTGGTCCTCAGGTAAGCCAGTCTGAATGCCACAGCCCCAAAAGGACGACGAGGACATCGTCCAGAATGTAATTCAAAGTGTACGAAAATCAAGTTAACCTTCTACATCATTAAGGAACAGAAGGTCTAGCTGTCTAGAGGTCTAGCTGTGTGCGTTTGCCAGCTTGTGGTTCTGTGAGATGAGCAGCTTCCGGAAAGCACGCAGGAATGCAGAGAAGTCAGGAATGCTCCAAAAATGATCTTATGGCTACATCTGAAACAATGACACCTTGAGCCAAGCGTACACTGCTTTCTGCTGTGAGACTCGTATCTTCTTTCACTTTGTGCGTATCTCAGCCCTATAAATGCTGCCATGCTTCAGCGAAAACATGAAATCAGCTCTGAGTCACCAACCAGGCTCCTACTATACTAAGGGGTTGTTTTACAGCCCCCTGCAGAGAACCTCATAAAACCCACATCCCATAACCCACTGGTCTATTAAGCAGTACCACCACCCCCCTACTTCCAGATAAATCGTTTTTTAAGGCCCTCACTTGTGATCTTATTTCCCTCAGCCCAAGGGGGGAATCGGACCAGAACAAACAAATGACAGACATTGACTCATAAAAATGACAAATACAGTTGAGTGGAAACGAAATTAAGCGTCAAACTCGCAGGTGGAATCCAGAAGCCAGACAAACTAATTTAGAAAATGAGATGATCGGCCTTACAAGCATGGAGAACAAAGTCCTTATCATCTTCACCTCAGGAGCTGAGCCAACATGGGCCCCACTCTGTGGTAATTAAGAGATATTACCCAGCCTGACTGAGTCACCTCGCCTGCCCGTCCTGATTACAAGCATCACGAATCTGCCATTAAAGGCAGCCGTGTGTGCTGGCTCGGGCTATCAGGATGCCACCCCCTGCCGCCTGACAGATGGGAGACTGGTGTCTGAGTGAGTGCGCGCACGTGTGCGAGTGCGTGGGTGAGCTGGGGAGTGCATCTGTGTACTCATGCGTGAATACGAGTGTGTGCACACTGCGTGTGTGCGTGTGTGTGTGTGGGGGGGGGGGTGATGGGTGCTGTGGGTGAGTTTGATATGTACAAAAATATCTTCACATGTGCAAGATGTGTGTCTGTGTGTATGTGTGTGTGTGAGGGGGCGTTATGTATATATGCAATTTTTGGGACCAAATGTTCCCACAATGTAATAAAAACCTGTTGTTCTGATGTGAGGACCATTTATTTGGTCCCCATTAGGTTTATGGCACATAGAAATGAATGGGCAGTCCCCACAATAATATGAATGCAAATGTGTCTCTCTTTGTTAGAGCATTGCTATCGTTAAGGGGATATTTAAAACAATTTCTCCACAAAGTCTCTGAATGGTGAATAACTAAAAGGTCTCAAAAAATACATGGAGGTCCCCTAAAATAATAAGTGCATAGTCCCTGTTTAAGTGTGCCTATTTTGTATCATTTGATGCAGTAAAGGACAATAAGTGAAGACTGGGCATACGTGTCAGTGTCTGCGTGAGGATGCACGCGCGTCTCCGTGGAGGGATGCGCGCACATCTCCCATAATGCACCTGCAGCTCCTTGTTCTCCTTGCTGAGGCGCAGTCGTTCAGCTCGCTCCATGTCCAGGGCCTGAGTCACGGCGTCGCCCCTGAACCGCTCGTCACTCAGCTCCGAGGACAGTGCCGTCACCTTAAAGTGACATGACACTGCATTCACAGGCTAACAAGACATCAGCAAGAACCACAAATATCACTACAGAAATCTTTAAAACGCATCACGGCATCCTTTTTTGGGATGTCAATAAAATAAGTGCAATAATTTCTAACTTCACATTAGTGAACCATATGTCACTGTAATATGTGAACTTGTAGTTGTAGAATGCACAGGGCACCGGGCAGGGGACGGTTAGGACAGGGTGCCAAGTCCCTGTCGGGACACATGCACAGTCACATATTTAGCAAACTTAGAGACATCAATTCAGCTGACAATGATTCCAGGCTGCAGGAGGAAACCTGCAATAACCTCGGTAGAAAATGCAAATCCTACACACTCCTTACAGGAGGCAGCGTTCAAACCCCCAGTCTTGAAGGTGTAAAGCAACAGCACCACCCCCTGGAGCCCTGTGCAGCATGCAAGTACACGTAGGTATAACACTGTTACTGTCAAACTAGAATTTGTGCAAAACAGAGAACACTACAGAGCAATACTGAAACTCGCAGTATTTGGAAGATATCAGTTCTGAGTTGAAAGAGGCACTGAGGGTGTAAATGGAAGTTTGATGGACAGAACTGGCCCATTAAAACCGCCCAACATAGGAGAACCTGAAATTTAGGCAGCTGCAGCTCCAGCGCGAGCGAAGCGCCTGAAGTCTCTGCTTCCCAAATGCCCTGGTGCAAACAGGAGGGAGACAGACATCTCCAAATATAAGCCAGTCATACCTGGCTCCCCTGCATTAATGAATTCCCCAGTCCACTGGGGGAGGGAGCGCAGAATGTCATATTAACAGCTCAATGCATCAATGCATTTGCAAGGATCCGGAGCGACAAACAGGCAAGACTGACATGGGGGGGCTGCAGAGTGGGAATCAGAGCTGCTTTTTCTGCTGCTGTTTATTTCATTAATTTGATTACATTAGTCCTTTGTTACAACCAAGATTTATTATGCAACAATAGAATTAGCCTCTGTCGTGCCAATAAAGCTCATTTTTAAATATGAATATGAATAAGTGCTTGCTGCAAACATGATGTAAAGTGCATGATGACAGAGAAGGTCCCAGAAGCTGATCCTGCCGAAACTGCTGTGGGGGCCGGGGAGGGGGGGGGGGCGATTTCCTGTCCAGTGCAGCACATTCAGACGCATGGAGCCGGAACGGCATCGGGGTGGGCGTTTGAAGGGGTGCTGAAAATGGCTTATTCTGTGATGAGGTCAGCATAAGGCTCTGATTGCAGCCCTTTTAGCCAAGTCAAAAGCCAGCTGTTAATGCTAACAGGCCAGTTCTGTGGGCTACCTAACACGCTGGCACTTCATGGCAGAAACACCAGCTTTTCAAGATAGCTGCTCGCCCGTGGAGATGTGAAAGCTTTTAAGCACCATTCCCTCATCAGTGAGAGCTCTCAGACCCTTCACAAAATTGTGCTGGTAAGGCCGGATTTTATGAAATTGGGGAACTTATGCCATCAAAAATCACGTAGTTTCAAACTCGCACTGAGCATAAATGGTTCTGCATTTTCCACTGCTGTTTATAATTTTGAGAACCTAAGAGAGGGTGTGCTAGTTTACAAGCATGAAATGATAATGGCTCTGATTGGAACGAGGCTAACCGTGGTGAGGCAGGCCAACACAGCAACTTCAAAATGTTTATGAGCAACTGCATCTTCCAACAGCCCCTTGATCATTTTGCACTGTGCCAGATCAGGAGTTACTCAAGTCAAACCTTCCCCAGCAAAATGTCAATGCATTGCCTTTTTTGATTTATTTGCCATTGTAAAATTGCAGCACACGGATATTTTGGTTCTGTAGTGACAATGACTAGACTTCCTTCTAAGTATATTAACTGACAATTGCTGTCTAATCCTGCCAGAAAGCACTAGTCACAAGCTGGAAGTCAGTCTCGATTTCCATCAAGGATCTGACGATATTTCTGAGTTTGAGATCTATACCTTTGTCTCCAGATTATCAGTGCTCTGTCTTAGCTCGTTCCTCTCCTTCTCAGACTTCTCCAAGCGGTGTCTCAAAGCAGATACTTCATCCTGGAAGCACAAATAACCGGTTCACATGCTGACACACACACACACACACACACACACACACACACACACACACACACACAGTACATGTATTGATATCATTAAGTGAGTGAAGGTGATTAATTGTCATTGTTGACACACCACAGCACACGGTGTGCAACACTGAAATGTGTCCTCTGCATTTAACCCATGTGACATTGTGACACAGCAGGGGGCAGCTACGCGAGTGCCTGGGGAGCAGTGCTTGGGGACGGTACCTTGCTCAGGGTACCTCAGCGGTACTTGTGGGTCGGGGACTCGAATCGACAATCTTTCAATTACACAGTTGCATCCCTAACCACTATACCACCTGATTAAAAGAACATAAGAACTATACAAACGAGAGGAGGCCATTCGCCCCATCAAGCTCCCATTATGGAGACTCTCCATTCATTCATGGGCATAACCCTAATCCCAGCTATTACAACCATAACCATAAGTAACCAAACAAAATGCAAGACTTTTGGCATTATCACATTGTAGGGACATCTGGTTCCCTCAATGTAATAATTACACACGCAGTCTGAGTTGGTCTCGACTCGGCTGCAGCTGAGCTTCATATCAATAGAGGGCCAGGCAGGACACCGCTCTGCGGGGACAGGTGCCCACCCCAGAACCACATTCAGGCCCCTGACGGGATCCTGGGGGGTGCGAGTATGCATTACCTCTTTAGCACGGAACCGCTGATCATCAACGTTAACGTCCAGCAGGGGGCGAACTCGGCAGAGGAGCTTCCACCAATGCCAGCTTCGTACGGTCGACAAGGCCCTCACATTCCTCTGCACACAGCGTATAGCCATCTGCTGCACCTGGTGCAAAATAAGCAGCCCTTTGCTTTACGCCTGGCCACACAGCTGCCATCAGATCATAATACAGCGGCCGCCACTATCTCCTCATGCACCGCACAGTAGTCACTCACCTTCATAGAGCGGTACTTTTGCCTGGTCAGGTGTCCCATGCAGGAGGCCTGGAGCAGCACAAGCCAGCCGCTCACCAGCTGGTCCCTCTGCTGCTCCAGGGACAGCATCACACCACGCTTCATAAACACCTGGGGACAGGTGGGGAGAGGGGGAGGCCCTTTCCAGTTACATCATCCAGTCTGGCAACCATCTGAGCATCTGAGAGGAATGCGCTGGCTGGCCCCCGACCCGGGAGAGCGCTCTCAGTTCGTCATTTTCAACATGAGAGGTGAGACCAGCCGGCCAGTCAGACAGACACGGGGGCCGGTCAAAGCGTTTAATGAGTCACTCAAGGTGTCACCGCGTCTCACCCTGCTGGCACCAACGACGATACTCTTCCTGTCCGTGTCCAAGTCGATCAGCAGCTCCTCCACCGCCTGCAGCGAAGAGCAGAGCTGCTGTGTTACCACGAAAGCACCAAACAGCAACTCCGCAGCCAAAAGCGCTTGGACGCAACTCCTGACTCAAATAGATCACAATTACAATCACACCAATAATGCATCGCATTACATAGAACCTCCTGAGGCACCACGTAGTGGCTTGATGGGTGGTGCTGCGGCACAACCCCAAGGTCAGGGATTTGAATCCCAGCACTGCTCTGTATGTGGATTTTTCATATTTTTCCCATGTTGCATGAGTTTGTGGACACTCAGGGACGGGCTGGTGCCCTCCGCTTTATGTCCCGTGGTGCACAGGATAAGCTATACCCCCCCCCCCACCGAGTTATCTGAATTTTCTAAGGGGTAAGACCAAACGACAAAACTGCAGACCCTTCTCCCTCATTCGCGTCCTTAGCCTGACTCTCCTCACACAGACAGAATCGCCCCAGGGATCCACACCCCCCGCCAGGACGGTCCGCCTGACTGTTACAGATGCCCTGCAATGTGTAAGGGATGCATGTAGGTCATCTATTTCCATCCCGCTAGACCTCTCTGCAGCCACACAGCACAGCAGGCCGCCAGATCCTCCTGTTCAGCCTCCCTCAACGTGGCATTACCGAGCCCACTCTCTGATTTTTACCCATCAGGTACATCCTTCCAAGTGTCTTGGGAGGGGGGGACAGAGGTGTCTAACTCACATAAGGTAACACAGCAGGTGTTCCCCAGGAGTCAGTCCATGGTCCCCTCCGCTTCTCCCACCTCTCCAGGCCCAATCACCTTGTCCTCATTATCTACTCTACCATCCATCCTGATAACACTATATTTGAATTATCAAATTCTCTCCATCAAGGTCTGCCAAGAACCCCCAGACTAATGACTGACGACCAATGCTCCTTTTCTGGCTGACCTGAACCTGTTGATTTCTTTTATATATTAGACCAGCTATCATGGTCAGCCAAAAACTCCTAGTCTAGGCACTTCAGATCACCTCAAAGCTAGCCTACTGTAGGCCTTTGCTGACTGGGCTGCCAACTCAGGCGGTGGGATGGCCGCAGATGATTCTGAATACAGAGGCACGCCTGATATGATGTCATGTCTGATGATTATCTTTTGCGTTTTATGTATAAATCCTCCTCTGACAGTAAATGAAACTGCATGCATGCCGGTAAAGGTGCAGACCTTTCTCTCATCGGGCGTGATGAAGACCGAGCCGTATCGCTTCATGACGGGGGGGGACAGGGCCTGGAAGCGGCAGCGGAAGTCACTGAGGGACATGTGGTCCGGGTAGCCTTGGCGAGGGGGAACACAACTTGTCATTTGTGCTTCAGATTTAGGGAGGAAACAGTGATCTTTCTTAAGTGGTTCTTTTGGGTGGGAAAAGTTGGCTGTGTTGTATATGAAAGGATACCTTCAATGATTACTCGCAACTGTCTCCAACTAAAAAGGACACTACCTGTGCGGTGCAGCTGCAGCGCGGGGAGGACACCAGTAGCGGTAAGCTGGGCGCGCAGGGAGGGGACGTCGAGGCCGCCACCGCCGCCGTCAGACTTGGCGCTGAAGCACTGCAAGAAGGTGGGGCTTGCTCGGCGAATCAGATTGATGAGTGCATCCTTGGGCAGGATGACAGTCACGGTTACCATAGAAATGCCATCGCAGAGGTCACGGAGCACAGCTCTGCTCTACAGAAACGGCCGACCCACGGGAAATAGGGTACTACTATGGAGATTTAAAAATAAATAAATAAAATAAAAATAATATTATATAAAAACCCAAGTAAAGAGGGGCAACAACCTGGAATTTTGTCCACGCTTAGCCTTTGGGTCATTTACACTTAGGATTGGAGTTGAATCGAAAAATTCTATTTAGCGGAACAGGGTGAGCTTTTGTGTGTCTGTATGCATGTGTGCCTGTACTTTTTGTGAGTGCGTCTGTATGCATGTGTGCCTGTACTGTATGTGAGTGCGTCTGTATGCATGTGTGCCTGTACTGTATGTGAGTGCGTCTGTATGCATGTGTGCCTGTACTGTATGCATGGGTGTGTGGGTCTCACCGCCTGCAGTTTGACAGAAACACTGAAGGAGTGCCTCCGGATGGCTGCCAGGCCCCCACTGAGGGTCTTTCTGACAGTCCCGCTCCTCTGCAGTGACCGCTGAGATCCCCCCTCAACTCCCCCCAGGCCCTGGCACAGCGGGGGCACAGAGGCTCGGGGTCCAAAAAGGGACTTCACCACACCTCTGGGGGGAGACAGGAAGATAGCATAAAGGCAGACCAAGTCATAAATAAAAATCGGGTTACTCAGATACAGACCGAAACATAGACACTCAGACACACACACTAATGCTCATACCCACAGACATACTCATAGATACTCATAAACATACACAGACATAACAGAGACACGCAGAGATTCATAGACAGATATTTGTTTCTTACATCGAAGAGTTTTGAAGAAGCGACGCAGCGCTCAGCACAGATGGGTTGTTCTGGACCATGCCGAACCAGCCCGTCACGTCATAGCGGATCGGATCAGAACCCAGCTGGTGTGCAATCTCGCACTGAAGGGGCTGCTCACACTGTCGGACTGAGCAGCAGACGGGGCGGTGAGTCAGGGACACCCGGCATTAGCAGCCGCACCTAAACGCTGGCGCCTGAGCCACTGGCCCTTCGGCGCTGGTGATGCGGCATCATCTTAACAGCATGTGAGCCCAGAGGACCCAAATGGACCAAGGGCCAGAACACTCAACATCCACACACACAGATCGGAGGCTGAATCATGTCACACACAACACGTCAGGGATGCTAACAGCATGTCAGTAACAAGACAGCCTGGGGTGAGACTGGGATCCTGGCCTGCATATAATTTGACAGTGATGTCGATAAGTACTGACACACTCATACCCATAATACAGGAAGGAGAGATACACCCTTACCTGCCTCACTGAAATACTGGCACACCCTCTGCAGAATGTTGGATTCTGTCGAGCCTGGGGTGATCATCTCCTCATCTAGCACCCAAAGCAGGCCGCGAGGGTCATCCTCTGCTGCACGCAGCTGACAAGCGACAGGGATGGGGGGGTGGGGGGTGGGGAGGGGGGCAGTGATGTTTTCAAGGCCTCCATCCATCCCCTCATCAAATTTACTGACATAACGAGCTGCCTAACAGCTTTTCTCCCCAGGGGAGGCGGCAGTAATTGAGCTTGCTGAACACCGCCAGCAGCACGTGGCTTGTGGGCCCTTCGAGGCCTCGAATGTTACAGTGATGACACTGCGGAAGAAGCCGCCACTTGGGGGGTCACATGACTCTGCTTTACCTGGAGAACGGGCTGATCGATAGCAGAGACGACCTGGGCAGCGCTGGACTCAGGGGCTGCAAAATCCACCGGCACTTTCTCCTGAAGGAGATAAAGCAGATGTGCTACAGGACATCAGGCCATTTATGACAGCCACGAAGTCAACCTGTGAATGGTTAATGCAATAGCTATAATATGTCATGATTAAATATATGACTGTTGCCTAGTAGTCACCAGATCCAGTGCCAAACTCCCATTATTGTATTGCTACAGCTGTAATTAAGATATACAAATGACAGTGAGCAGTTTTGGTTTAGATCAGGGCTCTTCAAATCTGGACCTCAATTCCAAATACAAGGCTTGTTTTCAGTTTTCCCATATACTTAATTCCTGATTCTGATTGGCCAGAAGGCTTCACACCTGGCTTGCAGGTAAAGGAAGGCTGGAAAATCAGCGGGGGCTCAGACCTTGAGGACCGTGATTTGAATAGGTTCTGGTTTAGATCTATTCTAAGATCAAGAGGGCTGCAGACATTCTTTGGTTGCTGAAGTTCATTCACTCAGAAATGGGATCTGACGTGTCCATCAGCCTGAGCACCCACTGGCATTCTTGCTTCTTACTTAACATGTCATTTCAGAAGCAGTGGCAGAGCCAGACGGCTTGTGCTCTAGGTGGGGGAGGGGCCTTCAGTGGGTCTGAGTGATGCCAAATTATAGAACAGTTTTCCTTAAAGCACGTATCCATCAATCCATCCATGCATCCATTTCTTCTTTTATCCATGTGTGTGACCGTGGGTGCATATGCATGTCTGTGAGCCTCCGGCACGCACACACAGCTACCCCCCCCCCCCCATACCTGCACATATTGCTCCAACGTGTGTGTGCGCATGTCTGTGAGCCTCCGGCACGCACACACAGCTTGCCCTCCCCATACCTGCACATATTGCTCCAACGTGTGTGTGTGTGTGTGTGTGTATGTGTGTGTGCATGTCTGTCAGCAACCGACATGCACACACAGCTTGCCCTCCCCATACCTGCACATATTGCTCCAGCGTGTGTGTGTGAACGGGGTTTTGTGCATGTCTGTGAGCCTCTGGCACGCACACACAGCTTGCCCTCACCGTACCTGCACATATTGCTCCAGTGTGTGTATGAACGTGTGGTTGTAGTGATACTCGAGGAGCCTCTCTTGAAGGTAATTGTGGCAGAGCTCTGCAAAGCCTGCTGCCCTCTCCTCGCCCCCGTGCCGGGGGTTACGCAGGCCGGGGGCGTCCACTACCATCACGGAGGCCAACGTCAACTGCTGGGAACAAAGTGACCTGTATGGACATGCAAGGAAAGACCCAGGCTTCAAAGACACAGCCAGTCCTACAACTTTGCTCCAGAAACACAAAGGTTTAAGAGGACAACAAAAGGACGAGAGATTAACCTAAATCTAATTTTATATATATAAATGTATATTAAATTAGATATAGATATATGAATGTAGATATATAGAGGTATATCAGAGGTGTAAATGTCCAGAAAGTACAAATTCAGACCAGGATTCTGTTTCAACCGACTCCACAGGGGCAGCATCACACGCAGCGAGCCACCACACTGCCAGAAAACTTGCCACAGTGGTCTCTCTGACATGCACGATGGCGTTCAAACCCCCAGAAATACCTGTTGATTAGGGAGACGATGGTAGAGAAGAGCTCTTCATACAGGCCGATGGCCATGCCTTCTACGCACTGAGAGGCACTCAGCCTGGGGCCACCTAAAACACACCGGGCCAGGTGAGGGCGCTCGTACAGACGTGCACAAACACATGTATGCAGAAGTGCACAGTGAACATAACTGTGCACATGGGCAACCACATGTATACCCATAGAGATCATGCAAATACATGTCCCTCTCAAAGACATACATACATGCTTATGTTTATTAAGATTCCTATGCAGGACAGCCAAGGATACAGATGAGATGCATGTGAAAATACATAAATAAACATAGTTAAAGAGTCATTGCTGTAATTTCTATAGCAAACAATGGCTTCCTCTCACATGCCGACGGACTTACTCTCCTCTGTGCCCTCAGGGATGTGCCTCCCTCTGCTGCCCCCAGTGGCCTTCTGCAATAACTGACGTAGGTGATGCTTGAAGACTGCAGTTTGGAGCTCCTCCCCCTCACAGCCGATGACGCTGCTGGCCAGCTGGGCACTGTCAAAGTTCACAAATTGCCGGCGACCGACTGCACAAAAACAGCAGTCGAGGTGAGATAATGGGCCAGAGACAAAACATATCCACCCGTGGCATTGTTATTCTTTTTTTTTTTTATACAGAATTCACTTCAAGAACACTATCTTACCTTTGCAGGCCCCTGCTGCCCCCAAATGGTATATTCCGGCCAACACGTGCCAAATCGCTTGCTGCTCATTGGCTGAGAAGTCAAGTGACTCCATGGCAGCCACCAACTTTGTGAAGGCAGCTGATGCCTTCTGCCTCTCCTCTACCTGCAACAGGAAGCGATGGGGTTAATGCGAGCAGAGAGAGAGGCTACAAACAGAACAGAGTACTCAATGGGGGGCATGGAGAGAAAAAGGAGGGCCGCTCCACTGCTGATTACCTTTGTCAGTGCGACAATGCCGAACGAATTGCTCTCACTCAGCTGGTGCAGGTGAAGCTCTGTCCTGATGGGACAAGGAAAATGTGACAGGTACTTATGGGTCCACGTTCAACCCAAATTCTACAGCCAAAAAGGTCACCGTAACATAAAAAAAAAAGAAAAACACAAAACTACTGTCTATAAGCTTTTTAAACCCAATTTAGAGATTCAAAAATAAATAAATATGTTCCTCCCTTTGAGGCAACATAAATTTTAGGGGCCTTCCAGCATCAGCCAGCACCGACCTCATTTCCGCACTTAGCCCTGCCAGCATCTGGGAGAAGACCAGGAAGTTACTCTCGCCCTCCGGTTGTTGGCACACCCTCCACTTCTCCAGCAGCATGGTCTGGGCCCAAGATGGACGCGGACACAGAGACAGATAGGCAGATAGAGGTCAATGACAAACGGGCTTCGTGGAACGGCGAAAACAACAAGCAAATTAAAGGGGCAGCGGCTTTGTGCCAGTCAATAAAGTCGGGAGAGTCAGATAAGGGCAGAGGCACATTAATATATTTAGTAGCTGCTTTTGTCCAGAGTGATGGGCAAGCGGGGGAAGCTTGGTGTCAGACAGCATTGTCAGCCAGGGTCTGAGGAGCAAGAGGGTTTAAGGGCTTTGCTGAAGGGCCCAGGGGTGAAACGATTACTCTGCCGGCTTGAATTGAACAGGATTTGAACCCATGATCTTCCGGACAGGGGTGCACGCCCCTTACCTGCTGAGATCCCTAACTGACAGAGGAATGAAGGCCTGCTGTGGCAGGTGTGTACCTGTAGGTGTCCTCCCGCTGCCAGGCCGGCGTGGTTGAAGTCGATGGAGAGCACGGTGGCCACGCGGGACGAGGCCTCGCTGTGCTGGGAGCTGACGCAGCCAAAGGAGCGCAGCACGGTGAATATGGACTGCAGCTTCTCGGCTGCAAGCAGACGGTGGGCACGCGGTCACATGACATGCGCGCAACGAGAGTTACCACACACACTGCGCTCGGCTGGGCTGTACTGCATGTGCTAAAGCAGGATATTACATCACATCACTTCTCTGCATCACTTTTTAGATGCTGCACTGTACCTCACATTTAAATATAGTTTTTTTTCTGTATGTTTTTGGCCTCATGTCAGGAGAGATTTTTTTTGGTGCTGAGGCACACAGGGCACCTGAAGCAGTGCACTGTGGGTATACTCACTGGACACACTGCCCCCTGCAGTGCCGGCCTGCTTCAGCAGCTCCTGCACCAAGAATGCACAGGTGGTGGTCTTGCCCGTGCCACTCCTGCCCAGTGGCAGCACGCACTGGTCCCGCCGCTGGCGCACCATGGAGACGTAGGTACGACGCACCAGGGCCTGGAGCATGGAGGGGGCCTCGCATGGTCCATCGCCACGGCGACTCCGTGGGCCCTGACAGGGTCAAGCAGAGGGACCCGGAATATTGTACCATATCGACTAGAGCTGTAATATTTGGTTCCTTTTTAGGATTTGGATCCCTCTGAGTCACTCACTAAAGTTATCCGGGTGTGCGGCTCACTTGAGTCACTTGAGTCAGTATTGACAAATCGCCAGTGGAAATGTTTGTTTTTCATAGAAGAAAGTATAGGCGGTTTGTAATGAGAATGAATGCACTTTGAAATAAATAAATTAATAAAGCGTTACAAATCTCTCTGTTAACCAAGTCTAATCAGTGACCAGTGTGTGAACAAGTCTGTTGCGCTATGCCAGGTATAAATCCCTTTCTTTACGTGTGCGATTCAGATTCGGCTGAATGATTCCAGCTATAGATACGGCACATTCACACATGACTGGGTGCACTCCGGGTACGCAAACCCGCTTGTGATAGTGGTTCAGATTCGCTTATATGTTTCCGGCTGCAGAGGAAATTAAGCAGCAGATTCACTCATGACTGTGTGTACTTCGCCCCGCTTAGGATCCCTCATTTAAGTGTGCTGGTGCAAACAAACTGTATGTTTTGCAATTCTTAGCAGCTATACTTGCTACTATGGCTGTATTGATCTTTTAATGACTTTGAAATGATTATAAGAGGTATGTACGTGATGGGGTTTATAGTTTAATCATGGTGTGGCTAGGACTCGATGGATTCGGGTTAATGGAGACCTCAGATTCGCGACTCATGAGTTATCTAATGGATCCGGGTGATACACCCGGGTGAGTCACGAATCGCCCAGTTCCAATATCGACCAATGCACAGCCAAGGTTGCCGATGCTGTTACGTCCCTCCAAAACACAAACACAAACTCTCCTTAGCGTGAATACAAATGAGCCTCAGTGAACCGTTTGGATTTCAGAAGATCTGAACGTGAATCATTCAATCAAGGGTAATTAATTAAAAGCTGGAGGAAACTCACAGTAAATAAGGGCCAATCAGGACTCGGGCCGAGACAAGACATGCTGTACAAATAGAAATTACATGAATAACAAGTGTTTTAGACTAGGGACACTTGACCAGTGGCATGTTCGTAAGACTTTTTAAGTCCCCATGCCATTTCATTCATCTGCGCCTCTGTGCCAATGACTACGGTTGAAGGCATTTACCCCGTTAGAGTCATGTACACACACATTTACAACCATGATCAAATTCTTTGCAGTCTTTAAACTAGACCAGTGCAGCGGCAAACCTTTCAATGCATGTTTGTATTAACTGTACAGCTTAGTCACAAAGGACCGCTGCATACTAATACGCTGGAGAGACAAGCAGGGCTGTAGTAGGGGCATGGAAACCCTGCCTGATTCAATTTGTAAGACTATGTGTAAAGTTGGGGCAGGGGGCAATTGCCAGCTACACCCCTGGGAAACGGTGACCATGGTAAGTTTCTGAGCAGTTAGCTTCCTGGGTGAATCCGTGTAGGTTCCTTAGCTGTAGGTACTCTGAGATTTTATTGGCTACTACCCCCCTGATGTGTGGTTGGCTGCCATGGTTACCGCTTACCTTGCTCTGAGGGCCTGCAGGTGGCCACAGCGCCAACACGTTGGGCCCAGCGCGGGTAAGTGGCAGCTGGGCGCGGGCGCGGCTGCTCAGTACGTGCAGGACGCTGGGCTCGTTGACACTCTGCAGGTCACTCAGGTCCTCCACCAGGTCCAGCTCGGAAGGGTTCAACTGCATAGGGGGGTGGAGCAGAGTAACAGAAGGGTCGGGGACTGGAGAACCAAGCGGGACACTAGAAGATGGTCATGATGCAATGGAAGGATCCCCATATTTGGCCAAGAGGACACCAGGAAAAAAAGGATGAATGAATTTAATCAAAACAATTTTTGGGTTAGTGTAAAACTCAGTGCCGACAATACAATCTTAAAGTATAACTTCAGCATTGGGGAAACTCACTTTCTCGATCTCATACTCTGTAACATCATGGACGGATCCATCCGTCTCCAGCCGGACTCGCACTCTGCCCTTGGGCAGCTCCGGTGTCCCCTCATCAGGCTTAAGCTGCGTGGCTTTAACGAGAAAAAAAAAAAAAAAAAAAAAGCAGTGTGATTTGTTTTTATTAATTTCATACCCTGGATGTTAGCCCACCACCACCCCTGAGAGGTAATGGTAGACTCTGATGAGCAGTGTAGGCAGACCTACCTTACATCTTAAAAACATATGCGTCTGATGATAATTATGCTGTAGGCGAGGTTGTGCTCCACTCAGACCACTTGAGGTTTTAATCAGTGATATAGATAGAGGAAATGAGTGCTTAGGTGCAGAAATTACATGGCTACATCTCTTGCATGGTTCAGAGCAGGCCTGATGCGTCGGGGCTGTGGACCGTATGTCCATGCATGTCGTCATTTCCCTGTTTTTGGCGCTTTTCTCTGCATTTGCATTTGCTAGGTTCCTTGGTCAGGCGCACTAGTACCTCCCGGGGGAGAGTGCCATCCTGTCCAGTGTGTCCCCTGCCTTTTGCCATGAATTTGCAGGATAGGTTTCATGCTAAGTGACGCCCTGCACTACCTAAGGCTGCATAGTAGACGAATAGATGAATGCATGACTTGAACTTCACACGCATTTATTTAGCTTACTTGGGGGTGTAATTTCCAGAGAAACAGTGGAGACTTCTCACTCCTTTAAAAAAAAATATAAAAATGCCAAAAGTCTTGTATTTCGGTTGGTTACTTATGGTTGAGGTTAGGGCTGGGTTGAGGTTAAGGGTGTCGTGACTGGGAATAGGGGTTTTCCCCATAGAAATGAATGGAAGCTCCCCATTTAGATAGGTACGTGAGTCTGAGTGTGTGTGTGTGTGTGTGTGTGTGTGTGTGCGCGCGTGTACGTGAGAGAGAGAGAGAGAGAGAGAGAGAGAGAGACCAGGCTTCTCCAGCCAAGGGATTTGCAGTCATTGTCAGATGACATTTACTAAACAACCACAATCCTCCCCATGCTAATTAACGACAGGATTAGTCACGGCTCCGGTTCTTTCCCTGCGAGCCCTTTGTGAGTAATCCTGAGCTTTTCATTCCCTCGCCCCCTTTTGGAGAAGGATAACCATTCGAGCACAGTGCCATGTGTGCATCAAACTGGGGAGGTCCACATGTCGGCCAGAGATGGTGCAAAGAGCTGCCATTGCAGGTTAAAACGACAGCACCAAGAGCGTAACTATCAAGCGTGTAGGCCAACAAGGATAAAACAATCCATCTGACCATAAAATGACCCAATTGAAATATCTTACTACAAAAGAAATCTATTAAAGAAATCTATTTCAGTTTCATTTCAAGAGTGCTGCGGACAGCAGATCAGACATCTGAAATACTATAGTTGTGTGGCACCCTGGTTACATTTAACCTTGAAGAGAAGCTAAGATCTGAAGGTCACCGGTTCCCATTATGCAGCCAGTAGAGTGATTTCACGGTTGGGTTCTTGTGCAAGGCCCTTCACCCCCTACTGCTGCTGACCCAGCTTTCTCAATTGCACGGAGCATTGGATACATGCGTCCGCTAAATCAACAGATTTAAAGGCAGAATTGCAATAATTATGAGTCATATACTTGTAGGTAGGTAGGTATGTATTATTAATCCTAAAGGGAAATTAAGAAGAATAATAATGATACATGATACCAGGAAACAGGGCGGGTGTTCATCAGTTGTATATAACCTAAGGTCAATGAACACACATAACACTAACTCACTAACCACACCGCAGTAATGTGAGTAACTTGCAGACGAGTGTAAACCTGGCCTCATGTTACAAGTTGAAAGTAAACAGCATGCATCTTCCTTTTTTCCCCACAAACTTGCTTTTCTCACACGCAGTCGCTCAGACCATTCTCTCAGATCTCAGACGGCAGCTTACCAAGGGTAAAGCCATCTTTGTGCAAGAACCACACCTTCCCGGCCTCGTACCACACATCCCTCTGCTGAAGAAGGGAAATGAAAGTGTGAGAACAGCAGAATGATGCAGAGTGAGAAAAATAAATGCGCTACATGCAGATTTGGGTCTGCATGGGGGGTCAGGCCTAACTGGCAGAAATAAGAGATAAGGTTAGGAAGAACTTATTTATCCCGAGGGAAATTAGTTTGTCATGATCATGCTCAGTGCACAACACCAGACAGGCTGCCGTCCGTGACAGTGCCGGAAGAATAAGCAGGAAAGTCCTCGATAGACCCCATAAAATCACCTGGGCATGGGTAAAATAATTCTAGAGAGAATAATCAATGTGTGCAGAGGAATGTTACTGTGTAAGAGGCAAGTTTAGAACCTGCAGCAGATTGGTGACAGGTCACATGATGCTTGTGAACTCACAGGCTCCGCCCTCTGCATCCTCTCATGTTCAGCTGTGTCGCTGTCAGCGAGCCTTCCCTCTGGCTCCTCTCTCCGACTTGCACTTCCTTTCACCTTCCCAGCCTCTTTCATCTCCTCCTCCTCACGTTCCTCCATGGTTCCCTCTGGGCAGACCCTGGGGCTGGGGTACGTCTCTGCCCTAGAGGGGACTCTCCTTTCTGCCCCCAGCCGGTCCCGCTCGCCGTTCAGTAGCTGCTCTGCCCGCAGCGCCATCTCTGCCTCCAGGATGGGTGGGGTCTCGTCAGGTTGCAGGAACTGCTGAACCAGGTCGCTGCTCAGCTTACTGGGCTACAGGGCAGAGCAGAGCGCCGCAGATCCATTAAAAGGCCGTCGCCTCCGATGGCGGAAATGGTTGCCATTACCCATGCTGCCCCAGCGCTAGGCGACCTTACCACCCGCTCCTCTTTGATTTCTGGCTCTTTCAGACGCGTCTCCTTCTCCGTCTCCCTCACCAGCTGCTTGAGGAAGCCCCCTGGCACGGCCGACAGGGGAGGGGGAGGGGGCTGTGCTGGCAGAGCCAGGGGCTTCTTCTCCTCCTTGATCTGCATGGACCAGACAGGATGGGGAGGGTCACTCCGAGCAGGCAGAGCGACTGGGGCAGCCCGAATGACATGCTGCCAGCCATGCTGCGACAAACGGGCGCAAACACACACTTACTAGACAAAGACAGGCAGGCACCAGGCCAGAGCCTCAGTCCGCAGGGGAGCCCATTCATACCAGGGATCACGTTATTCATTCTGAGCAGCGGTGTCGCACAGTGTCCCAGGGGACTTGTCTGCTGGTTTCCATTCCAATCCGTTCCCTAACTGTGCCAAAGACCGCTGCCTAAGCTCATATTTTGATAGGCGTTTCCTGAGCATGGATTTTACCCTCAGGATGTCTGGGAATCCCTGCTCTATGAAGAACCCACCTTCTGCACATTAAAATGGCAAACTGGTCATATCACCCCAGTTATATTCTGTATATCTGTCTGGGCAGATGACACCAGAATAGCCTGTATTTCTGCTATGGAGATGGGGTAGACAGCACACTGCTCTGCATATTTTATCAAGACTGAGTTATGACCAAAACTCTTAGCCTTCCCTTTATCTTGTGACAAAATATGTTTGAATAAATAGACTCATTTACCCCCCTATTATGCATATAGGCAGATATTCAAAAGAAAAACTATTTTCTCAGTTTTACTGTTGGCGTAGTTTCTGTGGTTTGCCTTTTTAGGACAGCAGAGCTCTGTGATGTGAAATGATCACCATGACATCACCCTGGGAAAGACCCAGGTTCGATCGCACTCCACTCGGCAGCGTGTCAGACTTAAGCCTCATTGAAAAAACACCCACTCCCTGCCAGCCGACACTTAATTGGTCCAAAGTTTCCGTGTGACCTAAACCTATTTATTAGAACTGAATGTGCAACTCGTGAAAACACACCCAAAGACAGCCTGTAATAAGGTTTACAAGTATTGCAAGAAAAAAAGTCATAATTTTTAATGTCCTGGCTACAGCCACCTTTAGCATAAGCCAATCTAAACTTAAAAGGGAAGTCAAACTGACCGACTTATTTAAATTCACCTATCAGGGAGCTGGTGGTCCTCTTTGTCTCAGCTTCTGCTCTCTCTACATGCACCACCTTACAAGATATCCTGTACCTAGCACCCGCTCCCGGTGTGCGTGCTATGCTAAATGCTCCCTGTGGGGACATGCACAGGTGTATGTCAGTGACACACACAGGCCCCACCAGGGCGACTTAAATGTGACACCGTGTGCAGACGGCATAGCAGCTGCTCTCAGCAGTGGGCAGCTGGGATGCACTGACTGGCTGCTGAAGTCCTGTGCGATTGGGTAAAAGGCAGGCAGAGTGTTTGTCTCTTTGTACTTACGTTGCATAATTACGTTGGTGCTAGAAACAAGTTTAAATGCCC
The DNA here is from genome assembly GCA_026780765.1 of Petrocephalus schoutedeni. NCBI lineage: Eukaryota > Metazoa > Chordata > Actinopteri > Osteoglossiformes > Mormyridae > Petrocephalus > Petrocephalus schoutedeni. Next base: position 28,120,973 of record JAODKL010000118.1, read on the forward strand.
TCAAAAGTACTATTACAGTTTGTTGATATTTAGTTGGCCCAAAGCAAACTTGAAAGGGTATGTATAATTCCTAATGCAGTCTTCCAGGGCCTTCTCCACCCCCTTAGGCCAGACCACCCCCCACATGCCAGGCCCAGGTAATCATGGGATTCAATTTGGTGGAACAGACCAAATAATTGTGGGTGGGGTGGGGGGGGCTGAGGACTGAGCTGAGAACTCATATCCAACTGTTAGAAATGGAAGCATCAAATGGTGACAGAGGTGTTAACAGGTCAAAGATTTTGGGATGTCCAGAGACAGACTGTAAACTGGGGAACCCCCCCGACACACAGACATACAGACAGACATGACTCGGCACCTCCCTTCTTCTCCCAGAGCTTTAACCGCGAGGAAAGCGCCATGACTGCCCGGCGAAGGGGATGTGGCTGGAGGGAGGGGTGTGGGGCCAATCAGATTTAGTGGAGTATGATTAATGGGGGGTGAGCAGAGACACGGTGAACCTGAGGATGGGAAGAGAGAGCAGGAGAGACAGCAGAAAGGGAACAAGATCAGAGGTGAGAAACAATGATGTCAACTACAGAGAGAGAGAGATGACATGAGAATACTCATTATTGTCAAAGAGATTCTCAGAAAGCAAGTCACCCATTATTAACGCAAAATGTTTGATCAGCCAGTATTTGATCAGCGGTATTTCTGCATACAGGTGTATTAAGGTGTATTATCGTGGGTTCCACTTTTGTTGCAGTATTGAAAAGTATAATAAACCCTTCAGTCTTAAAAAACATTCACTGAAGTACTTTTAAGAACACAAATTGCATCGAGCGCGACTTTCCGTGCATGCAAATGCAGATAAGAAGTCCCTTGCTTTCCGAAATCGCCTGCTGATAGATTCTGCATTGTCATTGATGGTTTGATGCAGAAGGTGAGAGCAATCTGTAGGAAGGCAGGACCCTGGGGGCGACACTAAAGCATAAGTGCGTAACGAGATGGCTTCATTCCCACCTCTGTAACAGGCCCAGGGCGGCGGCGGCGGTGACGAAGCGGTCACCTTTAGAACACCCCGTGTCACAGCATGGCGTGTGGGGACAGCTGCCCAAGGGGGAAGATGGTACAGGTACACAAGGCAGCCACTGAAGGACGCCGGGGAGGCTGCCGCAAGGCACCCCAGCCTCTGTCGTCTCTAAGCGAGTTCACACATGCTGCCCGATGCTGTCAAGTTTGCAGGCTTGCTGGGACAGGGCCTGGAATGTTTCGATGTTGGAGGCGGAGCAGTGGGGCAGATATTTAAGCTATTGATATTTAACCATGAATTTATTGTGCACCTTGCAGTTTAACCAGCATTTTCGACAGGCATCTTTTTCCTGTTCTTGTCTTCACAGCAGACTTGTTTTGTATCCGTCTTCCGTCGTCTTGCTCAGAAACCGATTACGGAACCTCTATTAATCATGGAGCACGTTTCACGCTGCAAATGAAGTGGCATGACGAGCGAAACACGACGAGCATGAGGAAGAACAGCACAGCACATTGGCGTCAGGACCTCAGTACAGTGCAGAATTGCTGTGACATGGGCAGCGGGCGTAAGAAAGTATCCACAAGGTCATCTGAAACCACCGAGACGTATCAGAAGCCCTGCTCTCCATCCAAATGACACCATACCAGTAGCAGGGGGAGGGCGAGAGCATTTTCATGGGAGACGTCAGTCACCCACAAGGCGACTTTCTATATAAAACACATAAAATCACAGCAGCATCTATTGTGGGCCTTTAGCAGAACCTATGGTGAAAAATGACGCCCGGGGAAGAGCTGAGGGCACATAAAACTCAGCATGAGTTGAAAGTTTCTTCTCTTCTACATTGGTGTCACCATCTTGGAAGCTTCACAGCCTATGTCTGAGGAAAGCCAGGAAGAGTTCCTGGCAAATGTAACCAAAGACCATGAAGGTAACTGCAGCTACAGTGGAGAGGCTGGGATGCAGTCTTCTTGCCTTATATGCTGGAACAAAAAGCCGGTTATTGTTTGAGACTGAGGGATGAAAATCGATTTTGGTTCACAGGTAATATGATGGTAATACTAAAGTAAAAAAATATTCTTTTCAGTAGCCAACAGCTTGGGATTGAACAATTACTTCTGTCAAGAAATACATATATAAACAAAATTATAATGGGCAATGCCTGCATAGGAAGATACATGCAAAAACATTTTTTGCAAATTAATTTCTTCTGCCCGTATCATTTCCGCTTATAAATTTGCTTATCCATACAGAAACACCTAAAACATCCACAAAAGCCTTGGCTTCAGCTCAGAGCCGGTTCACATTTTTTTTTTTTATGTCGTTTGCATTGTACCATTTGTCTCACTTGTATGTTGCATCGAGATGGACAAAAGTATCTGCTAAACAAAACAATTGCAAATAAACGTAATTCGGATCTCAATTCCAAAGCACCACTACACTATAACAGGAACACGATGCTAATTTGGGCAGTCAAACAGAAAACCATAAACCCGGCTGTCCAGCATAACCTGCTGACAGAATAATGCAGACTCTGAGCCCCCAAACTGTTCTCTCAGACTTATTGTGTCACAAACCATTAGCCAAAGTCATGAGGATCTGTGCCACCACACCCAACCACTTCATGCTGTTAATTGAAGTTCCAGGCACCTCCCCCAAAACAAAGAACTCCACAGAAAAGTTCTGAAACGAATTTGCATACAGAGTGTTTGGTTTGGTTGGCCCAGTTTGGTTAACCCCTCGAGGCTGGTCCCTCAGGCCCAACAAGGATGGGCACAGGTTTACTTCTTACTGCCAACATTGGGCCTAGTGCGAAACTTAAGTCTTGGACTTTGAATAAGATACTTTCAGCTCATCGGTGCATTTTGACACTTAAATATAAAGTAGTTTTTAATTGTACCCATTTATGAAGCTGGACAATTTGCTATAACACAATGCATATAAGCTGAAGGGCTGAAGGCTCTGAATTTTGGGTTAATGCAAAATGGCCAAATTTCATATGCACTACATGTCACCCATTGGTAAGATATTAATGAATTAGAAACAGAGCACTACTAGCACAAGTGAAACATCAATACAAGTTTCTCTCATGACCATCTACACTGAGGCAAATTCCCACATTATGTGGCTACAGTGGCACAGACCTGGGCTGGATGTTTTTGTATAAACCAGCTAAGCTATATATATTTTAATACCATCAATAAATAAATGTACAGCTAATTAGCCACTGACACAGAAATCAGTGCTTTCAGGAAGCCAGCATTTTTTTTTTTATCTCTATGCTTGAAGCCAGTCGGAAACTTCCCAACAAAACAGGACCTGTATACTGCCGGCAGCTGGCCATGTTCCTTGCCTGCGGAGCTGTCTTGAGCCCATTCCTCTCCGCTAATGGCCAGGGCCCGGTGCAGCATGGCTGTCTAATCACACCAGGAAGGCCAGTAGACTGGAAATGACAACTTGTAATCCAAATGTCCTCGCCTGAGACCGCTGGCTTCATTTAAGGTCCACAAGGCCCAATCCCCTGCCCATATTGGTAGCCAATCTCGAAAAGTGGCCACCTATAAATAAACCATTGCAGCCTCTCCATTTACCCATAGCTTGACAACGAACTCTTTAAAAACTTACGGGACCAACCACCTACCTGTGATTTTTGTTTGGAGGGGTGAGGGGGGAGCAAAAATCCAAACTTTTCTTGTTCTCTGCCTCTCCACCTAGATCCCAAGACCCAAGCACAGAACACACGCTCACACACAGACACAGACACAGACACACACACAGGAAAGGAGCAAATGACGAGGAGTCAGGAATAGAGTGACATCCCCACACACACATAAGATAAGCAAGGCAGCTGAGTTAACACAAGACTCTACTATAAATATCCAGAGCCGGGGTGGGGGGGGGGGGGGGTTGCTGTTGCATTTTGGGAAACGGTCTGGGAACAGATGACAGGGACGTAGGAGAGTGGAACAGAACACAGGGATAGGTTGAGAGACATATTGGTTCTGACAGCAGTTGCCATGCCAATAAAACCATGAGCGTCTCTGGCAGGGCAAGCCTGAGTCAGGGCTCTGAAAAGGCTGTGTTACAAAAGTGGAGTTTCTACTTAACACAGACAAAGCAGAGAAACAGGAAGAACAGGACCAAACTATAAATAAATATGAAGTATATTATAAACCATCCTGTCCACCAAACAATCTGCCGTCTAATTCCATGGCAACACCCCCACTCTAAACCCCCCGCCACCACCACGGGCTACAGGCTGTCAGTTGCTTGTCACCTTTTCGACTGATAGGAACAGCTGGGAAAGGAGGAGGAGCCACTGGGCACTGAAGGGTAAGGAGAGGAAGGCACAGGTCAGTGGGCGGGTGAGTGAGTGATAGAGCGAGAGCGAGAGAGAGCACTCAGATCCTGACAGCAGCCGAGAGAACAGGCTCGCCGTCTTTGCTGCGCACAGCCTTGTCAGAGCTCGCAGAGGGATGCATTGAGGCAGGAAGAGAGCTGCACAGAAGGCCAATGGCTCCCACAGAACTCGTGTGAGGAAGTACGTCGCAACTGTAACATGCTGGACAGTATGACACCGAAATAAACCACACACAAATAGATCTGCGGGCCAACTGTACTCGACGGTGCAAATACAGCGAGGGCTCTCCAGAAGGCCTGCTGGAGCCCATAAAACCACACACACAGTGATCATAGTTACACGAAAAAAAGGGCCTTTTATTTTTGAACTGTTTGTTTATATAAGCAGTCCAACACTTACATTTCCTAGCAGTTTCAAAACAATATTAAAATAAAATTTCAATTAATAACAATAATCATTAATAGAATAATATCATCAATAATCATTTCACCGTAATAGTAATAACCCCACAAACAGTAGTATTTGCGTTCTGGCACATCACAAAGAGTTTCTCTGCAGACTGTAAACCGGTATATCTATAGCACAGTGCCCTTGGGTAACTCCTGACAATCGTGCATCAGCTCTTAGAAACAGGGGTCCTGTTCCCCAAACAGACAATAAATATGACAGAGAGCCCAAAAACTGTATTAAAACAAAACATTATAATCTCTAACATGTTGGTACAATATCTAAACTTATGTGCAAGATGTGAGCCGACTCCTCGCCAAACGCAGCCAGCAAAGTGCCAGGGCCTGGCCTGCCCCCTCACATCGCGCTTCTGTCGATATCGAGCAGTTCTGACCCAACTCATTTCATCGTCCCTCTCTCTCGCTCTCTCGCTCACACACACACACACACACACACACACACACACACACACACACACACACACAAAATCACTTAATGTTTCCTCGGTCACCTTTTTTGCAGCTCAGTATTCGTCAGACAAAGACTTTAAACGGACAGATGCGCAGAAGACTACAGAAAGCCAGCCTCAGAAAAGTGAACTCACAAAGGAAATGGCATTCATTTTGGGGAAAAATTACCCTGAAATATTGTTTTAGGAATAAAAGAGGGGCTGCCATCTTCAAGAATGCAAGGCTGGAGGCAAGGGTAGAGGGAAGGGGGGGGGGGGGGAA
>JAODKL010000118.1:28130002-28153369 GCA_026780765.1 Petrocephalus schoutedeni
GCGGCAGGGGGTGGGGGGTGGGGGGGGAGACTCAGAGGCCGTTGCTGTTGCGGTGCGCGAGCGGAGGCTTGGACAGCTCCACCACAGGGCCGCGGGTCTTCCCAATGACCTTGGGTGCCCGACGAAGCAGCTTCTGCGCCTCAGTGAAGGTCTCAGTCAGCTCCTTCTTCCACTGGATGAACTCTGGGTCACTCTATGCGGGAGTCGGGGGAGAGTGAGAGAGAGAGAGACAGAGTTCTGTACCGAGCCGATGGAGGAAGGGAAAGTGAGAGAGACAGACAGACGAACAAACGCACGCGCACGTGCACACACACACACAGCCAGCGAATGGGAGGGAGGGAGATGAAAGGGTAACAAAAGGCAGAGAGATATGACAGAGAGAGATGAAAGAGACAGGAAGAAGGGATGGGAGAAAAGGGCACAGATGGAACTACACAGAGAGCCTGACGGACGGACAGGGGGACAGAGCGGCTATACCTCACACTGCAGGACGAACTGCTTCCCTCCCTTCATCTTCAGCAAAATGCATTTTTTATCCTTGATCTGCGTTTCCTCCACCGTCAGGATCTGCTCCATGGTCAGCAGGTTTTGCTGAGGGGTGAGAGGAATTGGCGGGTAAGAGAAGCAGACCCCCCCTGCCCCCCCCCACCCCCACCAACTATACAAGTGTGGGACTCGGCCTGGGGACTCATTCCAACTACAGGCTGATACCCCTAGCCTGCTGGACATGGACTCCAATGCTGCAGCTTACTGGCTGAATAACTCCAGTAAAAGACCCAGTTATATGGGTGGGTCTGTAATTAACTACGAATCTGAATAACTGTTGGCAAATACGCATTTAAACAAAAACAAATCCCACCACCATTACCCCTTAACCAATTTTCACAGGCCAAGTCAGTCTGCATACAGTGTTATTTTACCATGCAAAGGATTCTTGGGAAAAGGTATCCAACATCACACAAGGGGCCTGCTGTTTATCACCTTGCTGGTGTCATCTTTGCCAACGCAAAAGGAAATGCAACCTCATGCCATGCAAATTCACAGGCAGGATATCTTCCTGCTAGAGGTTTCTGCTGTGGGTCATTTCCACAATTATTCACGGGGAAAAAAAATTAATAATAGTTGCTCTGGCTCAGAATGACTCGCGGGTAGGTTGTTGCTCTGCATATTAATAGAAATTAGAGCAAAGATTAAAAAAAATATATAAATTATCAAATAAAAATAAAGGTCAAAGACAAAATCCCAAGTAAGTATAAACATCCCCGCTAATGAATATTTGTCAGCTGCCGCCTTCGCCTGAACACTTTGGGGTCAGCAAGGCAATTACACTGTCTATGCATGGGGAGCACTGTTTGTGAAGAAACGCTGTTACTGGCGTTACCTAGGAGACCGAACACGGCAACGGCGAGACTGTTGCTGCGGTGGACACTACGGTGCCGTGATGGAGGTCGGGGGTTGAAAAAAGGCTCTCTCTGGGCCGCTTGTCATATTTCTGCCTAGTGTACTGGGTCATGGTGTGAAGGACTGAGCCGCACAATATTTGAGGGGAGGTTGATCTTGGGACACTAGGTCTGGGCTGCTGGAAGGAGTGCGATAAAGCGAGCAGCTTCTGGGAAGGAAAGTGGCAGCGGCCCCAGACTGCCATCCCAGTATAAATACTCAAGTTTCTCTTCCTGTTCTTGCCGTGTGACCAGCACACTCTGAATGTGCTCCCTGTTCATAACCACAAGTAGCCACGCATTAGGGAATAACTGGCTGAAACTAAACTGGTGTCCTTCCAAAACGCATCCTTTGCTGCTCTGCCAAAACAGATGCTGGTGCTTCCCATCTGCAACTCACTTCATGGCTCGAATGGCACTGAAATCCGATTAGAGAGTCTGCTAAACACAGTACAAACACAGTCGCGGCCCAGGTATTTCATTCAGCTCCAGACGCTGCAGGTTTCTGAAAAGCTGGGCAAAGATCTAGTTCCCAGGAGCTTTACGAAAAGAACAGCGGCCAAGGCTCCTCCTTCCACACCCCTACGGCTCCCACCGATGGACTCACCCGCGACTCCCCCTCTCCCCTCCACTCCAGGCGGTTGGGGAAGAGGTAGAAGTAGCGCCGCTGCCATTGGGTGAGGAAGGGGTTCCCCAGCTTCAGCATGTACCCATGCATGATGCAGTCCTTCCCCAGGGCGTAGTCTACACACACAAACACAGGTCATCAGTACCGAGAACACAACATGCTCGTTAGCACAGCAGACAAACACACCCAGGCTACGCACACAAACAAAGCCAACACACCTAACCGCTGTGTTAGCTCAGCGCCGAACCCAAGCGCAACCATGTCGTCAGGAGCGCGACAGACATGCCGATTTGAGATGCGGCGAGGCACAGCCGGTGCGGCCAAGACCAGCTAACGAGCTGGACATAGCGCCCGGTGACCCCCGCCCCCGAGCCTCACCCTCCTCGTGGCCCTGCTGCTTGTTCTTGGCCCGCTTGCGGGTCTCATTCTTGTCGGTGTCGCTGTTGACGGCATCGTAGACCGTCTCAGCTACCTCCTGCTGCCAGCGTTCGGAGATCACCAGCGGGAAGTTCTTGTAGAGCTCCTGGTCGCTTTCTAAGAGCTGATTGGCCACACAGAGCTTGTTAGTGCGGGCTGGGAGAGGACACTTGCTCACTGCACTAGTCGCCATCTTAACTGTTAGCCACGGTTACGTAACAAAGCAGGAAGTTAGGGTACACTTCACAGAACTCTGTGTCATGCCGATAAAACCTGACAGACCCAAATGGGCTTACACACGGAGCAGCGAGGCCATGGCGAACAGGAAATTTGAGGCGCAACGAGGGAGGAATGGACGATCGGCAGATTGGGCGAGGAGCAGATGGATGGGATGAGAGGAGGACATGAGGAGAGGGGATGAAATGAAGGAGGGCCAGATGGACAAAACGTGAGAGGAGGAGATGAGCGAGAGGGCAGATGGAACAAGCGAGCAGTGGATCAGTGGGTGAGAGAGGACAGCAGGAGAGGGGGAACGAGTGGAACAGAATGCCGGAGCGGGAAGCACAGGCCCCCTGACCTTGATGCCCTTGGTGTCTTCTTCGTCAAAGGAGCCGATGTCGAAGGCGTCTGCAGCGTTGACCTCCCCCCTGGGAGGAATCAGGGGCGGCGAGTACTGAGAAAAGAAGGCTGATGGTCAGCGAATGGACACAGCTATGGTTATTGTGGCAATAGGCCACAAAAAAAAAGGGCAACGCCAAGCTTAGGGAAATTCATGCCAACACGGGGTGGGTGGAATTCTTCCAGCAACTAAAACAAAACCTTTTCTGTTGAATCAGCTTGAACACAGACCTTAGTTATTCATTTCACAATAAGTGAGTGACTTCCACTTGTTAATATTTTAGCAGATGCTTTTATCCAAAATGACCTTCAATTGAGAGAGCAGGATTCGCTACAGGATAAAGGGCCTTCCTCAGGGGCCGAATGGAGGGTGGTGGTAAGCTCCCCGCTTCTCAAAGCCATTGAGGAGATTCAGCCGAACCACCTCAGGAAGTTCTGATCGACAGCTCTGCCCGAGAGTTATGTTTCAATGTTCTCAAACTGCTATGGAAAAGCAGATGCTGAGGATACAGACATGGTAAGGAGCCTCATTTCTGCTGAGCGGCACCTGGTATGGTGTGTTTGGCGGGGTCTTGGACTGAACCTAAACAGGTCGAATCAGACAAGCTTCATCATGAGATGCAAGAATAACAGTCGCTCGTCTCCTCGTACCCCGTACTGGGTTCTCCATAATAAAGAAGATGCAAGCTGACGCCCCAAACAATGCAGTTACTTACTGCTGCGATCCAGCATGCAGTCTGGGACAAAGACTGGGTTGTCCTACCTTCTGGAGATAGACCTGCTGCCAGTCGATGCCTTTGAAGAAAACATGCTCCTTCACCTCTGAAGCCCTGCGAACAGGAAAGAATTTGCCATCGTTTTTCACTCCCAAAACCATAATTTCACACCCCCTTCAGATGTAGCCCTGACCTTTCAAGGTGCAGTTCTGCGTCTGACCACCGGATGACTGGAGAGCATGTTCTCTCGGAGTAAAGCATCAAACACCAAAGCAACCCATTCCAGAATACCTTTTTCCAAAAGCCTATCGCTGCTTTCAAAACAGCAGCCATGAAGCTGATAAGACATCAGCTCTTGCTCAACACATCCATCTGTATTTGCAACTTCAAACATACGGCAATGGCTAAAACGCAGCACTGAACTTTACTAGAGCCCTGGGGCATTGCTTCATCAGATCACAACTGACCTCTCTGAAAACAAATAGAATATTTCTACTGAGCCAAGAAGGACACATTTTGGATGGATACATGCCTTAAGAGGCAGCAGCAAACGGGAGTGCTATTTTCTACGGTGACTGCCTGCAAAAGGGAAGTTACTCAAGGTATCAGATAACAAACAAATGGTTCAAAACCTTCCCTGTCTGCCCTGCCGGCTGCCAAAGCGAGTCGCTCAGAGCCCACGTCTGGTGTGAGGTGCGAGGTGTCTAGGCCACGGCATGTGAATAAACCCTCCCACGCCACCACGGTGCAAATGAGTGCAAGACAGGCAGGAGGCAAGCCAGATGGGCCGCTTTGCATTCTCTCATTGCTATTTTATGGTGACTTGCAACGCCACAGCTTTATTTCACTTTCCCCTTAACATTAAATAAATAATCAAGCATGGAAATGCTGGACAGTGTATGAGTTATGGGGACATAAACCTGTGGAGGCTTTGGCAGTGGAATATCCGGGTGGGGTTAAAGGGCTATCCGACATGCAGAAAGGGCAACGCGCCCCACCCCAAGAGACGGGCATGAAACAGTTAACCGTGATGGGTGCATGATGCCGTGCCACTACGGCCCGGTTACACATCTGCACCGGGAAACATCTGAGGAAGACGTTCATGATCTATTCACAAGTGCCACAACCTTCTGCAGGTATCTGGAGAAATACTGAAAGGAGCAGGCGAACTGGTGCAGACATCAGGGAACTCAATCCTGATCTGAGCATCAGGTTCAGAGGAGAACATCAGGACCAGCGGGCATCATGGGAGGGCGGGGGGGGGGGGTTCTTACCCCCTTCCTTGGCATCCCAGCCGCTTGGCCACGTCTCTCTGCAGCAGCCCCTCCAGCAGTGACTTCAGCTCCGGAGAGAAGGAGTCCGGCAGCTCCACGTTCTGGAAGAGAGGGATGGGCGGCAAGGGAGTGAAAGCTGAGAATCGGCGGCCCAGACAGCAGCGCGCGCCCTGAAGAGGGATGCCGGCGGGGCACCGCTACGGCACGAGGGCCAACTAGTAACACGCGAGCGACGCGGCAGGGTGCGGTGCGAGGCAGTGCTGTGTGAGGCAGCCGGCTCCCATGCCCTCTGAGCACGGGGCCGGTGCTGCTCTCTGAAAGGTCTCGGCGTCAGCAGGTACAGCGCATCGGTTACTGTCTGCAAGAAGTAAGAAGTGCTTGGCGTCTCGGGTCTGTAATGGCTATAATCAAATATCCAATATAACTGCCTCACTTTAACCTCCTTTATTACAAAGGATGCTTCTCAGAGAAGCAGAGGAATCAGATGTTGGTTGAGAGCTGGATCTCACATTTCTTAGAGCTCAGAACTACATCCGTGATAGGCCGGGGGAAAAAAAAAACAGAAACTAATTACGTTCAGGGAGGAGGGAGATCGAAGACCACTATTTTCGGGAGAGCCAATTCTATATGAACTAAACTGGTTGTAATTGAAAGCTTTATCTATCAAGCTCTGCGCAGAAAGATGGGCTTTGTTTTTATATAAACATGGCGTTTCAGACTGGGACAAAGCATTTAACATAATTACGCTGACCTACTTCCTGTGTATACTCCCATCGTACTCTCAGCATGACTGTTCTTTTTCCTACAAGCTCTGCAATTCGAAAATCACCCTGATAGCACATCTTAACCCCTAAGATTATGATACAAAAACAATTTAGCCTTGGGGACACAGGTCCCGCAACAGTTTAGACTTAAAGGAGCTGGATGTGCATCTGACTTAAAAAGCAATACCTTTTTAAGGTCAGTCTCAGCAGTTCAGGGACAGTGAGGGCTGACAGACTTAAGTGATCACACACATGGCACTGCGTCCCCTGTGCTGTCTGAATTCTGCAATGAGGCTTGGAAGCAGAGTGGCTGCTTCACACTGCCTTCCTTTGGCTGTAACTTAAAGCAGAATTGGTGTAAAAATCTGTGAAGGACTGGCATTCTGCCCTGGGTGTCCCCCAGCCTTGTGAGCCATTTGTGATCCTGACTAGGATAAGTGGCTGGAAGATGGATGGATGGATGGATGGATGGATAAATGCCATGAAAACAAGAAATCAGCATGAGTTGGGAGTGAGCCCGGAACAGGCCCCTTACCATGGTCAGTGTCATACGGTCGATCTCGTGCTTGTCTTTGGTCTTGTGCTGCCGGAATGGGCTGTGCCTAAAGAGGGGTGCATGGTGCCAGGGTCCAAGCCAAACAAAGGGGTGCAGGAGACAGGGAGGGACAGACCAGAGAGATGAGATGTTCAACCTGTGGACAGTCTTGCAAGGTCGCAAGCAGTGTCATTTTCACCTGCGTTCAGCAGGTGTTTTAAAAAGCTAAGAAAGCCCTTGCGAAGAAGGGCAAGCACTTCCTGTGCAAGTGACCGAGCCGCCTGACAGGGCAGCCTGTGCGGGGCTGTGCTGCAGGCCTGTCTGCTCACGCTGACCCCTGCCCCAGTCCACTTTGAAGTGCCCAAACACACAGACACACCATCAATGGAGCCGACCCCCCCCCAATATTTGACTCAGCTTCATTCATTCACCGCCCCCCCCCCCCAATATTTGCCTCTCACTGCCCATTTCCTCTTTCAACCCCCCCCCCCCCCCCACCAGCTGCCTGCCTCTGAAGCCTGCGAGGTGGGCAGGGGCCCCCCATTCTGGGCTCAGGCCTCTGACATTTAAACTTTACTCTCCACATCAAAGGGCGGGGTGCTAGAGGGACACACACACACACACACACACACAGTCCATGTATTCCTATCATTATGGAGACACTCCATTCATTCCTATGGGCATAACCTTGATCCCAATCATGACACCCTTAACCCCTACCCAGCCCTAATCTTAACCATAAGTAACCAAAACTAAATATTAGACTTTTGGCATTTTTTGTTTTTTGATTGCAGACACAGATTTTTATATAATTGAAGATATCCTTGTGAGGACTGAAAAAATGTCCCCAACAAGGTAAAAAGTAGCAGGTTTTTATCACATTGTGAGGACATTGGGTAATAATCACACAGCCACACACACACACACACAACTCACCCTCGCAGCAGCTTGAACAGCATGCAGCCCAAGGAGAACCAGTCAGCACTGCTGTCATAGGCCGTCCCTTTCTGCAGGACCTCTGGTGCCATATACCCATGAGTTCCCCTGTAGGGAGAAGAGAGGGAAAACCCCTCAGATAGGCGCGGGCAGAGAGCAGAGAGCCGCCACACACAAATTCCTGCTTGGAAAGGGAACAGCGGCATATGTGGTCGCCATGGTTACAGACGGGGGGGGGGGGGGGGTGAGGTTGGAGCTACTCACACACTGGCGTGGGGTTTCTTCTTGGAGAAGTCACAGGCCAGGCCCAGATCAGAGATCCGCACGTGTCCATGTTCGTCCAGGAGGATGTTGGCGGGCTGTGGAGGAGGAGGCAGGACAGGATCAGAACGATGTAACCTGAGCAAACCAGAGCGCTCTGACCAGAAGCCAACACCAGGATTGATGCCCCCTCCCCCCACCTCTCCAATAAGGACGGGAAAACCTCCTGGCAATCAGCCCACCCCCTAACGATGGAGGGGATGCCCATCAGCCAGCCAGGCCTGACCCTGTTGACGGTCCACGGGGTGCATTTGTCTGAGCCCGTTACCAGGGAGACCGTGTGCTAATTTACTGACCCCGCCTTGTACACACGCCCAGTAAATAAAGCCTGCCACCAAGGCGTGGAAAACAAACTCTTCCTGAGCAAGCAGTTACAGACAACTTCTGCTCCACATGTGATAATGTGTGTTTGTAATGACTTACATGTTACACATGCTTATAATACATATGGTTACAGACCAAGTTCTACTATACTTTGCTTGGCTGCAGGCCTAAGCGGCCTTTACCGCATAAAGGTGACAAACCCTGTCCGGAAAGCGGGTGGCACTGTGCCCTCGCTCCCTGGCCTCGCCTTTATTCTGTGCCCCAGTTAATTTCCCCCCACTTTCACGCTTCACCGTCTCCGGTGGGGGTCTGGGATTGGCACCAGCCATCGAGACAGCCTAGAATTAGCATCATCTGCTAACCGAATCTGCACATTTCCCCAGGGCCCAGGCGGCTCAGACAGGGCGTGTAGGTAATACAAACACACTGGCTGAACCCGAGAGGCACTCCAGAGCCCGCCGCTAAGCCTCTTTGTCTGTCACGAGAGCAGCTTCGGGATGCAGATCACATGAAGTCAGGGAGATGATGACCGGACGGTGTGATTAGAGATGCTGCCAGGTGTTAAAAATCCTTCCTACTTAAATCAATAAATAAATAAGCAGCTCCTTCCCTGCCTGGGTGATGGTGAGAGAAGCACCCATGAGCATTTCAGCTCCTAGTGATTCCAGATACCTGCCTTTCATTATCTTCATTTGGACCCTTTCCGGGAACCAAGTATCCTGCTCTCCAATTTTTTTGAAGGTCTACCAATGTACGCTATATAGACAAACATTATAAATGAAAAGCATTCAATTTTAGCCTTTGTATCAAGTCGGGCCATAAGCTCGACTGCACCAACCCGAAAAGTTATCATCTTAAATTGCAGACAGTAAAACAGCCAAGGGCTTTCGGGCATCTTATATGAGCCTTTTATATGGTTTAATATTGTGGGAGTGTAAAAGAGGGATGAGATCAGGCTTGCGTCTCTTGCCTTGAGGTCCCTGTAGACGACAAAGCGGTTATGCATGTGCTCCAGGCCCAGGATGATCTCGGCGGCATAGAAACGCATCTCCTTCTCGCTGAAGACGCCATGCTGGGACAAGTGATAGTGCAGGTCGCCACCTGGGCAGACGGAGGGCAAAGGGGCAGAGAAGAGGGAGCAGGGAGGGTCCATGAGCACAGCAGAGGCAGATGAAAGGGAGAGGGAGGGAACAAATAAATCGATATTTATCGCGAAGGGGGGCTGGTGGCTCTGAAGGGCTTCCTAGAACGTTCAGGCTAAAGAACCTTTAAATACCACGCAAGAGGAGTGAGAAGCTAAAATAGCAGCCCTATGAATGGAATAAACGCTGGATGGGTGAAATACCTGGGGATTAGCTTTATCCGAGCACACAGAAACATAGCAATCATTCAACCCAAAATATCTTCTAAGCCTCAAGTAAAGCAGTAAAGCATGTTTCAATAAACTGTTGAGCATCAGGCTAGTTCTACACATCCAGCCTGTTAAGGGCTGTTCTCAGACAGACACAAGGCTCTGTTACGCAAGAGCTGTATTCTAAGGGAAAGACCTCGGTGCTGTAACCTGGAAACCCATTTAGTCGTAATACAATTAATAGTATCGACTGTATTTATAACACAGAAGCATTTATAAAAAAAAAAATAAAAAAAAAAAAAAGTGTCTGACAGGCGGGAGCGTTTAGGGGGGCTGAGGCCTCCTGCTGGTAATAACTGAAGGACCTGGCAAACTCGGCTTGGGACGTGTTGCTATGGCAATGGACGAGCGTCTGGGAGCTGTTTATGCTGGGGGCCCTTTGAGAAAGGCAGGCCACATGGCAGAGCAGTTATCAGCTCCGTGGGGGTAGCCCCTCTGCATACTGTCCGCCCAAGCGCATAAAGCCAAACAGGCTCCCGAATGTTAAGGGGAGCAGCTGCGCAGAGATGAAGAACCGGGGTCTCTTACCGTTCATCAGGTCCAAGATAAAGCAGAGCTTGTCAGGAGTGTGGAAGGCATATGTCATACACACGATGAAGGGACAATCCTGCAGGGGGCGGTAGAGTGTCCCACTCAGGAATGAACATGCATATGTCCATCAACTGCGTTTCGATCGTTAGGACTACAGATCCGAGGTCAGCCATGATGAAACACCCACCAGGAAGCCAAACAAATCAAATCAAATCAATGACAGAAACACTCCCTCTTGCTACCAATGCTTTTTCCAAATGGAAAAAAACACAAACATTTATTGATATAGTCATGTGTAGGTATATAAAACGCGTGCCTGATTAGGACAAATGAGTGCAGCACGGTGATTGGCGGGTGAGGAGAAGGCCCAAATACAGACATGTGCGTGTGGGCATGAGAGAATGCAGCGGGCGTGGACACTGACCCCGGTGCTGACCAGCGACAGCATGATCCTCTCGTTAAGCGCCAAGGTCTCTCCCTGCTTCATCTTGATCCTCTTTTTGTCCAGACACTTCATCGCATACCTGGGGAGCACACCACGCACAGACCGCCATCATCGGTTTGTTCGAAAACACCCTGGGGTTTCCCCCAAAACCAGCCTTCCTGAATGGCAGAACCCCAACGCTCACATCTTGCCCGTGTCTGCCTTCCGGCAGCCGTAGACCTCGCCGAAGCCGCCTCTGCCGATGATCCGGTGGACGCTGAAGTCGTTCATCGTCAGCTGTGAATGACCAGAAAGGAATTGGTTTAATGGTTAGAGAAGGCAGAGAATGTGGATCAATCAAGGCCACGTGCCAATCCACAGACATCTGCATGCTCAGTGGGAGCCAGAGGTAACATGCTCACAGACGCAGAGACATCTTCCTCCATGCTGTGAGGCTGCAGACATACCCGGAACCTCACAGCCAAAACTTGGGGTGGCACTGGTACGGTCTCAATGGTGTAAACATGCAAAAAACACTCTCCTAAGATGGAGACATTCTCATTCCAACAACAAACTCACATGGATGTTGAGCTCGACATTCTTCCACTGGCAAAAGCGAGTGAACTTGTCACTGGGGAGGGAGATACAAAAAAGAAAACGGGGTGTTATCGATCGTTCCCGAGGAATAGGCCAGTGCAGATGACACTCGATGACCTACTCAGAGAGATAAACCAAGTGGCACGACAAGAAATCCGACAGCACAAAGAAGAGGGGGAGAGGGGGAAGAAAACGAGATGAGAGTGAGCGATGAGCTGGACAAAGACTCGCACTACCAATTCTCAAGACAGACAAAAAGGTGGCACACTGAAGGTGAAGGTCATCCAAATGCCCACTCACCTTTCAATGAATTTCTGAAAGATCTTGCCCCGTAGACTGTCGCAGATCTCCACGATGTAGGGCTGGCAAAAACAAGGATGAGAGAGGAGGGGAACTCAAAATCACACTGAAAGTCAGAAAGTCACCCAGCCCAACTTTAGCTATCAGCCTCAACAGAGCCTGAGTAGCTAGTACTAACTGCTAAAAGGTGGCTAAATGCTAAGAAGTTAAAATGCTGAGTGCTGAGGGGGAGGCCTTACCTGGAAGAGGCTTGGGGGCACCTGCTTCTTGGCCAGATGAGACTGAACGTGGTCCACTGCAGTCTTAGAAAAGGGCTGCATGGGACAGACGCGCGCACACATAGCAGTCAGCCAGGCCCTGGACTAGAGGCACAAGGCTCCAATCCACAGGAGGGGACGCTAATCTCTCCTGAGCCTTTTCCGCTAGCCTGAGCATCCTGACAGTAGAATAAGGCCTTTTCTGACAGACAGGATCCATCGTGCCCATTCCCTGCAGAGTTGCCGAGACCCAAAACATCTATGCACATGCACAAAAGACTTTACTTAATCAAGCTGTTTCGTTTTTCACACACTGCCACACAAACTGTAGGGCAGGGTGCCTTTTCTGAGGGATCTGCACCTTGCCAGAACTCAAAATCCCAGGAGCACTCCAATATGCATAGGAAATTCTAGAAACCTTCTTTTCCTAATGAAAAGTCCTTTTTTTTTTTCAAAAGTGCATTTCCTGACAAAATGCTGATTATATGCCCCCCATAAGAGATCTGAAGCCTTAACCTTAAATATGTAGGGAAATAGTTGGGAAATAGTTATTGGGTATAAGCAATACTGATATCTAGTGGCAATTAGATGCTACCAAGCGTATGAAGGTGATGGCACTTCTCAAACACACATTATGGTGAGGAGGCCTGCTTGCACACAGTTCACTTTAATGTGGCCCAGCACCACACACAGGAGAAGCAGGACGTACAGCCAGGCAACGCGAAGCCTGGTGCACGACTATGGAGCAGACTGCATTTAGCAAGCGTTTGTTTGACATTCAGTATGCCTCAATGCTGGCTGGGAGGAGTTAAGCGTGCCAGAATAATTTGCTCTGTTCAAAGCAAGAAGCACAACCCAACCACAACTGTATCAAAGGAGCACCCAAATACTCAGAGGTGCCTGGAGTTCTCTCAGCTGCTGTAATATTGCCATTCAAACAGCCTCATCAGCTCTAATCTGTCTGTACAGTGACGGTAAATTCCAGCCTTCACTGATCCCCACATTATTGCAATCTTCTGCCCGCCAGGAGAAAAATGAATGCCAGCCCCCAAGAGGGCGTCCATCTTAAAATGCATGTTACGTTGATGTGCCACAGCATTTCTGTTGGCTAAAATGTCACAGAGAATATTCCTCCTTTTGGATAAAGAACAACCTTTGCTAGCTAAATCTTTTCACTGATTATCTATAACCAGGAAACCTTGCAGGGGGAAAGGAGCAGGATCTGGAAGGGCCTGCTTTATGCATCCCCTTGGCCACCACCCTGTTGACTAGGAGCAGACTGGGCAGCAGAGAAGCCAAATCCTAAACTGTAGTCTGTAGATGGAGAATCTCAGCATTAAATGAGTAACAGGGCAGCAAATAGTGTGACCGATCTGACTTCCAGCTTCTGTTTGCACACAGACTTGTTGCACATGAAAATAACTTTTGTTTTAAACAGAGTTCCTGTACGATGTTATCAGCTAAATACTGCATTGTAAGTAGTTCTTCAAAGATATATTTCACCTCCAAACACAAGCAGCATTTCACCTGAATTAGTGTGTGCTGTGGGAGTATGAGCTGCTGCTCAAAAGGGAAATAACTTGTGGATGCATAACACGGAAGAGCTTATTACTCTGCAAAGGATAAGTAGTGCCCATATTAGCATTTTCAGAAACCACACAATTAAAAAACGCTGAAGGCTACAGATACAGCACAGGGTAACTATCTTTTTGTTTACTCCCTTCCCGCATCCCACTCATTTGGAGCCTGTCTATTAATTACATTTATGCATTATTTTCATAATTTTTTAAAATATTACTACAAAGGCATAGGGGCAGCAGCATCCGACAGAAAGACCAGGTGTCTGCAGTGACTTGGCACACCTCAAGATGTCAGCAAGAAACATCAAGGATCAGTCCTTTTCAAAGTGACACCCTATACAGTAAAACCATATCAATGAAAAATTCATAAACTGGTGAAATAAACCCAATTGCCCTGGAGTGGATTCAGAAACCCAATCCGGGTGGCATGCCTAGATAGAGTGCTGCTCTACCAGGACCTTCTGCTATGGAGAGCCGTAAAGGCTGTGTGTGTGTGTGTGTGAGTGTGTGAGTGTGTGTGTGTGAGTGGGGGGTGCTTACATGAGAGCAGGATAGCAGCTCCTTCATTATGTAGACGTCATAGATCTGTCGGCTACGGCACAGCCGGTCCTCTTCAGAGTCCAGCTTCTCGTACTCCTTAATCTGCAACAAGCATGCGAGATTACTGCAAGGCGCGGGCTTATCAGTGCAGACCTGCATGTGGCCCTTAATCTAACACGGTGCACTGAGGTCAAAGCAGCCCCTTCAGAGTTGGCTCCCGTTTAATCTCGATCGAAGAGAAAGCAAGATGGATTCAAATGCTGCTACTTCATCTGAGCATCACTGGGTCACTTTCATATTTACTTGGTCAGCAGTGACGAAAATTAATGTAGTGGTCAAAATTAGTACTCAATTAATTATTAAGTCTCAACATCTGTGAACAGGGAGAGGTTTCCATTGTTTTTTTAAGGAAGCATAATTTTGGTCGCTTTCATCATGTATAGATTTTTTTGAGAAGCCCTTGTCCCACTATCTGGGCCCTTAACCCAGCTGCACTGTTAAGGCAGGCCCCTGGAAAAAGAGGTAGGGGTGGGATTCTAGACCCATGCTAAAGGGCAGGTTTGGCAGCCCAGTGCCATTCTGGATACACTGTGGTGCCCTGCCAGGAAGCCCATTGCACAGAGCTTAGCCTTGAAGTATATCAACAAACTACCTTGCACAGAACTGCAGTATTTGCCTAACTTGGGACAACCCAAACATGCTGTGCCATCAAACACTAAGTTATCCTTACACCCCCCTCCCACAGTTCATCCCATTTGCACCCCTACAGAATTTAACTGGAACAGTTCCAAGGAAGTACTCTCCTTTGGCTGACAAGTGCATGTCCTTGACATGGCTACCTACTGCACTGTAGACCATAATTCAGAAAGACAGTGGCTTAGATTAGGCTATAAAATTTTAGATGTTAAATGGATGGTACTTGCATTAATATAACTTCATGAGACATCATTGCAACCTTTTACATGCATGGTATTTCACTCACGTTGGATCCATTCATGAGCGAACCACCTGGCAAACAAACATCTCCCTTCTCTCCACACTGTTCTGGGGAGGTTTTCCGCCACTCCAACATATGACACCTGTTTGGAACTCTCATCTTACTAAGACCTGCTTGCCCACTGAGCAAGGAGCATATTCTGTAGCTGAAATCTCCTACCTCCTCATAGAATTTGAGCTGTGGGACTGCCTCGTCGATCTCGTTCATACAGAAATCTTTGAATAACAGGAATCCTGAAAAATAAGGACACAGAAGAAAAACGCTTATTTTAAAGGATTGATTTAGACCTGAGATTTCTAATGGTTCCCAAAAGGAGCATCATAAGTTTCATCAGGATGTTCCTGTAATTTTTAAAGGAATTATTTGGACAAGAGGGACTAGTTCACAAAGTAAAACAATTTTTTAAAAGTCAGCATTAAGGAGGACACCGACAGGCAGAGTGTCTTGCCGACACAGCTCTGAAAGGCTGCTGCTGTTTCACAATCTGTCTCCCGGTCAAACTCTTTGACCTTTGGCTCAACGATTCCTGCCTAAGGGGCTACTGAGATAGAAAATGTAATAACCCCACACCTTCCGCAACTGGCTAGAGCAATCATTACCTCATTTGTCCCCCCTGGGAAGTGCCACAGTAATTGTGTGGCTATAGTGTTTTCCCAGAGCATCAAACCAAGTCATCCAGGCCATTGGTCAAGCAATGGTTGTTGTAGGATAATACACACATACACACACAAAAGCAAAACCGTCTCCATTTCACTCCGAGGGAGCACTGGCAGGCAAAGTGCAGCAGCCTAGGATGAGCTCTGCAGCTGTCGCTATAGCAACCTGAAAACAGCAGTGGCAAATATAGGGGGAGGAGGGGGTACTGCAGTTAACCAGCCCACCACTTAAAATTGTAACAGACGCAATTATATTTAAATGGTAGCTTCAAGTTAGTCAAGTAAGGACAATAAAACAAGAAAAAAAATAGAGAGACAGACAGACATATAGCCATTTCAATTACACAGAAGCCATTGTCAATCCTCAAGTGGGCCGTCATCTTCCCACAAGCCACCGGTCCTGGCAGCAAAAAGGAGAGATCCAACAGCATGGACATAATGTCGGCAGCCCAGCAAAGGAGGGGAAAAAAGAAAGGCTAAGATCATGAGGGTCTTATGCCAGTCTGCCGTTGCTGAGCAACAGATGCAGAGGCGTTGGTGGGGCAAAGGTCAAACGGACATCCATCAGTGTGGTAGCTTCAGCATTAGCACAAACTGATTAAAAAGGCAGCTAATCTGCGTGGTAATTGGATCAGGTTGGAATAATCTTGCTGTAGAAAAAGCAGACCACTCAGATCCTACAAGTGCCTGAAGATCTCCTTCAGGTGATGACACCCCCCCCCCCCAAATCACATGCTTATCTGGGTCTCCAGTTTACATCCGCGCTAAGGACATCAGAAATCCAAAACGGGCTCAGAATACCAACAGAAACAAATAAGTCACTGTTTAAATAAATAATTGTGCTTGTTTTTAACTGGAATGAAAAAGCTTTTGATTAAGAAATTAATCACCCAAGAGTTTATTTTTAAAGCGACATCTCAGAACATTGACCTGTCCAGCCTGTGCACATAGGGCTCCATTGGGCCTGGGCCAGGACCCCCAGCCTCAAGCCTCTCTGCTGTGCTCTGCTCTGAGAGCTGGGAGCGCTAGTATCTGTGTGCCAACCCCCCAAAAAAGCTTCCTATATTCCGCTTGCTCATACTCTATCTTCCTCCGTTCTGCTCTTCCCCTTCCCCTTTATCTGTTACCCACTTCTTGCGCCATCCCACACCCCTGTCTGACAAAGCAGCCGTCGCCTATAAGCGAGGCCTTTGCCGCGTACAGATGGGAGGTCCGGCATGCGCACAGGCAGTGTGTGCATCATTAATGGTTTGACTCTGCAAAGCAAAACACTGCAAACCACCCCCTTCCATTTTAACATGGCGATTCAGGCAGACCAGCACTTGTTAGCTGCCCTCTCACCTTTTATTTCCAACTGTGGTAGTTAGCACAGCTCTAATAAAGTATTAGTGCTGGTGAAAGGCAAAGTTTCTTCAAACCTACACTGGCCACATGTCCCACAGTAACCCTCTGCTTATCAACATGAATTTTGGTTAACAAACAGACTGAGTTCATCAGCCCAAGGTGTGAACATTAAGAATTTTCAAGCCATAACGGCTTAAGTATTAATACCACCGACATTAAATCTATACTTAAGTTCCAATCAGCAGAATGAGAATCAATTAACTTATTCAATATTTTCAGAAATGTACGAACATGGTGTTTGCTCCCTCCATAAAAATAATTAATTTGAGGTAGCATCTATGCAAACATAGCCAGCAGCCAATAACTTGAACTGCACATTTGTTACAGCATAACCTGAATCTGACCTCATGTTCCATCAATACAGAGGTGGGGAAGTTTTGAGTAACCAAAGCCATGCATCTCCATGCAGCATGCACAGCTAGCCCTGGGATCTCCTGTGCAGGAAAACGCGGGTATGTGGAAGCCTACGGGCTGAGAGTGGCACGCTAACAAAGCCCGCGCTGGCCCTTCCTGCTCACTCATTTGCTATCAGTGCGGAAGTACGCAGCTGAAACAAACACCGGGCCCAGTACGCACTACAGAGCCCCCCCAAGCCACACACACACACACACACACACACAGACACAGAAAAGGGGGAACAAGTTTGCTGTGTAGTCAACGGGCTGCCAGAAGTAACCGCATATCAAAGTTAGGGTGTGCACACACACATGCATGCACATGCGCACACACGCACAAACACAGAGCAGACTAACAGTCTATTTTGGGTTCAGCCATCATCCCTCTGCCTCACAAGGCTTCTCACTTCCTCTGGGCACTGGTTTCGATGAGTCCACCACGTAACACATACACACACAGTGCTAGTCCTGTCATACTGGACCCAGTAAGAGGAACTCAGTGAGAACTGAGAGCTGCAGGTTTCAACACAACACCCCACCCCACCCCCAACACAGTTTCCTGGTTCTTGCAAACTAGCTAGCATAACAACTTTAGAACTGAAACCACACAAACGTCTTTGAGCAGACATGAAAATATTCAGAGAAACAGGAGTTCCTAATCTTAGTCTACATAATGCATTTACAGTTAATCAAAATATAAGCAAATAAATTATTAAGATCTCAAACAAATGAAATTTCTATATTGGTCTTAGTGCTGTCACTTCACTATTTCTGACAGTGTCCCAGAAGAGCAACTGGATCCAGATCAGCCAAGACTAATGAGGTTTAATCAACATTGAGCACAAATGAATTTAACAGGCAGGTCTCAGTTTGCCCCAATACTATAAACAAACAAATTTTCAGTTACCAGATGAAAACCAGTTAAAAACCGGTATTTTAAGAGAAAGGTGCAGTTGAATGACAGTGTACCAGGGGGCAGGGCATCATAAAAACACTGCTCAGAGAGCTACTGGAAACAAGAAATCTGAGCAGACATCACATTTGTCCAATCATACATGAAGTCTGCACACATTCCAAGCATCTTAATTCAGTGAATTCAAAGTTTACGTTTAATCTGGCTCAAAACAGTTCACCTTAAATATTATTACTGGCAGTACTGGATATTAAGCAAATGAAATAAAGATTATTTATTAAAAACAATTTTAGGTACTGTCAGTATATATAGATATTTAGGTATCCGTGACCCAAAGATTATATTGAAGATGAATGTTATATTTTATGTACAACTTGACAACATAAATACAAACTTGGAATAAGTTTTTTTCCAACACTCGGGAAACCTGGGACACAATGCTCTGGGCAGATGTTAAAGTGAGAAGTTCCTAAAGGGGTGATTGTTTCACACTGCCATGCAAAGACAGCAGCACAAAACTCAACCACATATGGAAAGGGAGAGTAGCCACTGCTGTCCATCTCTGCCACTGACATGGTGAGAAAATGATTCTGCAGTTGTCCCCCTCGCAGGAAAACACACACGGAGATGATCAGACAGACAGACAAATGCAGACTCCAGTCCTCCATGTCTGTCTGTCCGGGGAAGAAAAAAAATTGCACAACGGAGGACAGAATTTATAAACAGGGCTGGGCCTCATGCCAAGCTCTGGACACAGAGCAAGAGAGGGAGAGAGAGCGAGCGAGCAAGGGAGAGAGGGAGGGAGAGCAAGACAGAAATAGAGGGTATGTGAGAAAGAAAAGGAAACCGGGTTTGATGGGAAACAAGCAGCCGAGGCAGAGCGACCTATGCGGTGTGACTAGGGCCCCGAGTCACACTGATCAGCACACACGCAGCTTCCAAGCGATGCAATTGGCCCTGGGCTCTGATTGGAACTCCCAAGCCAAACACACACTTCGCTTCCCCGGAGGACGACTCACTGATTGATGATCCCATTTGCTGGTTCAGTGAAACACACTCCGGGGTGGGAGGGGGCCAACAGAATGTGACGTCCTTTCCAAATATCGTTTATATAACTTGTTTGCTTCTGTGTGGAGGTGGAGGGATAGAGGGAGGGGAAGAGCACAGGGCCTGGGGTAACTGGGCCAGCAGGCCAATTAACTCACCCAATCCCACAGCAATTAACACTGCCTGGTGGGAGGGGCTACCAATTAACGCATTCGCACGTGAACATCAAAAACACACCTGACAAACAGCAGGAAAAACATAACCCTCAATGCCATACTTTTCTGCAGGCAGGTACATAAACAAATCCTGCAGCTGGCA
The DNA here is from genome assembly GCA_026780765.1 of Petrocephalus schoutedeni. NCBI lineage: Eukaryota > Metazoa > Chordata > Actinopteri > Osteoglossiformes > Mormyridae > Petrocephalus > Petrocephalus schoutedeni. The sequence goes on from JAODKL010000118.1 coordinate 28,149,345, forward strand.
TGCATAATAATTCAGACTCCATACTTTCATCGTTCAGTCTTTTCCAAGCCCATTGCACAACCTACTCCATCCTCCGAAAGCAGCCACGTGGGAAAATAAATGCTGAAACGCACTTAAGCCTGCCCTGCGTACAACATCTCACTGCAACATTCACAGCACTTGTTAAACTCGCTCGGTCCAATGGGCTCCCATTTCTTCCTTACTTTACATCATTTTAATTAATTCCATTTTCCCAGCCAGCAAGCAAACATGGGATTTCTGTGGGGTTCCCATAGCAACCACAGTTGCTAGGCAACACAAACTCCCCATCTTCCATTCCAGAACTCTGACAGACAAAGAGAGGGAGAGACGTGACTCAACGGGAAGGGAGGATGAAAACATGAAGGTGGGGTAATGACCACGGGGAGCAGGCTGAAGGTAGAGGGGTGGGGATCCTTGCACTCTCCCCTTGCCTTCATCTTCTTACATCCACTTTGTCAGAATTCCCTTTCTGCATACTGTGATTAAAGTCAAGCTCCAGTGGATTACTGCACCATGGACCAGAATGTCAGATGGCCAGGAGGAGGCAGGGAAGAAAGAGAGAGACTGAAAGGAGCAATAAAGTGGTCCAGGCCCCTGCTTCTGCTCAAACAGCCGTGAGGAAGAGGCAAAGGAAAAGAAGGGAGGAAGCTCAACACAAAGGCTGATGAAGAAAAGAGCAGAAGCACACGCAGTTCCCATTGCAGGCCGGCTGCAGCTGCGCCCGGCAGCCAGCGTAAACATGGCCGCTGCTGCATGGCTCATAAACAGAAAAGCTGAAAATGAACAGGCTGCAAGATGGAACAGTGTCAGTGGCGTATTAAGATCTCAAATAAATAATGACTGCATCAGAGCCTCCTCATCTAGACTGTTTGGTAGTGGGGGGAGGGGGTTAGGCCACAGAAAATTGAGAAACAAGCCTTGCATCTCTTGAAAAGACCACAGTGACCCACCAGGAAATGAGAGCAACAGCCTTCTTATCCTCTACTATCAGACATGAACTGTACTCTGTTCCTCAGAAACGCTAAGGCTTTAGCAAAAACTGCAATTACTGTTAGACCCTCGAGACCCACTGTCGCCTGCGCTCTGTGTTGACATACTAGCGACATTCACAGCCCCTTTACCGCTCTGACATCTCGCACCACCAAAACGTGCCTTGCGTATGGGTGTCCAGTTGACGTGAATTCACACATCATTTGAGAAATGCAAAAAGGTTGTCCTCGACATGACCAGCAACGATCTCGCTCTCTGAAGAGGCGATATTTGCGTTCCAGGGTTTAACAGGCAGTAGCGCAAAGGGAAGTGGCAGGTGTTGACGTAAAAACTGGAAAATATTTCCTTCATGTAAGAAGAGGATGGCTCTGAATATCAGAAAGTGACAATCAAGACAAAAGTGGCAGAAAGGAAAACGGGTAGTCTGTGCACTGATATGATAAGTAATGAAGCCAGTTAGCCGACATGAAACCAGGTGCTGCATAGCTGAGGGGACAGTTTGAGCTGGCTGAATACTCAGGCATGGCTTTGTTTCTAGCAAATAAAAGGGCTTTTCCACTTTTGAAATGCAGTTGTACCCTTTGTCTTCCCACTGCTTCAAACTCCTGGTCAATCAACACAGGGCGGTTACCTCAAGCTTCCTACAGAGATTATGGGTTTCTAAAATTCTTACCAATGCTTAGTTTTTTTTGCTTAGTCTTTAAGAACTAGATTACAATTAACCGAAATATTTTGATGCATTTTAAAGGAAAATGTGAATTGAGTAATATTTAAGAGAAAAAATCATTGTTAAGTGATGCTTTTTAAAACAAACACCAAATGTACAACGGTAAACATAAGGTGTGTGGTCAGTCTCTATTCAATCAGTGCATCCATCCCTGCATAGGTTATACTTCAAGCTGTTGTGCTTTACAAGTATTTCATGAGACTTTCCCACTGAAATCCAGGAACCTAGTTCCTGATTCTGAATTGCAGGGCTGTCTGGACCAAGAACCTTGGTAACTTCTGGCCACTTTTGTGTGTCGCCTTCCCAATGCACAACAGGAACTGGGACTTTTATGCTAAAGAAGCATGGGAGATGGAAAACGTTTGTAGCTTCAACTTCCCAAATAATTTCATACGAAACTACACCACCATGCCAAAACAATGGAGTCGTTTTATTAATTACTTGGGGGATCGATATTCCGATAATAAACGCTGGGAAATTTAACTGAAGGCACCAGTTATTTCTTTTCCCTTCACTCCTGCGTAACTTCAAAGTTAGCACCGGTGCTTGTGGCCAACCAATCAGCAAGTTTACCACTGTAAGTGCCCCCCAAAGTAGCATCTCCGAAGAACTGCAATCCCACTGAATTACTGCAGTGGAAACACAACAGAAGTTCCTGGCTTTGGAAAAAAAAAAGCCAGTCGTGGGAAAGCGCGTTCTCACTAACTCTGATTCATGCATGCATCTCACAAATTCTCACTCTCTTGTCATTTCTCATGATACATGACGATGGCTTAAAAAAAAAATATGGGGCAATTTTTGCAGGTCGCACTGGTGCACCTAGTTATAAAATGTAGTCACACTGTCTCCAAAAATGGTTGCAAAATGTGACTAAATGGTCACTCTCTGGAAACCTGACTTAAGTTTGAGGTTTTTGGACAGTATAAGAAAAAATCATGAAAAAGCATGCCCCCACACACTGGGTGTACATGCAAACTCCACACACACAAAGCAGCAGTGTGTGGCGACAGCGCTACCCACTGTGACACAGCACCGCTAAGCTCGTGCGACGTTGATATCAACACGCCATTTCATGCACATGTAGTAGTCACATTGCAGGGACCACAGTAGTATGCTGGGTTCATTCAAACCATGATTAAGTTGAGCCAAAGCATTTTTACTTAATTAGTCATGGGAAACCAGACTTAGAAAACTTAAAAAAAGATTTTAATGATTTAATGAACAAGAACTCATTCATATTTCACTGTATAGAAGTATTTTATATTCCATACGACTATTGGTAAATAAGTTCTACATTTGGCTGTATAGTTAATTTTAAACTCCCAAATATCTGTGTGATTTTTCTAGTATTGTTCAGCCCTACTCAAAACACACAATACATTAACAAAAAAAAAAATGTATACTAAGGTTATGTATGGTATTATGTAAAATGAAGCAGCTATGTTATGGAGCTTTGTTTTCACAGCGATTATTTATATTATTTAAGTAATTTAAATTAAAGTGATGACAAAGACAGGCTTACTTTGAGAGGCTAAATGGAACATATTTATGGCTAACCTGGCATTGTCTGGCGAGTCCGTCAAACCTGAAAGTCTTCTTTCAAGATGTATTTGCATTGCCGTCGTGCTGTGGTGATATTTAAGTTCTGCTTTATTTAAGTTCTGCTGACAGATGGCCGCATAGGAACTCACTTTTAATGTGAAGTGCTTCCATGCAAATGATTCATTGGCTGCTTATGTGGACCCTCATCCTACATGCTCCATCTTCCTTCCTCCATATTGCTGAGTAAATCAAACAGGAATTTTTTCATTGATGTTTTTTCATAAACTGAGTAATCGAGTTTAAAATCAAGTGATCATGATGACCAATCAGTGTGAATACAAAAATTAACCATAAGATTAATCATCTCTGTTAATGACAACAATGGAAGGGGGCAGAAACACTTCCACACCAAACTAGCCAATCTGTGACTTCACAGGTGTATGAAAGTACTTCAAATTGATCCCACAGGACAAGAGAGATGGATACTCTATGGTGCCCAGTAGCCCTGGACCACATCCAAGGACCTGAGAACCTCTTGTTCTGCAGCTTGTCCCCACACTTACACCACAGTAACACCACGTAAAAGTACAACAGCTAAGGCACAGGAACCAAAAAAAGAACATTTTCCCCCAACCAAAAATAAATTGCTGCTACTAGAAAAAAAATGCCTTTAGTGATCACCCAACATGCAAACCCCCCACACACAGATGGAGCTGGGACAGGAATCAAACCCACAGCCCTTATA
>JAODKL010000118.1:28186608-28229063 GCA_026780765.1 Petrocephalus schoutedeni
CCTGGCGACACACCTCGCCCTGTCCCACTGAGTATTACCTAGCCTGGCGACACACCTCGCCCTGTCCCGCTGAGTATCACCTAGCCTGGCGACACACCTCGCTCTGTCCCACTCTGAGTATTACCTAGCCTGGCGACACACCTCGCTCTGCCCCACTGAGTATTACCTAGCCTGGCGACACACCTCGCTCTGTCCCACTGAGTATTACCTAGCCTGGCGACACACCTCGCTCTGTCGGATTCATGCCAGTGTCCTTCCTACTGTACATTCCTGACAAAGCTGGACACTTAAAGTAATTTTAACGGCTTTTATTGCATATTAGAATATTACGACAGCAGAGTATTTAATGAAATGATCTAAGCGTAATCCTGAGAAGATTGCATTTTAAGTAAACCTCGATGAACCATGAGGAATATTAATTTATATTTTATACGTCGGAATTTACAAGCAGCTGACCTTGCAGATTAACATGTGATGCTTATACTGCAGCTATGAAGTGCTATTGGTGTGAAAGTGATTTCGGTGATCATAATTTCCTTAACTGGATTTATAACGTTTCAGTTGATAGACCCGCACAGAAAATTGTTTGGAGAGTGGATTACAGTCAGTGTTTGTTTGTCTCTGTTTTAGTTTAGGAGTGTTTTTTTTTTTTTCCCCCCCCCCCCCCCCCCGCCAATCTGTTTTATTGGCAATGGAAATGCATTCAGCCTCTTCATGTTGTGACTTGGAAAGTAAACGTAAATGTAAATTCATTGTAGTCTTAAAGCACTTATGTAAGTCGCTCTGGCTAAGGCCGTCTGCCAAATGCTGTAAATGTAAATGTAAATGGGACTTCAGTACATTTTTGCGCTAGTGACTGGAGACATGCACGTGGGGGGGATTATGACTTGTCAGTCACTGGTTTAGGTCACTTTCTGATAGTTATTCTCATCCATCCATCCATTACAGTATCTGCCACTTATCCAGTGTCAGGTCACGGGGACAGCAGTCTAAGCAGGGATGCCCAGATCTCCCTACAGCTCCATCGGAATGGTGTTCCCAGGCCAGCCGAGAGATATGATCTCTCCGGCTTGTCCTGGGTCTGTCCAGGGTCACCACCTGGTTCGAAATGCCCCAAGCATCTCCCGAAGGAGGTGTCCAGGAGGCATCCTAGACAGATACCCAAACAACCTCGACTGGCTCCTTCTGATGCAGAGGAGCAGCAGCTCTGCTTTGAGCTCCTCCTGAATGCCTGAGCTCCTTATCCTACCTTTAAGGCTGAGCCCAGATACCCTGTGAAGGAAACTCATTTCTGCTTGTAGAATCCACGATCTCATTCTTTCGGTCACTACCCAACAGCTTGTGACCTTAGGTGAGGGCAGGAATGTAGTATGACTGGTAAATCAATAGCTTTGCCTTCCAGCTCAGCTCTCTTATTACCAAGACAGAATGGCACAACGTCCGCATTATTATTAAAATTTCTAGTTTGAACCACGCCGACATCTTCCTGACCATTGGATCCACCATCAGGTGATGTTCAGTTGAGCTCAGTGTCCAAAACATGCAGATCAAACAATAGAATTACAAAATTGATCATTGAACTATGGCCTAGTGTGGCTTTAGTTATTAATCTGTTGGTTCCTACTGTAAATAAGACAATAAGGTGTCCTTGTCCACCACGGCTCACCAGGCCTCATTTCCCCATGACTAACTATTACACAGTAACATTGTTTCTTTCGAACTAAAGCATGAGTCCTTAACTGACCTGAATCCAACACATTCATTTCCATAATAATTTTTACATTGTTGCTTATCAAGGTATATCTAATATTAAAGGTAATAATCTTTTGTGTGCTATCATACACTAACAGCTGGCCCTTTTGCAAGAATGAAAGTGGTTAAAGTTTAACCAGGGGCATACAGTCATCCTCGACTGTCACTGTGCAAAGTTGTTTAAACAAGCCATTTTACATTTGCTAAACAATTTTATTTTGATGGAGGAGTGCAAGGTGAGGCAAAGGAAACACAGTTGCTCTGTTTAAGTAAGAGCATATATATTAACACTTTAGGGAAATTGCTTGCCAGTGAATACTAAATACAGTATTAATTTATGTGGGAAAATATCTAATGGAACAGCATGTGTATAATAGGGCACAGTATGTTTTTTAGAATCTTGTTCTACGCAGGATATCTGTACATTCATTTTCCAAACTTTCATCCAGGGCAGAGGGCAGGGGTACCCCCCAGAAGGAATGCCTATCCATCCCAGGCTACACATACACGTGGTTTAAAGAGATAATGCCTTCATGGTAGAATGATCATATATCTGTTTCTAAGATAAACCTCAAATGATTTTGTTTAAACACATAATCATATACAATATTTAATATATGTTTTATAATCGCATGCAATATTTTAAATGGGTTTTATATGTTTTTGCCAAATGAAATCCAGTATGGCTTTTACAAATTTTTTTTTTTTTTAATTTCTTTCTGTCTCCCTCAAAATAAAAAGCTCAGCCAATGTGAAGTGAAAAAGGCTCCGTTACCAACGGCATTAGTAAGAGTGCAGCACTTAGTGTGCCACACATTTCCAAGCAATTTTACATTCAGGCAATTCATCATCATGTTAATGGGAACCTCTCATCTGAAAAGCCCAGTCAAGAGTGAAATAATAAAACTATTGATAAGTCTTTGCATAGTGTAATGTTGGTTTTACATAAGGGCATAATGACTTGATGTGAAAATATCACCAGTCATGATGCTAATTTACCAACCAACACCTTCAACCTTTTTCCCCGACTGTTCAAATTTTCCCCGTCCTTTGCTCATTAAAAATAGCTAAATTATTGCACCGCTTACTGAGTGCCATTGGATCCTAACTCAATCATTTGTGCTTCGAGTCCCTAGAAAAACCTTTGTGCCAATTAAAATATCCACTCAAGAAACTAAGACACAAACAGCATTTTGAAATTTTTATAACACTACTTACAGTATATTTGGTTGACTTTGAATGAGCAGCTATTCAAGGCCTCTGCAAAGAGCCAAAAACTTTTCAGATGATTTGATGCTAATGAGATGATTAGCTTTAAAATAGTGTAAGTATTTATGGCTGGTGGGCCAGCTGGTTTGGTACTTGTAGTACTGGTACTTTTGGTAAGGTTACATGACTGAAAATCAAAGGAAAAGGAAATATATCTACATTTTAGTAGCAAATGTGGCATTGTAGCTCGTCTGGCTTGTTCACCAGGGGCTGCCCAATCAGGAGCTGAAACTCCGTACAATATAACACGCGCAAACCTCTCCTCAGCATCACAGGAATACATGCACAATAAAGTGATTGCAATGGTGATACAATACACTTAATCTCCGCTGCTTTTATTCTCGGCCTTTTGCCATGGCTACTGGATGAATAAAATATCATGGTTTTGTCACTCTCAAATAGAGAGAGTATGAGATGAGGACTTAGCAAGCAAGGATGACCTCAGGGTGACCTGCATTCTTACCACCTGCTGTACAGGCAGTCCCCAGGTTATTAACGAGATTCGTTACCTTACTCTGTCCTTAAGTCGAATTTAAGTTGGAACAAGAATAATACAGTACATAATAATAATAATGCATTAATAATTAAAGTAACTATATATGGTGCAGTACGCCAAGCCGACAAACCACTGAAGCCATGCAATGTTTTCACGAGCGTCACAATGCAATTCATTTATTATCACGTGCCACTGTATTTCACCCAAATTTAAAAAAACATAAAGCCTTAAAAACAGGCTCTATGGCAGTATCGTTCATAATTACAAGTTGTCCCTAAGTTGGACATTTGTAACCTGGGGACTGCCTGTGTAGCAGACAGGCCTACAGCCTCAGCATTTTCCATTGATGCCAAAATGCTTACAGGCCTTGGGGCGGGGGTGGGGGGGGGGGGAGGGGTGGGCTTGGCAGGGGCCACCACTGATGACTGCAGGGATTCTTTTGTGCGCAAAGCCGCTGCATGCTATTCTTGCCAGGGTATAAAAGCCGAGGAACAGGTGGTAGGGAGCATCAGGAGGCCCTGCAGGTACCCGCACACCACGCTGCAGCAGGTAAGAGTGACATCTGCAAAGGCCCCGGCCAGACACGCCCTCCCTACGGAAGCATGGCTTCACATAAACATATACGCACACGGGATGGTGGCAGGCCGGTCCGGAAATGCCAATCCAGTCCATGTTGTTCATCTCACAGTAGGGATCTTCTTTCAGTCAGGTGATTTTGCATAAGACCATAAGATCATAGTTCTGACAAAAAGACCAGGCTCTAGACTTGGACAATGGCCATGTCCCGAAGCCCCAATGCACCAGTGCAGGCATGATGCCTGCTTTTTCTGGCGGGCGGGAGCATCTCTGGAGAACATTTCTCTTCTTCTTGATTCCTCGGCCCGGCATTCGCAGGCAGCTCTTCGCGGACCACAGGCCACTGCTTTAGCCTTGTAAACAGTGAAGCCTAGTAACCTCCACGTCCCCTCCATACCTTATCTAAGACACTCCTCTTATCTTGATGCACCTTCATTCCCAGACACCACATCCTACTCTACCTGCAATTGCCAGCCCCTGTGTTTCTCTCTCTTCCAGGACTTTTCCGAAACCTTGATCATGTCCCAGACCAACAAGGACAAAGGTACCCCTCCAGGCCCTGGCAAGACGGGAGACCCCAGCATGATGGGACCGTACATGGTAAGTATGCAAGCCCAAAAAGGCACAGAGATGTCAAGGTGACAGCATGACAACAATAGTAACCTGGTGCAAGAGACGTGGGCAACCTTTGCTGATATGGAAAAGATCAGATCTGCCACTATTGACAGGCCTAGCAAATATAAGTGTTGTAACCAGTTGTCTCCAAAAACACAGCATTCTTTGACATTACTGAAAGAAACTCTTCAAGGTCACCAGGGTCTTAGCATATAGGCAGCATATCCAGACCCTGTATTGGATAAGCTGCATGGAAGATGAAAGGATGGATGAATGGATTGATGGACGGATAGAAAGTGGCCACAGAAAAGTGATCAAGCTCTCATGAGGAACACCACCAAAGGCAACATGAAAATCACCCAAACTCCCAAATGATATGAGGTGGGACAGGGTCACACGATGCAACACAGGAGGCCTGCTAACTGTTATAATACAGATTGAGATGTATGAAAGACCAGTGCAGAATTCCAAATGGGAAGCGTCTCCTAGGGAGAATCCCGCGGTGTGACGCTGCTGTTCCTGCACCCCCGTACAGATAAGGCTGTATGAGCAGGAGAACTTCCAGGGCAGGATGGTGGAGGTGCAGAACGAGTGTGTGAACCTGATGGACCACGGCTTCGAGAGGGTGCGGAGTCTGCGTGTGGAGTGCGGCCCGTAAGCTCCCCACCGCCACGGTGGCACTCACAAGTACAATCACATTCATAATTAGCTAGCTACAAAATAGATACCGTAAATGCTCACGACTAATGTAACTGTGCGCTAAGTTAAGTTGACTTTTAATGCCATGCCTACAACGAGGGCTATATTCAAGGCAAGAGTATATGGATATTAAAACAGACTGAATACCCCAAAATGTAAAAACTTCATATATAACTATAAAATATTACAAACATTTAAAACAATCCAAATAAGATGCGTAAGATTGGCGTAGTTTTTTTTTTTAAAAAAAAAAAAGAAGAAGAAGAAGCCTCTGGCTTGGCTTTACAATACAACGAAACATGTTTAACAGTCAATGGAGCATTACATGTGGGACATACAGGAAAGTAAACCTGTAAGTAGACACATGTGAGTCCACCCAGTATGACACTTTGTATATCATATAGATGACCTGGTTCCAATGATTTTTAAAGCTAGCTTTTGTCATCATTCCAACAATTGGATTGACTTCATAACATTTGTTATTTAATATTTTCATTATTGGACCAATGTATCTATAATCCGAGTCAGTTACAAATACAATTACATTTGTAATTAGGTAATTACAAATTAGATATGGTAAGTATTCATAGCCAATGTAATGATCATTTATGTCGCTTATATAATTACAGTGTAATAATGACACCTTATTGATCCCAGTGGGTAAACTCTTTTCTGCTTAACCCGTTTTGCTCTTCATGACACACAGACACAAGTGTAGGTGAGAGCAAACTTGGTAGCGAAGGGCAGCCACATGTAGCAGTGCCCATGGGGGATAGGGGTCTAACTCAAGGGCCCGGAGACGCATGACTATTCTACAGAAGCCGAGCTCAAAGCAGTGACCTTCCGATTCTGCTGAGCCAGACGCCGTAATGGCTCTCAGTAAGGGCAGTTCAGATTACAATTACACCAGCAACAAACAGTGACAATTTTATGCCAGTTTAACACTGAATGCAAGGTAAAGTGGGAAATTCTGATGACACTACACCCAGACTGATGACCCTGTACTCAGCAATCATCTGCGAGATGAATGGATAGATGGCACAACAAGATCTTCACATCAACTGAATTACACTCAAAAGGATTCAGAACGAATCAAGGACAGATATAGTGGCTGTGAGCTTTCCTGCACTTCTTTCTGTTGCAAATATATGTTCTTGAACGGAACAAAAAAACTGAACTGAATAGAATTGATACTTTATTCATCCCCATTCATTCAATGTTCCTATCGGAAACACTCCATCTCTACATTTCTGCTGCTGGCAATGGATGTCTTCTGACACCTTCATTGTGCAGCCTTTCCCTCTCAGTACAGGCAGCGGGGCAGGAGCATGCTGTAGATGACACACCTGTAAAGTGACCCTCTCACTCAGTCTGCAGTCTCTCTGCATGAACGCGGCCCTCATGCTCACACGTCCGTTAGCACTGCGCCGTCTGCTTGCTCACTGCATTTGTTTCCCTCCCCAGATGGGTGGCTTTTGAGCAGCCTAACTTCCATGGTGAAATGTTCATTCTGGATAAGGGGGAGTACCCTCGCTGGGACACCTGGTCCAACAGCTACCGCAGCGACTGCCTCATGTCTTTCAGGCCCATCCGCATGGTAGGAGCCGACACAGGGGCAGTGATTTCCATGGGCGACTGCACCCCCTATGGGTCAGATGAAAATGATATTGAACAAATTAAGTTCAATAAGATTAAATTACATTGTAGTTATATTTAAAAATGTGGCTTGTATTAGGCATACCAATGTGTAATTTACAGTTTTTTTATGTATAGCTCAGTTTGGCGTAACCTGTAATGAATGACTGGTTGGGCTCTCTCACTTTGCAGCCCCTGGGGGAAAAAAGGCCGGAGTCTCCTATGGTGACTCCCACTATGAATCACTCACTTACCCTGACTTACCCTGACACTCATGCAGTGTCACAGTCTCCCAAAAGGGGCCTTCACCTGAAAATGACTCCCTCGCAGCGAATCTCACGTAAAACAGGAGCCACAAAGCACACTAGGGCTCAGCAGAGAAAGGCTGCCTATTTCGGGCTGATCTCACTTATTTTATTTATTTATTTATTTTATTTTTTTCGGATCGGACATTTAGGACACCCAGGAGCACAGGATCTGCCTGTACGAGATGTCTGACTTCCAGGGCAACAAGATGGAGATCAGAGAGGATGACGTGCCCACACTCTGGGCCCACGGCTTCTGTGACAGAGTGGGCAGCGTGAGGGTCCCTGGCGGAGCGTGAGTACCAAGAGAGCCGGCGACACTACAGAGACACGCATGGCCAGACAGGCAGGCAGAAGAGGGCTATTTTTAAACCAAGGCCAAAAATAGCACCATCGATACAGCAGCCAGACTCAATAGCACTGGACAGGGTCAGTTCCGAAATTAAACAGGCCACCTCCAGGCTCCTTGCTGCCAAAAGTGTGTGATTATAATTTACCTCAGCTGGAATTTAACACAGAAGATAGCATACACATTATAGAGGTGTCCAGTACTTCATGTGCCTGAGCTGCACTTTAACCAGAAGTAAATTTATTGTACATTACAGCAAACACAGCTGGATGGAACTTAATACACACAGGTTAAATATACCAGAAAAAGGGGTCTTGAAGGAATATGGTGCAGTTTTGCTGGATTGGCAAAAAGAACTGTAATTTAAAAAGGTAGTTCTTGTGTCCGGAATAGAAATGAGTTTACAAAGTGTCAAATTTATTTTCTTATACCTATTTACACAATTTTCCTGATATTATATTTCATGTTCTTACACAGCTGGGTTGGCTACCAGTATCCTGGCTACAGGGGCTATCAGTACCTCTTCGAGTGTGGTGATTACCGGCACTACAATGAGTTCTGCGCCTTCCAGCCTCAGATTCAGTCCATCCGCCGAATCAGGGACATGCAGTTCCACCAACGCGGTTATTTCAACTTCTCCAGTACCAGTAGCGCTGCCAGCTATTGAGCTCCCCCTGCTGGAATAATATGGCGTTGCATTGAGCCCAAAGTCGGCTCTTTTAATGAACCCCAAACCTACTATCGGAAATGGCCTGAAAAATGAAAAGCACTGGATGTAGGTTTCATGACATACCTCTCACTATGTATAATGCATATAATAAATGTTTTTGAAATTAGAGAGAACTGGCTTTTATGTTTTGTCTTTGTATGTGCCATACAATTTTTTGCTTAAATCATATCGTCATCATACTAAAAACATACACTGCTTTACCACTGGGCAGCGGATACAGTACGGCAATGCTACTAAACATAAATGCTTAACAGATGGTCCAACATATAAAAAATGAATAAAAAGAGAGAAAATCGGTCCGGTTGTATAATCAGTTCAACTTACCTTTTAAACCAAGTTAACGCCAGAAGCCACTAATACACTGCACGGAAAGAGCTATTAATCTCTTAATCACTGAGTTCAGGTGCTTCGTTCAGATCCATTGGCACAGGTACATAAAATCAAGCACGTAGCCATGCAGTGAGATTTACAAACATCTGTGAAAGAATGAGTCGTTCTGAAGAGCTCAGGGAATTCAAGCGAGGTACTGTCATAGGATGCCACCTTTGCAATAAGTCAGTTCGTGAAATTCCTTCCCTGCTATATATTCCACGGTCAGCTGTAAAGGGTGTTCTTAAACCTATGAGTAAATATGGGTTTATTTAATTTGCAAATCATTTGATTTATATTTTACACTGCATCCCAACTTTTCTGAAAACGGGATTGTACGGGATTGGAGCACGTACGCTTGTCTTCACAAACTCATCATCAGTAGGCGGCTTACGCCTGCCAGCCTTTACAGCTGCATCACCGCTCTCGCGACTAAGACGCTAAAAAACGCACTTTGGTTTCTTCTGTATATTTTCTTGGCGCTGTTGCCCTTGCAAGCAGTATAGTAGTTGCAAAAAGAGAAACAGCAGGTTCTGCTATTTTAAAATTATTTCGCTGGATTTTTCAAATCAGTGTTCCCGTAATGTAAAGCCGTCTTGCGGGCCTTTAACAATATTACTTATTTCTAGCATACAGAGTACGAAACCATTGCGATTAGGATAAGGATGAATCCGGAGCCGGTGTCGCATGCGGGTACAATCTGACACCACGTGGTCGGTGACGTCACGCACATAATCCAAGATGGCAGCGCTTGTCACAGCACGGAGAGGTCAGTACGGGGCAGTAATTTAAACTCAATCCGACAGAACTGCAGTTTTTTTCCCCCCACATTTAATGACAGGGTTAAAATAATTTCACTAAAGATGCTCTTGATGAATGACATTCCGAATACATTAACTATATGCGATATTTGCCTAGCTAGTTTTCTAAAGCAGGCTTTAAACAATACTGAGCTGGATGACATATCGTAGGTGTCAAACAAAGTTTTGCAGACAAACTGAAACAATGCATTTTGAAGAGTATCATTGGAAAAAAATGCCTTTAGTGAGTCAGCTATTGTCGGAAAGCTATCAAGCTAGCTGTCTGCAAGATTAAGTTAAACAGAACTGCTCAAATCTTTTTACCTTTTTCACACTTATCTTGCAATTTGATTGCCGATAATTAAAATATACATTTTACAACATGTAAGTCTGCGAATTATTCACACTGACGTAAGAAGAATTGGCTGTCGGCACTGGGGGAAAGGTCAGGGTGCTGTCGTCCATAAGTGCCTTTGACCCACATTACTGCTCCGTGGTTTTGTTGCTTATTACATAAGATCCTGAGTTAGAGGCATGTTCCGTGTCCAAAAATCCATTCAGCTAAGGCAGTAGGTACCTGCCATGAATGTTTGCTAAAACGGGTGGCTGGAAGCAGGCCCTGGGCAACACAAGTCCCTGTTTGATCCTGCCTTACCACTGATGGAACTACTTTGGCTGAATTGCTGCAGGATACTATTTATATATATAAAAGGTTTGTCTTTCCTTGGTGCCAGTCCTCCGTGGAGCAGTGGGGCGAGGGGCGCGGGGTCTCTCCCAGCTGGCGGAGCTGCCGGAAGTCCATCAGATGCTGAGGCAGACGTGCCGGGACTTTGCCGACCGGGAGCTGGCTCCCATCGCTGGAAAGCTGGACAAGGAGCACAGGTTCCCAGCAGAGCAGGTGTGGAGGCTCGGGTGGAGGGAGCTGGCTGTGCGCTGCAGTCTTTGCACATCTGTATCCAACGTCTCTTCTCAATATATAACTATCTCGTCCATTTGTCAACATCTACAGTCCCCCTACAGTCATGGTGAAGCAGTTGGTTTAATTGCTGGAGTGAGCTTATTTCACTGTCACTTAGTTCTAAATATTTCATTCATATTTAAGGGCTGTTTTAAAGTCAGTCTACCCCCCCCCCCCCGCCAGGTGCGAGGTCTGGGAAAGCTGGGCGTCATGGCAGTGGAGGTGCCGGAGAGCCTGGGGGGTGCCGGCCTGGACTACCTGGCCTACAGTCTGGCGGTGGAGGAGCTGAGCAGGGGCTGCGCCTCCACTGGGGTCATCGTCAGCGTCAACAACGTCAGTCTGCTGGCGCCTCGCTTGTTTGTTTTCCGCTTATGTGCGCATGGCCATATGTGGCTTGAGCTGTGTCATCACCTAAGTATCAGTCATCGTTCAGTTGTTTTCTTTCCCCCATGCCTCTGACTACCCCTCTTGGCGTCTGTTTTTTCACTTACAAACATTGTACAGCTGTCCTTCTATTTCAGTCTCTCTACCTGGGCCCGGTGTTGAAGTTTGGCTCGGAAGAGCAGAAGAAAAAGTGGATCACGCCATTCACCACAGGGGAGAAAGTGGGCTGCTTCGCGCTGAGCGAGCCGGGTACGAGCTCAGAATTTGGGCTTGCGTCCCCTCTGCTGAGGAGTGGACTGGTCCAGTGGCCTGCCTTGCGTGAACGACACCCTGATTCATTGTGGCGTTGCTTTAATGCGTCAGAAACTCCGCCGTAGAGTCAACTAACGTTGACCTGAAGCTGTGTATGACCCCATATGTAGGGAATGGCAGTGACGCGGGGGCGGCCTCCACCACTGCCCAGCTGGAGGGTGACCAGTGGGTCCTAAACGGCACCAAGGCCTGGATCACCAACTGCTGGGATGCCTCGGCTGCTGTCGTTTTTGCCACCACTGACAAAAACCTCAAACATAAGGTAGGTTCCCGGACTCTGGAATACATTTTCACCTGCTTTAATGCCAGGATCTTGATCTGATCACAAACAGCTTGTAAGCCTGAAGCCTAAAGATCATTTTCATCTTGAATTGTCGTGGTGTAAAATAAAATTGGCTAACATGTTTTTTTCTAACCAAAGTGGTGATTTAGATGATAAATCCAATCGCACCTGTTTTTTTATAGTTTCACAGTATAGATCTTGTGCTATTTGTACTAATAATGTCAGTCTAAGGCACATATGTTAAGCTCCAGACCCGCAGGCCAGATGTGAACCCCACAGCGCAATTCTTTATGGACTGCAAAAAGATTGTTATTCTGTTAAAAATGGGTTGGCAATGGGGGTGTACACAAAATCCACGGTACAAGCCTCAGTTTTTTGTTCACAGTTTGGTGCATTTTCTGTACAGCTGGGAAAATTATTAACAAAACTATAGACACAATTGTATAATGATATAATTTCTAATTATATTGCTTGTCTCTCTGTCTCTGTCTCCCTCTCTCTCTCTCTCTCTCTGTTTGACACGCACTCACTCCCTGACCATCCAGGGCATCAGTGCCTTCCTGGTACCCATGCCCCACCCAGGACTGTCTTTGGGCAAGAAGGAGGACAAGCTGGGCATTCGTGCTTCTTCCACTGCTAACATTATTCTGGAGGACTGCCGAATCCCGAGGGCCAGTCTGCTGGGAGAGCCGGGAATGGGCTTCCGAATCGCCATGGTGAGCTCACAGGGCGAGTCCAAGAGCTGAATGCAGGGTCATCGCCAGCCCTGATGTGGTAGAGTGCCCAGGAGTGGCACTGACAGGGGCGGGGAGCCCGTTGTGAGCACTGGGGGGTTTCCCCGCCTGGCGGTCTGCTGACATTCCCAGGCCGGTCGGGCTGCCATGCACACCCCTTAAAATTCTCATAAATCAAAGAAAAGGCAGCCCTCGATGGTATCGGATGAAAGTATTGTAGCCCCGCCCCCCCCTTTATCGGCATGTTCGGTATCATGTGGTGCCTGCAGGGATCAAAGGCAGCCCCACTCTGCCTCCGGGTGCTGGCTAGCAGGCGGTCGGCATCAGTGAGGTCCCCACATCACATGGTCTTCGCTTTCAGCAAACCTTGGACAGCGGGCGAATTGGCATCGCCTCCCAGGCTCTGGGCATCGGCCAGGCGGCACTGGACTGCGCAGCTGACTATGCTCACAAGAGGGTGGCCTTTGGGGCGCCCATCGCGAAGATGCAGGCCATACAGGTATGACTCCCCCGGGCCACCGCTGGCCACTCTCCTGGCGAGTCTGCCCCAGTGGTGAGTAAGCGGTGCCCTGTTCCCTCCAGTTCAAGCTGGCTGACATGGCGCTGGCGCTGGAGAGCGCACGGCTGCTCACCTGGAAGGCGGCCCTCCTGAGAGACGCCAAGAGGAACTTCTCGAAGGTGGGATCGGCAGCCCGCTGCACACTTTCCCGCGCGCTCCTCTGAAGACCGGTTTCTGCCGACTCCTTAGATACTTGGGAGCTTTTACAGTATAGCACGTGTTCGGTTAGCTGTCCCATTTCCGAAATCGCCCCCCACATAGCCCAGTGAACAGCTCCTGGCACGCGTGACCCCAGTGCTGTTCTGTCCTCCCCAGGAAGCAGCCATGGCCAAACTGGCAGCATCAGAAGCTGCTACCTTCATCTCTCACCAGGTGAGGCCTTGTCACCTGGATTCCTCCGTCTCCCATGTTCATCTGTCTGCATTATTGATGGTTCCTTATGCATTGAGCCGCACCATGTGACCTGTGGCTCCCCCGCCTCTGCAGGCCATCCAGGTGCTGGGGGGGATGGGATACGTGACGGACATGCCCGCCGAGAGGCACTACCGCGATGCTCGCATCACAGAGATCTACGAGGGCACGAGCGAGATCCAAAGACTGGTCATAGCCAACCATGTGCTGAAGGAGTACCAGGCCTAACGGGGGTGTAGTGGGTCCGTCGGCACCCCCTGCAGGAAAACCCAGAGTGTTACTCAGTGCTTGTTAATGTTAGGTCAGGTTTGTGGACAGATGGAATGACTGAGCAAAGGAAGGACTCAGATTTCCTTCCTTGTAGTACCTGCCATATCCACACAACTTTTTTCATATTTATGTAAATTTGGGAGTCAACAAGCTTCAGTCAACTGTCAGCTTCACCTGTTGCCTGAAGAGGACGCAGAGCCAACGGTTTCTTTGCTGGGGGATGCAAGACATCCACTTCATATACCTTTTCTTTGCGAGAGACAGTTTGAGTCACAGCCCAGCCTCTCTTGATTAAGGGTTTTTTGGAGCACAGTTAATGAATGGAACCTTCAAAATGTTTGAAGCTTGAATATCTGAAAGGTTTACATCTCCCCAGGATACTCAGATATACAGGCCTCACCCCTTTTCAGTTGTCTTTTGTAAATTTTACATCAGTCTTTAAAATCTGTATGGGATTTAACCACGGTTATCTGAGGTTCCGGTTATATTATGGCTTAGACCTTGGGGTAATTCTGTCAGATGATAATAAAGAAAATTAATTAATACAATTACTTTTGTCCCAGCTGTTAATGTAATTTGTTAAGATGACTGCAAGGAAATTTTAATTGCACTTATTGGGAATGGGAACCCTCTGGCTATAATGCTAATTGAAAGAAGATATGAAAGATTTTTTGTTAGCATCAGGTCTAACTCTGTAAGACCCAAAGCTTAAGGACAGGAAAGTCATATGGTTTTGGGTACAGTCTGCTGTCTCCGCCACGGACGCTTCCTCATTAGCTTGATAGCTCGAGTATTAGAGCAGTCTTTTTCAAACTTTACAGAGGAATTATATGGGTAAAGTACTGGAAATACTAAAATTTTGAGACCAATTGCACCGAAAATGAAGCAGCACTGCATAGTAATAGCAAGGAATAGGGTGGTCTCAGACACTTGTTCCTGTTACTGAAATAACTCAAAAAGTATTTAACAAGTCTTTGTCAGCCTTCACAGACACATGAATGTGAAGAACATTTCCGCTAATCACTTCCGATCAAGGACACACTGCACATTTTGGCTGCTGCTTTTCACTGGCATTTCTTGTTCTGTTTGTCTTATGTTTTTCAGACCTACACTACTTTTTCTTACACAACCTGCTGGATTATTCCCCGGAGTGTTTTTTCAGTACTATTGTACACACTGCCTACTTCCACAAGCCATCTCCTTCAGTGTTTTCCCATGCCAGGATAGCTGGTTCACTTCTTTGTTAACTCTGTTGATTGAGTTGCTGAGTTGGGTACAGGTTGTGTGTGGAGCTTCACATTGCTCTTCACCCACAATATGTTCACCCCTCCTCAGGACGTAAATTCAGTATTAATTACACTACCCCCGATGCCGTTCCTTAGGGATGGGACTACATGCCTTTTTTTTATCGGTCTGACTCGATACACAATATGGGGTTCATGATTCAATACCTGCACCACATAAAAATAATGTAATTATATTTAAGCATGATTATGGAGAACAAGTATGCCTTTATTTCTTCAAATATAGTACACAGTATACAACATTAAGAAAAATACTCAAAAATGTAAATATTAAATACATAAACAGCTTTAAATGTAAACAATGTCTCATTAAAAACAAAAAACAAATCTGTCCTCCATCATTCATTGGAAAAGACACTGTTTTCATTTAAAATTGCAGCATGCATACCGCAACCTTTCCCGGTCCACCTACCACTTAGGGAATGGAAGAAAAACTCAGCAGTCAACATCTTCTGGCAGCAGCAGAGAGGGTTGTTAGCTGCTGTGTCGGGCATTCGTGTCTTGCATGTCTTACTGATTATCTTTGTCCTGTCAACAGTCCTCTCATTATTTTCCCCATATTTTCTACTGGAAAGCCAAGGTGCTGCCACATTTGTGAATGCAGTGCTGCTCTGGCATTTACTGTTTCTATCTCTCCGGAGGTTAGACTATCAGATGCCGTTTCTGAAGCAGGGCCGCTTTGCCCTCTGCTGCACGGGCGAGGTAATACTGGTCATGCAGCTGCCCTAATCGCCACCTGACATCACACCTCCAATTCCAACGTAACCCCCCCATGTTAATATGAAACCCACGCCCCTGCTTGTTATGGTTCTTACTGTTATGCCACAGAAAATATTGGTCATAGTCTACATGTGGCAGTAATGTATAGAATATAAATATTTAGACATATATAGAATATGAATAACAACTTACATTTAAGCCATTTTTTTATAATGTAAAGAAATAGTTAGCCACCTAATTAGTAGGAAACATTGTGCAAATTGGCATTTGAGTAGAATGTGCAATAAATGAATAGGTGTGGTTGCAGTTCTGACAGCATCTTTTCTAGTTCTGTATTGTTTTTACCTCAGAGAAGTAACATCTCTGTATTCTGGAAGTGGATGATACTAATTCAGTTTATACTGACCCTGACCACAAGGTGGCACACCTCTTTAGTGCTCCCACTGGCGAAACTTTGTTAGAACGAACTATATAATAGATCTGTCCCAGATATAACTATCTTAATAAATATCAACTAAGAAAATACCAGTTGAGCAATGTGTGCTTTAGAATATCTGTAGCCAAAATTGTTCATGGCCATTATCATTTTCAGAGGCATAAAAATCCAGACCAAGACTTTGTGCCAACTAGTTGTGACTGTGACTCTTTATACTTAAATGGTTGGTTGAAGCAAAATCTTGGTCTCGATTTTTACTTTCTGGACCTGATATTTATATCTCTGATGATTGTACCTTGTTAAAAATGAGTCCACGGAAGGCTCAGCTGCCACTAAAGGTTGGCTGTATATTTCAAACGACATCTGGACAAAACTAAATCCAAAACTTTGCCCCAAACAATCTATTGCATACTTAAAATGAATCCTCCACCTTGTTCGTTCTGTCACATCACAACCCTAGAGGGCACAGAATGCCTTTCGATACAGCTGGCGCAAATAAATGGATTGTGACAAGTGTGTGAGTCATTTTAATAGACCAATCTTGTGATCCTGGAACAGGTCAATAGTTGAGATGATCTGTACATGATTCACGTTGCTGTCAGTTCTTGATACCATTTTCCCAGCATATCGTTCCTTCTGTATACCAACCGGCTTACAGGAAAGTGACCTCTCTGCTTCATTAAGGGTCATTCACTTTGTTTGCCAAAGGGAAGAAAGGTCATGATTACTGACCGTCCACCCTGACATCAAGCAGAAACACAGAATTGGGGTAGAGGTCAACACATCAGCTGTAGCCTAGATATCAGAGGTAGCACAGACTTCCTGATGCTGATTGAAGCACTCTATTTTGGGAGTTCTTCTGCAAAACTCACGTGCAGCCGTGCTCACACACACTGCGAAATTCACTTACAATTAGGTATCACAGAAACACATTTCTACATTTCACATATATTTATATCTCATGCATCATTGAGCTGAGACAACAATGAAGTTACTTAGACTTTGAAATCCAAAGTCACTTCTTAACTGAATACTGGGAAGGACGGATGTGAAGATACTAACTGCCAGCAGAGTTAAATAAGCATTGTTTACTCCCGACTTGAGCACCGCAGCCAATTGGAAATGTGACCCACATTGCTAATTGAAATCTCAGGGTCATGAGACACCCTCCCGCCTTCAATGGACAGGAACCTCCCAGGGAGATGCATCTGAAGTTCTTTGGCTGAACAATTGGAACTTTACTCCACTTGGTTACACATAGGATGATGGCCGATTTTTTAATTGATCCCCGTGGGGAAATTTTCTTTTATCCTCCCCCAATCTTGCTCTCCATGAGATCTTCATAGCAGCAAGCTTGACATTGAAGGGCAGCCCCCTCTTGCGGCACCCAGGGGGTGACAGGCCTTGCTCAAGGGCCCAAAGATGGCCAGGCTTGAACCTGCAAGCTTCCGATCACAGGCACAGCTATCAGTTCTTGACACTGAGCCACACACTGCCCCCAAATGTCTGTATATGTGTGTCTGTGAATATACGGTATATACTGTGCATAATGTGAGTATATACACAGTAAACACACTATATGTAGCACGTTGTGTCACAGTGTTGCACCATTCATTGGCATTGCTTATCTTGTGGACTCCAGAGAAGCAAAGTGGATCTTCTTTGTGTAGTTTTTCTGCAGCCTTGTGCGCCTGAATTTGTGATTTCACTGAAATATCAGCAGGAAATGGTTGGAGATAAATGCCTTATTAAGCTTTCTTGCAGTGCTAATTCTTCTGGGGGGGGGGGGGTTCTTGGCCCCTCCCCCCAAATCCTTCAGTCATCCTTCCTGATTTCTTCCTCTTTCCTCTTCCTTGGCTGTGGGTGGCTCGTTATTTTGTTGTGACGAATCTCTGAGTCACATCTGCTTGGTTTCCCTGTCACCACTTTGCTATTTGGCTATATTTGAGCTGCACCTGCAACTTCTGATAACTAATCCTAAACGCAACTATCGGCGCATCAGGCAGATTGTTTATATTTGCTAGCTGGCCTTTATTGTCCTGCTTTCAGTTTCTGCATTACAGTACGTCGCCAGTACGTGTAATTCCACAATTCATCTCGGAGAACTTGCTTATTGTGGTGCGTTGCACTCTTTTTCCTCCTTTTGTCAACTCTTGAATTATTACTAGACCTTTTCCTTTGTTGATTGGGTTTGGCTATAGCTGTGTGAGCTAACAGGGTTTTTTGTTGGGTTGGTGTACAAGCCTTTTTCTGAGAGCAATCTCCTGGGACAATTGTTATGTATGACCCCACTCTGCCTGATGCCCCTGGGGGGCATTGTGAGTTGTGGGGTGGCTAGGGGGATGTGAGCCACCCCTGGGAATTCCTGGGGAATGAGCTCATGATCTGTCACTGGAGGGGAGCTCGAAGGCGCCCCCACTGACTTCTAGAGGCATCAGCTATTGGAAAAAGGTCAGATAAGGACAGATGAAAGGAATCCTTACTTTTGGTCACCATATTATTTGGACTGTTCATGAGAGTCAAGTTTACATCTATTTCCCACTTTCTACTTTGAACATAATTGTAAATAAATTAAATCATTCTCAAAATTAATGTTACAATGTGTTTCAAACATACAACAAGTTTGGTTCCAGAAATTGTATATTCATACAATATAATGTATCGTGTAAAAAGCACAAAATGATGATAGCTTCAGTTAAAATATGTTCAGATATCACATATTACTTACACTTTAAAAACACTATCTGGAATTCCAGCACTCAAAAATGTGCAGCGTGACCACATATCCATGTTGCTAGGCAATAGGAGACACTTTAGAGTTGCCATAGTGACATTTGACAATGATGTCGAAACCCCGTTCACCTCTTTTCTCTCCCTGACAAAAAAACTGGAATTAGAGTCCTTTTATTGCGCCGCCACACAACTGTCCCAAGTCCCAGTGTGACTGGAACTTAGAAAACAGAGCAGATGGCATCTAGCATATTTCCCTGCTACGGTTTTAGAAAATAAAATAAAGAAAATAAACAGTTGGCAAAAAGAACAAGATCCCATCAGTAATGGATCAAATCCTGTATTCAATGAAAACAGTTCTAACAATTTTTTTCAGGTTTTATGTACATGTTTGGATGAACTATGTATATTTCACATCATTTCTTCTGGCTCTTCTGCTCTGTTTAGGCTCAGATCCAGACATTTTCAAATACATTCTCACAGTGACATGGGGTCCTAGAAAATCTGGAACATAATTGGATTGGTCTGGCTTGGAAGACCCAATATCTATAGTGGCACCCTGATTATCACATTCCATTCCATCCTTGATGAGTCAGCGTATTGCATGCATAGCAGCTACCAGTAGCAATCCTTTTGCATCCTTCTTCTAATACATGGTTATTCATTAACTTTATCAAGAAATGCTTGGAACATCCAATATATTGTTATATATTACAATAACTGCATATTGCACAAAGATGGCTAATTTATTCATTCAAGTATCTGCCTGAAAAAAAAATCAACATTGCTGAAGTAGGGGTCTTTATTCTGAAGAGCGATGTTCAAACAGCATTTATTTTTAAGCCAAAGCATAATACTTGGCAGTGTTAATGAAATATCTAACAACCCTCTAGGGAAGATGTTTCTTATGATAAACAGTTAAGTTTTGGCTTAAGGGATCATAATAACAAAGTTATTAACTTCTATTAACTGAACTATTACTCATTATTAAGGTGAATATTAACACCAACTCAAATTAATCAAATTTTTGTGAGATAACATATGACATTACCAAATCAAGCGTAATATGTTTCTTGATTTTACCTGATTAAATTTTATGACATCCCAGTCTAGTCTAAGTAACTGTCACTTGGGTGAAAATGAGTGTGAGTCTGAATACTGTAAGCCATGGCATTTAAAAATTCACAGGATATCACAAATTCATCTGGTAACTGAAATACTTCGGACAAAGCACTTTTTATTTCTACAGCTGAATTTAATAAGATCGTGAGGTTAACATCATGATACAAAGAATGTTTAAGACAAAACAATGTAGAAACAGTGCTTAACTACACTTTAAATACATATGTATAACTAATCGTTGTGTGTTCTCCTTTACTCTCGTATTTGGACAACTACATTGGAACAAAATATTATACTTCAAACTGTGCATTATGTCCAAAACAGGAGACACACAACACAAAAATGAAAACATGCAGTACAAAAAATAATTTCCTACTACAAAAGTTGACGACATACGCATAAAAACGTACATAAACGTTAATACTGAAGCTCTTAAAAAAGGTACTCTGTAATCGATAAAACAAAGTACAACAGTAAACTACGTAAATGCCTAATTGCGTAGATGATGGCACAGTTTAAATCCTTTCAAAATCACTTGTTCTGTACTGTTTTCTTAGTCCGAATTGAGGTGGTCCCCCAATTTCTCCACTTTTCAGACCAGTACTCTTACTTTTCATCTTCATTTTGTAAATAAAAAGTCTTTTTCTTTGGGATTCTGATCCGAAATCTCAGATTACAGGTGGACGAAAGACGTTTCGTGGAAGCTGCAGCAGAACACCAAGCTGTGCATTCTAAACATAATTCTTTTTATCATAGTCCCCGTTCTGCATGAAACTTTTCGGCGGTGGGGGATACTTAACCGCGTAAGCGGTGTTTCTACTCGGGCAGGAACAACACAGTATGGCTCCCCCAGACAGCAGGAGCGCAGTGGCTGCCCATCCGATGTAAATCGAGGCTCCGATCTCTCGTTTTTGTCCCATCGGGACGTTCTGGTCGTAGAAGGTCACAATTATATTATTAGCGATCCAGCACAACGGCACCAGGACCAGCAGCCCGCTGATGATGTAAGCGACGCCGCCAGCATTCACGACCCTCGCTTTCAGCGCTTCTGTCTTGATACAGTTGGTGCACTGCGCGCCTGCGACGGTGATCATCAGCCCCACCACGCCCATCACCGATGAAATAACGGTGAGGGCCCGGGCGGTCTGTATGTCTGTGCTTAAGGCAAGCACCGAGTCGTACGTCTTGCACTGCATTTGTCCGGTGCTTTGGACGGCGCACGACATCCACAGTCCATCCCAAATGTTCTGAGAGACCACGATGTTGCTGCCAATGAAGGCTGTCACTTTCCACATGGGCAGACCGCAGGACACCATCACCAAGAGAGTGCCAAGGACGGACAGTCCTAAACCAAGGGTTTCTATACACGCAGAAATCATCTTATCGTTCACTTCTTTCCAACTATTTCTTGATTCTTCTTTGATTTGTCGTTTCAGTCAGGTCCTCTTCTTCCCAATACGCTTTCAGAGCAAGCAAAACTTTATCGTTGTTGATTAACTGGGCGCGCTGGTTTTAACTGCACATAGCTCTCTTTCAAATGTTTGTCTGCTCTTGCAGTTTAGGACAAGACGAAGAGTCCCGACAGTTGTAGTAAGAAAGCCTCTGGTACTTAGACGCCTCAAGGATTATTTCTACGAGTATTAAACGTGGAGGAAAAACTACGGACCAATTAGAAGCAGCCGCATCCAGGCGCAGCCAATGAGACGGCAGAGAATTAAACGGGACGGACAAAGGGAAGCGGCCGTGCGAGAAACAACAGTTACTTACGAGTGAATGGAGCGGGGGCAGCGCAGGAAAGGACAACAAACGGACAGTTTTCCTGGCATTTCAGAACCGAAAACCTTTCTCCCCGAGTCCCACGGAAGACCACACTCATGTGCAACTAAAATTGCACATAAAATCCTGTAAAGAAATTCTACAGGAAATATTCGAAAAAACACAGAAGTTCACATTACTTAAATGATACGAGAATGGGGGTGACGTTTAAAGTAATAATGTTTAATTACTGTATAAGCATCACACAGTAAGTTTTCTGTCCGCATTATATCCACACTTAGGTTTCCTGGGAGCGAAACTCTTAGAGACACTACAGCAGTGCTCCTTCTGGAATCGGATTTGGCTACTAGGCTGACTGGTATGGATTTCGGTCCACCTGCAGCCTGTAACACCACTGAATTGCACATCTCACTTGTATGATTTGTATGATTTAAATGTATGATTTAAATGAGCTACAAGAAGAGTTGGACACTTTTTCTTGAAATGTACATTAACCCCTGGATATAATGAACGTTTAATGCATTTAGGGTCAAAGTACAAAATGAACGCGTTCCTATTTCGTGACAGTGAGGATGACACCAGTAACTACTTGCAGGACAGTGAGGACAGTGATACAAACGAGCATTCTTATCCCGACATTAATGATGAAAAAAAACCCACTGCGCTTAAAGGACAATCCAAGAGAATGTGAGCTTATGCACATCCGAACCATAACAGGATGCAGGTGCAAAAACCACTAAAAGTGGCAGGGTTTTCTGACATAGCTCATGCTTAATGCTGGCACTGGTCTCGACAGTAGAAACGACTAGAGACATGCGTGATGCTTTTTTCCTTTGCAAAATCAAAAAGAAAATGCAACTCAGGTGACAGGAGTTTGCTTTTATCTCGTGACTTTTTACATTTGTAATTACACGAAATGCATAGTGTTTAGTTATAGTATATAGTTATACTAGTTATAGTAAAGGCATATATGTACACGGTTAAAACGATCAAAGACTTGAAATCTTGTAATTAGTACTATCCGATCTAGATGTGGTACATAATGTTTTGGACGGCGTCTTGTGACGTGCTGGAAGCGTGTCCTGTTAGGAAGTTACGGTTGTTGCCTGGAAAAACCCATGGACAAAGCGGAGATGACATGAGTGAGTGTTGCGTGTCTTGCAACTGTACCATTTCCCCCATTGGAGAAGAATGACGTAAATGTCAGCAACACACACACACACTCTGCACACGTCATCACGTTTTCCGGGGAACTGTGACGAATCTCAAACACGTTTGAGAGTATTTAATTGAAAAATAGACCTACAAAAATATTTATGATCCAATTTTTTACAATCTATTTTAAATTGTAAAATCTAAAACATCTATGAACAATCTAAAAAAAAGATGTTTATTGGCACAATGGGCGGAGATTGTTGGTGATGACGTCATAAGAGACGGAGCAAACGTCAGGTGCAATTACAAGGGATTAAAAATGTAAGCAGTTTTTTTAATGTGCTATTATAAGTTAGTATAAAATATACTATAAAACGTTTATCCAACAAGAATTGAGGATGAATGAACATTGGATGGATTTAAATGTTGCTCACGCCTTTCTATCCAATCAAACAAACAGCTTATAAGGGGTCATAGGAAGAAGACATTTAAACTCTTTTTGTTAATGTGTTATTTTTAATATGTATAAGCTTTAAGGAATAAAACACTTAAGCTCTTTTTTGTAAATGTGTTATCGTAAATAAGTATAAAGTAAGTTTTAAGGGAAAAAAAAAATCATTTTTGTAAATGTGTTATATCAGTAGTCAAACAGCTGTACAACTATTAATATCTTTGTGTGTTTGGGATATGAAAAAAAGGGACATGAAAAAAAGTTTTACCCACCCTAGATTCCTGTTGCCGGTAAACTGGTCAACAAGTCCAAACTGTTAAAGTTCTATCATAGTTACACACTTACTGTCTGCTGTTTGTGTGATAAGACAGCCTGTCCCTCTTAACCAACATTACATGGGACACGTTTTGCTTGGCAGCCTCTGAAGAGCCCCCACCTCCACCAGCAGTTTGCGTGTGTGTCTGTGTGTGTCTCTGTGTGTGCGTGTGTCTATGTGTGTGTCTATGTGTACACTACGGGGTCCTGGGTAGTCTGATTGCTCATTTGCAACTGGGTATTCAGCAATTTCTGATCTTTGATTTAAAGCGTTTAAATTCTTCCTTAATTCTCGTTGGCTGAATGTTTTATTCACATATGAAATCATGCATTTTATTTAAAATAACACATTAACAAATACTGCTAAAGTTTTTTTATTCCTGAAAACTTATTGGTTGAATATTTTATGGTTACTTAAAATAACACATTAACAGCGCAGTGTGGTGTGCAGTGCAGTGGTTTGCACTGTTGCATGACACCTCTGGGATTTCCCATGCCAGGGATCCATGCGTGAGAAGTTTGCATGTCCTCCCTGTGTCATTGTGGGGTTTCCTCTGGGTTCTCTGGTTTTCCCCCAGTGTCAAAGACATGCTGAGGCAAATTGCCAAATAGCCCATATGAATGTCGTGTGACTGTGCCCTTCAATGGGCCGACACCCCATCCAGGATTGTTGCCTGCCTTCTGCCTGTGGCCTCTGGGATAGGTTCTGGAAATCTCCCCTCTCCCATCCCCCCACAACCCTGAACAAGATAAGTAGTTTTGGAAAATGGTTTAAAGTGATTTATTCCTTCTTTAAAACATTGCCATACAGCTGTTTGATGCCATTACAAGAGTACCTTTGAGTTAAAGTATTTAAATTCATCCTTAATTCTTTTTGGCTAAATGTGTTATATCACGTTTTATACTAATTTATAGTAGCACCTTAACAAAAATAGCTGAAGTTTTTATCCCTTCTACAAAAGTATTGTAGAATGACTGAACCAAATGGATTTGTAATGCAAATTTTCACATGCACCTTTACCGAGCTGATCCATCTGCAGTGGAAAATGGAAGCAAGCTGGAACCACGTTGTAACT
The DNA here is from genome assembly GCA_026780765.1 of Petrocephalus schoutedeni. Classification (NCBI taxonomy): domain Eukaryota; kingdom Metazoa; phylum Chordata; class Actinopteri; order Osteoglossiformes; family Mormyridae; genus Petrocephalus; species Petrocephalus schoutedeni. The sequence goes on from JAODKL010000118.1 coordinate 28,211,200, forward strand.
ATATTGTCTCTTCGTATGGGTCAAGTACATCCTGATTTCTATATGCCTACAAAACTGGCCCATTCCAGCCATCTGTCCCAGTCTCCCCGTCCAGCAGATCCTGTGTTTCTCATGGTTGGTATTGGAAATATTACTGGGGTTCCAGCCATGTTGCTGATCTTCTTAAAACGGAAATGATTTGTTGGATTGGGAAAAAACAGAACATATGACACAATAAGGGTCATATTAACTCTGAAGCGATTCTGCGGCACAGCTGCGCACCTTGCACATCACAAAGCCTGCCATGTGACGTGACCAAGGGCTGGAATTGTTTTTCAACTCTAAGGTGTGACTCATCCGCAGAAACAGTGTGTTTCGTACACAGATACCCTCATGGGACATCGGTGGGCATGAGATTTGCTCGGTGAAACAAAGCACAAATGGCCCACAATATACTGGAATTGAATTAGACGGGACCTGTTGACCGTTCTGACCCCTGTCACACTGCCCACCCTCAGGCAATCCTTATCCAAGAACTTCCCCACTCTTAAGAAATGGATTTGGGGGCATTGGTAATACACTGTATTGTCCTCCATGAAGATTAATGAAATAAGCTCTAAAGGGTGGCTTTTCCGCTTCCTTGCATTGACCCCCCCCCCCCATTTAGCTCTCCACCCCCCTTAAAACCACCTCCCCCTCCTTTGCTGCCCAAATGCCGCTCACCCTACACCCCCCGCTGTTGTGCAGAGGTGTGTGTAGTCTGTTGAGGGTCACAAAGCATGAGAGGAACCAGCATTGCTGTGTTAACTGCGAAACTGTGACATCACAGATTGGGGCCCTGGTACAAAGAGACAGCCCAGTGCACATGTGCAAGGGCAAGGATTTTACAAGCATCCCTTGTGATTTGGTGATTTCCTTTCTTCAGCAAACTTCTACAAGTTGGTAAGGCGTACAGATAATATTCTCTATTGGGAAACAAGTTTCCAGCTGTTCAGATGTGTGTATATGAGTACATAATAGGTTTTCAACAGTTTATCCTCCCTAATGATTGCTGTGTGGAAACTCAGTGTCCTCTTTAATACATTGGCAAGCGTTTAAAGTCAGTTGGTCAGTGTGGGTCCACAGGAGATGAGCACAACAAGGTTGTGCATGAGGTATTTCCATCGGTCTCAGCCAAGCCATACTTCAAAGCGTGCAGTTACTCTTAGTCATGAATTTAATGATGCCACAGTATGACTTGATGAGCATTCATCTTTTCAGAAATGAAGAGTTTTTGCTGATGCATAGAATAATGTGCTAATTGCATTCCAATTCAGAAAGTTTAAACTTGAAGTTTAATTCTGCTTTGTTGGCTTATCGGCATAGACAACAAATGTACTTGTAGTAGGAGCAGCGACATTTATGCTGCATAGCCCAGAGGGAATGTGCACTCCCAGACTGGATGTTATCATCTGTGTACAGGATTGTGAGGGGCTTCAAATCACTTTATTTATTACATTACTTGGCAATTGGTATACTGTAGTGCTAGTGAAACGCGTGTGCCCAAGTCTCACAACAGCAGGAGCAAACAGTGGAATCAAAGAGCATATTCAAATCAAAGAGTTTTCGTTCCCAATATTGTAACATGATGAGGAATCTTGACTTCAGGTTATTGGTGGTCTCATCTCAAAATTAATAAAACATGTACTGAGGGAATTTTGTAAATTTGCTCATTATTTGGAGATACCATGGATAGTAATATAACATTAAGCAGTGAATGGGTTTGTTGAAAAGAGATCGACATTGTGATGTTGTGTAGTTTGCTGACGACATGATGGTGCTGGACTTCATTTCCAACAATGGTGAGTCAGCCTATATAGATGAAGTGGAGAACCTGGCACTATCACGTCAGTAAGACTAAGGAGCTGGTGGTGGACTTCAGAAGGAGAGAACATGACCACAGACCCCTCACAATCTATGAAGCTCCAGTGGAGAGGGTGAACAGCTTTAAATACCTGGGCATCCACATCTCAGAGGATCAGTTATGGACTGAGCATATCTGTGCTCAGACAAAAAGGGCAAAGCAGCGTCTGGACCACCTGAGGCAGCTGAGGAGGTTTGGAGTTTCCCCTGCTGTCCTTAGGGCTTTCTACTCGGGTGCTGCTGCGAGCATCCTGACACAGAACATCTCATCCTGGTTTGGGAATAGCTGTGTACAGGACCGGAAAGCCCTCCAGGGAGTGATCCTGGCAGCAGAACGTTGCTGCAGGTCAGCTCTCCCCTCCATGCAGGACATTTACATCAGGAGATGTAAAACCAGGACAGCTAGGATTATTAAGGACTTTTCTGACCCCAGTAACAGACGGTTCAAACTTCTGCATTCAGGCTGAAGGTTCCGTGTCTCTATGGCAAAGATGGAGAGACTCAGGAGGAGTTTCTATCCACAGGCCATACGACTCCTCAACCAGGATACGCCACTCTCCCGGTCATAGGACTATCGGTTATCAGGTCACCCACACACTGCACTTTAAACTGACTTAAGCATTTCTTGCACAGCATTTCATCCTGTAAATTGTAAATATACTCCTGCAAATTCATAGTTTTTTTTATTATTATTATTATTATTTTTGTTGTTCTGTTTACATTTTTCTACAACTGTGCACATTTAAACTTTTGTTTCTGTCTTTATATTTTGCACATATTTAAAAGAAAAAAAAAATTGTTCAATCTTTAAAATCTTCAAGACTTTTGTTATTTGCACAAACCACGAGCGGTACAGGATTCATTTCACTGCGTGTTGTACCTGTATAATGACGTATGTGACAAATAAAGAATCTTGAATCTTGAATCTTGATGGTCTGGTGGCAGAAACTGCCCCAGAGCCTGCTGGTTCAGGCCCTCATACTGCAGTACTGTCTACCTGACACTGCCCGGAAACCTCCTGGTTCAGACCCTCATACTGCAGTACTGTCTACCTGACACTGCCCGGAAGCCTCCTGGTTCAGGCCCTCAAACTGCAGTACTGTCTGCCTGACACTGCCCGGAAGCCTCCTGGTTCAGGCCCTCATACTGCAGTACTGTCTACCTGACACTGCCCGGAAGCTTCCTGGTTCAGGCCCTCATACTGCAGTACTGTCTGCCTGACACTGCCCCGGAACCTGATGGTTCAGGCCTTCATACTGCAGTACTGTCTACCTGACACTGCCCGGAAGCCTCCTGGTTCAGGCCCTCATACTGCAGTACTGTCTACCTGACACTGCCCCGGAACCTGATGGTTCAGGCCCTCATACTGCAGTACTGTCTGCCTGACACTGCCCCGGAACCTGATGGTTCAGGCCCTCATACTGCAGTGCCTGATGGTTGCAATTGGAATAGTTCATGGCTCAGAGGACTGGGGTCTTCAGTAATCTTTCTCTTGATGATGTGTCTAAACCACCTAGCTAGCAGATCATGGTCTTGCTACATATGTAGGTCAATGTTTCAGACGGAGATAGTTGGAGTGTAAACCTACTTCCCTACCTATATTCCATTTGGCTGTTGACTGTTCAGTTCTTCTCTTTGCCAACACAACTTAAACTATTGTACAAAATAAAGAGAAGAAAATGCAACTTGTTCCACGAACATATTGAGGAAATATGCTTAGAGAGGTAAAGTACTCTGCACTATTCTGTAAATGCAATTTGCTGCTTAGAATTAGGATTAAGGATTTTATTGAGTCTTTTTCTAGTGTTTTAGATAGTTATTTTTAGAACAGTTACATGATGTTGCATGGAATTTTGGTAGGTACTTTCTTTTTCAAATTTCTTTATCTCCTGGCTTCCTTGGTATTTTTCCAGACCGATTTCCAGCCTCCCTCCTATGGACCGAATCCCCTTGTGTTTCCTTTGATTTCTGAGGAGCCGCCCACCCTTCCAGGAGTTTGTGTAACACTGGGACGCCACCTAAGTCCAGTAAAAATGACTACCACCTTAGTTTCCTTTCACATCTGACTATAAGCCAGGCGCCTGGGGACAAAAGGCTGGCTGCTGTCTTTGGAGGGCTTCTCAGAAAGGGGTGACCATGTGACTTGAATTACAGGAACACTGTCGGCGTAAGGGGAAATCCTAAAGATCTAAAGGCCCACCATGCATATGGCGCAGCGTGTCGATCTCTGATTGTGTTTGTGATTGGCTAGCTATGGTTACTTCGCTGCATATGGTAACTACATCTGATCTATTAGGGTGGACATTGTCACAACAACGAGCCACAGGGGGCTAAAACAATGAAAAGGCTGGCCTGAGAAACCAGGGTCAGCCAGTGTTTCTGAGATGCAGGGAAGGGAGCCAGCAGTGAAGCAGGAGGATGTCAGAAGAGAAGCGGTCGTGTCCCACATTTTGTTGAAGCTGCATTTACTGACTTGCCATTTTCAGCGCTTGTTGGTAAAACTTAATGTGTTAGCCGATGGTCTAGACAAAATCCCTCCCCTCTAAATGTCCTGGTGAAGCTGATTGGACAGCTGTAGTGGAAATCTCTATCTTATTGGTGGATGTCGTTGCTTGTGCCTGGCTCTCCTGTACACTAACCACCCTCCTGTTGCTACCCTGCCAGAATATTTCTGGGCCATCTGGTCCACATTGTCAGCTGAAATATCTATACCAGGTATTCAGGTTTCCCTTTTCTTCTCAGTGTTGCAGTTCTCATGATAAACTAAGAAGTAGCATGTTGTACCTGGGCTTGCATTTCATATATCGTGAGAGTTTTGTCAATATTCTTCATTGTTAGAGATTTTTATGATCTGTTTATTCTGTAGTCCATTTTTATTCAAACTAGCCTTCCTGTCAGGTTTCCCTTCCTTGACCAGGTTTTGGAAAGTGACTTCTCTCTTCAGCCAAAGAAAAATCATTTCCAAGTGTATGGTCAATGGCACAACTTTCATTTCTCCCCAAGTGAAGTTATCCATTCAAAATGCATTCTGCCTCAGCACCTGCAATCAGCTGTAATTTGTCGGGTTTCTTTGCCAGGAACTGGGAGTGAGCAGTAATGTTCTTTGACTGGAAACAGCTACACAGTGATGTTTTCTCTCAGCTTTGGGCAGAGCTGCCAGTGTAAATATGTTGACCTGTCGCCTTTTCTATCAAAGAGCAACTACTTCATTCTTTCCCTGCACTGATCTCCCAAATCTTTGTCCAATGCTCCATGAATATGACCAAGAAGTTCTTCATGAATTATCAGCTGAAATGTGTCATTTACATGGCAGATCTCTGTTGAATCTTGCGTACATGTCTGTTTCATCCAGTTGAAATCTATTTAGGCAAACATATAATTGGAAAATGTTGAGTGAGACAGGAGGCATACATAGTATCATTATGGCTTTAGTGACAGACATGAGCACAGGAGAGATTGATCAGGGTCTCAATATAACTTCTGTTTCAGCCCCCCCCCCCACCACCACCATTTCCACCCCTGGAAAAAAAACAGCAAAAAATATTATGCTACACCATAAATCTGTTGACGACAACAGATCCATCAGTTTAATACTGGAGTGTGATTTAATACTTTGACAAGTAGGTAAATTTTATGTTTGTTTCAGATGCTGCATATGAACTCAAATTTTACTTTCAAAAGTCATGTTCATCTTGTAAACAGGTCATTTTCAACTAATTACATTACACAGAGGTCAAACTGATCCAGCAGTAGTTTTTGGTTCTGATGTAATAATAATGTTGTATTGATAAGAACTCATGCATGTGTTAGTGACTGGTGTGTGAGTGTGCCAAGCGATGGGCTGGCACCCCATCCTGGGTTGTTCCCCGTTGTTACAGAGAATGGAGGCATGGATGGATGATTCGAACTCAGAAGAATGATGAAATTTGCCATGTTCCACTGCCATGGACAGCAGTGTTTCCCATTGCCCTCCTGCATAGCAACTTACAGCTTTTGAGTTTCAGTTTGCCATTCCCCAAATACATGCTTACTCCTTTGGATGCTACCCAACACACTGCACAGGCAATACATTTTCCCAGAAATTCCAACAAAAGTCATAACCGCCCCTCTTTAAATTCTTTAGGTATTGAGTCAGTTTCCTCCCTTGTGAAATACTGTCATTGTTAAAGTGTTTATAAACTCTCTCCAGCATTACAGGAACCATAATTGCAACGGTAGCTGCAAGCTAGTAGGAGTGGTCCATGTTGCTAATGAGCTGGACCACGCCAAAGTATGAGAAGAGCCCCATGGAAGTGAACATGTGAGTGGAGATAGGGATCTGGTGGTGTCCGTCAGACTCCACTTACAGTAGCAACGTGCAGCATAATCACTACCGGCTGAGTCACTTCCTCTGTGGGTCTAGTTTTGCCATGGCTGTGGCAGATAAGTAAATAGACCATGCCAGAAACAGTCCTCGTGTTGAGGGAATTGTAGCGAAGGGAGAAAAAAAGATTTGAAAAAATCAGTGGGTGGGGTGAATTGACAGCCAGACCGTTGCAGTACATGTCCCACTGCGTTATGGCAGCCAGTTAGTGGATGGTAATCCCATTCATTGAGGGTTTGGAATGCTCATTTCTCTCATTATTAGGGACGTACATCATGCCAACAAACTAAGTAGCCGGGAGGATGAGCCGTGGAGATACGGTGTCATGCTTCAGGCACATCAGGGAGGCTGTAGAGGTCTTGAGAAGCTAGAGGGAAAGAGGATGAATCTCGATTTGCACACTTGACTGTACTTGTGTTCTCGTGTACCCATTCTACGTAATCTTCCATTGCTGAAGACCGGTTCCGGTACAAGTACAGAGGATGATAAAAATCCCTGGATGTTGTTCTTGCTCTGCCCTAAATATTAAGGATGTATCACTTGCATCCTTGCCAAACAAGACCAATCCCATGATTCTTTGCATCCCAAGTTTTTGGAAGGCAAGGAAGCCAGACCAGTCTTGCCAAGACAACAAGGACGATCTTTGCAATCTTGTTATTGAGATTCACCCAGTTTATGAAGGACATATTTACATTCCTGTTGATGCAGCAGTGAACTGGAGTAGAAAAGATACAGCAATTACACTTCAGTGATCAAAAGGGAAACAGCTGGAATTTAACGTGTGTGGTAATAGAACTTTAACCCTACATCTCCTTCGTGTAATACAAACACCATGAAACCTCTGCATTTGTTTGGATAGGCTGAGGTTCTCAGCATGACATTTATGTTAATACTCTTCTATTTGTTTGATACTCTTACTGTTACAACTGTGACAAAGAAAACCTTGCCCACTGGAAAAGTGGTGGTCACATTGCAGAGGTACTGGGTCTAGGAGCTGTAGAGTGATGAGAAAGTGATGAGAATGAGGTAGGGATGGAGAAAACAATTGTACAGATATAATTTCCTTCTGCATTTTCTGGAAAAGTTGAGGTTGAATACCCTGTAGTAATATGCCTGCCTTTAGTTTATTGGTTATATTTTAGGATTCATTTTCCCATTTTCAATCTCTGTATTTGTGTATTTCCTAGTCCCTAGTGTTTCCAGAGCCTTCTCCTTCCCGGTTCCCATATCCTGGCTCCTGTTTCCTGGTTCCCGTTTCTGGGCTACTTCTCATTCCCTGTTTTCATCAATGTCCCGCACTTATATGTCTTGTCCAAAAGCTGTCCAGACTCTATTGTGCTACCTGGTTCCCATGGTGTTAGCTTTCAGTAGATCCAGGAATCGTCAAATGAAGATCATTTGAGTGAAATACGTTACTTGAAGCTTCCTGGATCAGGCATAACATTTATTCTAAGTGATCTACAAAGCAGTTATGGCCGCCACTTCTTGCTGTTTCTTTATATTCACTTGTAAAATTTGACATTCTGAGAACTGAATAGGAATTGTTATTTAAAAGCTTAGTTTAATTCAAGGACACTAGGTTTGAGATCTGATTGAACACCATGTTTTCTCATGTTGAATAGAACCTACAAAAAAAATTGTAAATGATATTTGACGTGTCATCAAAGCCACGTGCAGAAGTAATTAATGTCATGATGAAAATAGCAGAAGAAACAAATTTGCACTCTGACACCTGTGCTGGCAGGTCCTGCAGTTTGGACATCTGTGTAGGCGATGAGGAAGTGAACGCACTGGGCAAGTATTCCATGTAGAGGTTTACGAAGAACTGCATATCGCATTATGGACCTGCTAATCCGCAAAAAAAAAACACACACCTTCATGTCACTCATTTCCATAAGGACCAAATTGGCTCTCTGGCCACCTGTCAGTCTCAGATGAGAATATGAAGTAAGTAGAGAGACAGAGGTAGAAAACGTACTCCTCTGGGCTGGATTGTACAGATAGGATTTCCTGTGTCCTGTGATGTCATTTCCCTCCTAAACAATTGTTCCCCGGCAAGATGTTATTGTTCCCTTTCTCCTTTTCTCCTCAGCTGCTTTTCCCAAGAAACTGTAAATCATCCCAAAACCATTTTAATGGCAAAGAGTTGTTTGGATTATGGAAAACTCAAAGGCGCTGACTGCCTTCTTAACCCTGGGGAACCCACGGGGTCATATTTGACCTTGTATTTCTGCCTGGCATTCAACCCACTCATCAAAGCAAAGTAAAAAAATATATATATTTTTTTTTTCGTTTCGTATATTTTTTCATACCATATACAATAAAAATAAAAATTAAATCTTTACTTTGATGAGTGGGTTGAATATACGGCAGAAATAAAAGGTAGGGTCATATATGGCGCTGTGGGTTCCCCATGGTTAAAATCTGCTGCGTGAATATCTATCCTCTAATGTTTCCATCACTATTCAAAATTTTAACCTTAACTTTTGCCGTCCAAAACCTGCAGACCAGCCTGTTGGGCTGGGACTTGGATTGCAGTCAACAGACTTATCAGATCCAAAAAGATTTCCCCTCCACTTGACCAGAAGAGCTGCCGTCGTTAAAATCACTCAAGGCCACACTGCAAACCATTCCTCCTGACAACATTCAATGCACATGGTTCAAAATGGAGGTGACTTAGAAGCAGGATGTAGCCTATCACTAACAGCCTGAAGAGATCTTAATAACCACTATTACTATTTTTTTCTGGACAGAAGATAAGTACAATGCACATGAGTGTCTGGTGAACAGTATGTATGGAAAAAAAATAGCCTGTTGTGGTTTTTGTTATTACTGTTCACAATGGGAAATGGGTTAAATCAGTCAGCATTTGATAATATGCAACAATCCCACCATCATTGAAGGCTACCGTCAATGAATAAAGTAAGATCATTATAAAGTATGTTAGTCTTTTATACAAAAACAAGGTTTTGCAAGCTTTTGACTGTAGTCATTGTCGCAGCTGCGGTGGCCTTGAGCATCCTTCTGCTTCTGTAAACATCTCCTGCAAAAATAGTGTGGCTCCAGTCCAGGAAATTCGTAAATGCTAAACATGCCTAATTCTCTTTGGGAATTGACTGAACAGACACAGTTTTAACTGATCAGCTTTATGTCTTTGTCGTACTGCCGAGATTGGGTCAATGAAATTGGGTCAGTGGAGTGCAGGTCAGAAAATAACTGTGCCTTCCATTGTGATATCAGGTACGATGTGGGCGTTGGTAGATGCGTTCATGGCGTATAAAGCTTCCTGTCTATGGTCCAGAGAAGAACAAAGTAAACAAACAGATTTGCTTGCAGAAACCCTTAGCCTGCACGGCACCATACTGGAAATGCATTACAACTACAATCCCATGATCCTCTTGTGTAGCCAGTGCATGAGCAGTTTGAGTCTGCAGATGTTTAATTGAACTTATTTGAATTAATTCCATTATGTCCTTCTGGCAGGCAGTTGTGAAGTAAATATGATTGACCAGGTGACTTTTAGAAGCTGACAGTTGGATAGCAATATGGCACCATTGACAAATTGTACTTCCTGTAAGCCAATTTTTGTGAGGTTGAGGAGCAGCTAAGGTAAGCAGGGGCAGCCCTGGGCATGTGCAAACTGTGCACCTGCACAGGGCCGCCAAGTCCCGGGGGCCGTCAGGCCCCACGCCAATATACATGTATATTGAACATAAAACAGAAAGAGAAATTAACGACACAGGTGACTGCAATGTGGCCGAAAAACATTAAGCTGTATGTAGTATTATAACGTTCTGCAGAAATGAGTCAGTGCTAAGATAACGAAAAAAGGAAAATGGAAAAGTGAAAACAATAGAATAAATAGCAAAAAATAAAAACAAAGAAATACAAAAATAAAAAAAAATAATAAAAGAAAAACAAGCTGCTCAATGGGTATTGCTGCTACCCCCACATGGTGCCCGGTGGGAACAGCGAAAGCTGGCAAAAAGCAGCGGCAAATTTCTGCAAAAGCTAAACACTTGCACAATGCAGTGTCCGCAACGGACGTGGCCATCCGCCGCGCATGAGATGCCATATTGACGTTGGCAGGCGAAGGGGCCACCGATTCTTTCTCTGCCCAGGGCAGCCACGAGCCTAGAGCCGCCCCTGAGGTAAGTGTGGATCATGAAGGGTTTTGTCACAATAGCACCTCAACTATGTGGCCACTCAGAACCAGCGCAAAGACACTTCGGACACGTGTCTGTCTGCAGTTGTCAGTTTTCATCAAGTTGTCTCATTCAAAATTTGGAAGTCAGTAACTGACAATCCTTTTAAAATTCCTCAAAATCCAAAATGAACAGGGAGCAACACTAACATCAAAGAGGACATTAAGAAATGATGGATAATTGCTCTATTGTGGACTCATCCTGACTAAATAGCTTGAGGATAGAAGCAATTTCCTTTGTTTAGGCTAAAGGGTTGTAAGCCAAATCATATTCTTTCATTACTCACCACACATGTGTGTTTGCACACTGTGTTCCCTGGGCATTCATGTATTTCTCAAATGATTCACCTGGCTGGTACTGGTATAGCTTTAAAACACATCAATCATTCTAGCATAGAGTCCACAGAAAAATGGACTGCAAGCATCAAACGAACAAAATGCTTGCCCAAGGGTGTCTCTGGGATTTCCTCAGACCTTCACTGCTCCCTGTGGACAATCAAACTTTCCTTCATGCCTTCATGTATGTGTGTGTGTGTGTATTGTGTGTATATATATATATATATATATATATATATATATACAGTAGTGGCCAAAATTATTAGAACACTTGGCATATTTAAAAGGTTTGAGTTGTTTTTGTTGAACTGGCCATTAAAATACCCATAAAACAAATTAAAATTAAATATCTACAAATTGATCATTATGCTCTATAAACAATAGAATAGAGCGTTCATAAGGAGAATCACTGTGCTAAGCCCGGACCTCAACCCCACGAAGCACATTTTTGAGTTGGAAAATAAACTGGATATATCTATTGTACATTTAAAGGAAAGCCTTTGGCTTGAGTTGCAGAAGGCATGGGATAACATTAGTGTTGAACTTCTCAGGAAATATATTGACACTATGCCAGAGAGATGTGCTGCTGTAATTGCTGCAAAAGGTGGACATAGCAAATATTAAAGTTAAAAATGGATAAAAACAGTAGGTCTCACTTCATCTGATATTTGTTGTGCTCAACCATCTGCATATTTCATGAACATTATGAAATGAAGTCATGTTTTGGAGGCAAAAAAGTCAATATGTTCAGATCTGTCAGGTGTTCTAATAATGTTGGCCACCACTGCATATATGTATATATATAGGAGAGACTCATCAAATTTTATTGGATGTTCGTGTATATAATTAGCACTCAAAATGTAATTAACACCTGGCTAAAACTCATAGCTTCATGATTTGGTTACTTGACAGCCTTTTTAAAGAATAGGTATAAACTGGCCATGAAGCACCGAGTGTGCAAGGAAGTTGTTCAGTCAAGTGGTGCGAGTTCCAGCCCTCCGTCTCCGAAAAGCCCAGAAACACAAACACGGCGCAGAGTGTCGACGCGGCAGAGCTCGGCGGTCACATCTCCGGCGGCCCGCACCGGGAGCTCTCTCTCACCGCTTCACGGTGCTGCTCTCACACCAGAAGAATAGAAAGTGCTCCCACCCCTATTGTGTCTTACTGGCAGGGAAACAGCTTTTACAGAACAAGCAATAAAGGTTACAGAACAAACAATAAAGCTTTCCGGTGATATGTTGTGCTGAAAAAAAAGCTGATCGGCACGGTGTACGCGGGCCTGTTGTACAGCAGAATGTCTCCTTTTTTTGAAATACTGGTTTCCTACCTGATGCAAATGTCACTTTGGTCATTACTCTTCCAGGAGAGAAGGAGTCAAACCGTTTCCTTATAAGGGGTAAGAGTGCAGGGCTGCAGTATTTTAACAAAAGATGAAAAACAACCAGGTCACATCTGTGCCAATCTTTAAAAAGAACTGAATTTGCAAAAAAAAAAAAGACACATTCCTGGACAACTAATTTCTGAGTCGACTTAGCTATAAGTTTGCAAAGGCTGGGTAAATCAGAAATAAACAACGATTTAAATGCCTAATCATTAATAGTATGTTCCTGCTTACTTTCAGTAGTGTGTAAAGCATAAATGATGTACTTATGCAGGTCCATTCATAGCCAAGCAAATGACAGAGTCATAGTTTGGAAGTTGCGATGTCTGAGTATCAGGCTTTTCAAACCCATTTTGTCAACCCCCGAAGACACACAGCGGGCAGTAAACAGCCGGGGAGACAGGAGGCGCGAGAAGCCCAAACCCCACGAGCAGATGCTGTTTGTCCGCGGAAAGAGGGAACAATGGCGGGAATGCGCGGCCCGACTCGCGCCACTCGTGGGAAGGGGACTCCACACGATTGAGCACCACCGCGCGGAGCCGTTCCCTCCTGATCGTTCAATTGTTCAGCCCTTTGTGGTGGCTGACCCCCCCCTTACCCCTGCCCCCCACTCTTTTGTCATCCCAGGCCTCCCACCCCTTGTGTTGGCCTGGGCTGGGGGTGCGGCACTGGGCTGCTCCAGGAAGGTAACTGGCCCCAGCAGTTGTAATATTTCACTCCGGCTCTCTTGGGTCTTCCCACTATTGTTCCCTGCTGCGTTTACAGCTCCAGAATTCCCAGTGTGGCGCTCTCAGGCTTGCTCTCACACATTACCTACTGGCTTTCTTTGCCCCAAAACAGTGACTTAACACGCTGACACTTCTGCCCCTATTGTATGTATATTACTCTGTTTCGGGGTTGGGGTCATTCAGGGGAGCACTGAAGCTGACCTGAATTGAGGTAAGCGGAGTTGAAAAAGGCCCTCAAAGCTGCTAACAGTATAAAATATGCCCATTCTTTGCATGGGAGAGGCGATTGGGCAGCAGTAGCTCACCTCTCAGGGGCTTAACTAGATACCAGATTCAGTTGATCTGTTTGACTTGATCTGTTTACACCATAATGGTGCCCAGGAAATTTACACACTCCTTCCTCCAAAAATTCCCGTGGCCCCTACATCTGTACACTGACACAAAGAAATAAGTTTTTTTACAATTACATTTCATGCTTAAAATGTAATTGAAAATGAAATTCAACCTTCCTCACTGGTAGTCTACTGTTCACAGGCCTTGAACCTGAATCCAGGGTTGCCAGTGTAAAACTTTTTTATTGACAAAACTGTTTTTACTGATATCCCTTATTTTTTACTGACGCGCTATTTTTTTACTTTTGTTCAGGTTTTATGGACAGTAAAATTTATTTACCGATAAATTTTATACAGACTGTCGGTAAATTTACAAAAACTGGGCAACCCTCCCTGAATAACTTTCTTTTTTACTTTGTTGCTTTATTCACCACATCATCTTCCTCTTTGTCTTCAGGTTGCAGACTGAACATTAGTGTCCAGCCTCAACTGCCCGGGTTACACCTGGAGCCCCCTAGTGGTTCCTGGGGGATAATACCGAACGTAACCTTCGGCTCAGGGCCAGAACATCTGGCAGAGGTCAGAGACACAAACAGACCTCTTCCACACTTTTTTTCACTGTTGTACTAATTTCTCCAGCCTGCCCGCATCCCACCGCATTATTTATTTAGTCTTTCACAGCCTATTGTGTGCTGGCACCAACTTCCTGTTCCTGTTTTAACAACAAACAGCATTCCGAGTCCCTCTTCAATCAAATGCGGCATCAAAAATTTTCAGCATTGTCAGAGAAAAGAGTTCGGAGGCAATTTATTGCAGTTAAAATGACATAAAAACGTCACACAACACCTTTACTAAATTTAGCTGAAATACAGTTTGTTTTGGCATTTCGATCAACCTGTTTCACAGGGCGAGTTTGGGGGATTTAAAAGGTTGGCCTGCTGCGTGGATAACAGTTGACCCATGCATCACTGGGGGACAAGGTTGTGGAGCTTGCACCTTGTTCTCTTTTCTGCAGTTGCCTCTGTGATGGTCATTCCAACCCGAATCCCAGAGGCTCCAGTACCCAGCAGCTCGGCCTAATTAAATATTTCCCTGGAATGATGCTTACCGATCACATTCCTTTCACACACAGGCTTTAAAGGACCCCTCTTTTCCCCTCCTTTCCAAAGTAACTTACATTCTTAGCCAGATTTTTTTCAATATTATTATTACAGAAGGCATTTTGGTTAATCACCTTCTCGGGGGGGAAAGGGCATCAGCCTGAAAGAGACACTTTTGCGAATGTCTGGGACAGAACAGGCATAACCGTAGGAGTTCCTGACCATCCTTGGTTTTCCGTTACCCTTCCTAAAAAATGTCTGGCTTTTTCACCAGCGCTGGGAGAAATTTCTGGGGGTGCAAAGTTAACTTGAACCCCCCCCCCTTCCCGACCCTATAAATATGGAGAAGTGTGCAAATTAAGCTTCATGTTGGTACCATGATGCTGTGCTGGATATTATTTGGTCTTCAAGATGGAGAGATGGACTCGTCAGGTATCAATGAGCATTAGGTCAGCTCTGGAGTGGCCAACACAGAGTGCCAGACTTAGAATAGTTTTGGAATGAACTGAACCACAAGATTAGTGCAAAGTCTAGGTAGACCTCCCTAATGCTTAAAATGGGGAGCGGGCTGAAACATCTACCAGAAATTCGTTTTCAATAATGTGCTGAAAAAAACTAAAGGCTTTCATTTATAATTAAAATATATTTAGCTATTTGGACCCACTTAATACTCTAAAAGGAGCATTTGAGGCTGTTTTGTTTATAATTTAGAGCGCTAAATGAGTTAGGCCTAGTTTTCCTGGAAATGGAGATAAATGATATGCATGTGCTTCTCAAATCTGACCTAGTTTCCTTAAACACTCACAGCTAAAACTAAAGTCATTTTTGTGGGTTACTCAAAACATCCTGGAAATCTCTTGTTGAGCTAGTCTGAGGTCCTGAACTTAATAGACCCCCAGGGGACATACACAGCTCAATGAGGGTGTAAAATTAAGGCAAAAATCAAAAGGGAAAATTCAGACTGGTCATGTGGCATGGAAAAATAGTTTGGTGCTTGAAATTCAGAATGATTTGAATCTAAAAAATTCTTGGCAAAGGGATCTATTAAAAAACTAAAGTTTTTTTACAGTGCAGTGAAAAGTTCAAACATGGCTTCGGTGCTTCACAAAAACATTCTAAACTAATCAGCTGCTGATCTTGATCAGCAACAGGTATTATATCTGAAATTGCACACATGGCTTTCTTTCCTGGGCATGTAATATGTAATGTGATGCCTTAGATGGAGGAAGTAGGAGGCTGCCAAAGGGTCAACACCCCTGACGAGAGTGGTATCTTGGCACTGGGGTTATACTGAGGTAGTTGCACTTAGTCACTGAGGTGAAATCTCTTCTCTGTTCTGGCTCCACTCCAGTTTGACCACTTATTTCTCTGTAAGCTTTAGGAATGCATGAGTAAGATTTATCTCATATCCTATGTCAAACAAATTACAGTGAAGGTCAGTTTGGAAGTCTTCCTTTTCAAATCTTTGTGCCCAGAAATGCCCAGGATACTACTGTTATTCTAATGGTCAATCATGGCACTGAATTAAGGGCAACCCTTCCAATGACAACAAATTATCACTGAGGGCTACTTTGGCTTCAACTGTGTAATGAGCACATTGGGTAAACAGTAAAGCAAAGTAAACAAAAATGGGTCACATTATCAATATGACCATGCTGTTCAAATGATATCCTTATGCAGGACTATATGGGAACTGCCACCCTAATCCTTCAGCGGGGTGGACCACTCTACCGGAGAGCTTTGTTGTCCTATATGATGGAAATAAAGTCAATTTTCTTTCATTTTGCCAATGCTATCGAAGAGTCCAGACCATTGACAATGCTCAAGAAAGGCATATTCTGCGCCATCTTAATTGGTATTACCTAGATGTTGTTTTTGTGGCTCCTTAAGGAGTACGTGCACAGTGCAGAGTGGATGCAGCCAAGTTTGGACAGTGCTGGAGGCGTGCCCAACTGCCACACTTTCCGCCATAATATTTATTTTCAATGCCGCCACATAACAATGACCCCGTTGCCAATAAGCTTATCTAGGTCGAAAATCGCATTGAATTTGTCTTGTGTCAACAGTCCGGGGCCCAAGCATTGCTTTTCTTTGGAAAAAATTGAACACATTTCCAAGTTCCTGCCTCAGTTAAAACTATCCATTCATTTAAAAAAAAAAACCTACCAACAATGACAGGAAAACAATTTTTATGAAGACTTTTTTTGCATTATGGAACAGCCAGTGCAGCTTGACTGACTGAAGCTTTGATGTCCACAAAAAAATTTAATTACTTGTTTATGTTTTATAGCACTTTGAAAGAGTTGTCCAAGCTATTTACAGGGTTCAGAGCTTGTGGCCTGGAGTTCCATGAGCTGCCTACCTGGCATCTTCACACTGTACTTCAACCCTTCGTATTTCCTCTGCTTGTTACTTTGTCAGTTTGTACATGTAAAATCTCTAACCACTAATTCCAATAGATTTCCAGTAAAGGACATATGCTAGTTTGATTAAAGACAGAACTGGAAACTGTGGGTCACCTCAAGGTTTAGGTTCTTCGTATTGCCTCTTCTTACAGCTGGTTACGTTGCTATTATGCTGCCATCTGGTGGCAAAGTGTGGAAACAACCACATCAACAACGGAAACCATAGCATTAACAACAGAGGAGTGTTGGGCTAGTTTTTGAAAATATCACTAACAATTTCAGCTAAGCAACTGGAAGAGAGATGCAAGCTCAGCCGCTAGAAGAATATGGAGCATCACCCACCCTGCCCCAGTCACTACAATGAAATTAATGATAAAAAATAAACAAAAATAATACTTTGTATGAAATGTGTGAAAGGAAAAAAAAAGATGCCCAGGTAATGAGCTTCTCTAGGCGTTGAAGGATCCACCTGCTGCCTGGAACTGAAGTTGTCCTCAGAGATTCTGGTCATGGCAATGCATCATCACCATCAATTGGTTCAGAAGCTCAATGAGATGATGTCATTAAACGAGCACCAGTCAGACATTAGATGGTAGAAAACAATGTAGGAATAGTGATAATATGACTGTTCTGCCGCATCCAGCTATTTTTATAGAAATGAATGGAGATGATTATAGCAATTATGCAAAAAATAATTGCAGTCAGCGATCAGGTCATTATGTAATAATTGTGTCAGGCCTAGATGTTGTTGATAATTAATTATTTTCACCGTAGTATGTGTAAATATCTCCTATACACCAACCTGGATGAACACGAAGTTTTGAGCTGTAAAATGTATTTTAAAATACAAGTAGATGAAGGGATTCATGTGTTTCCTTAACGCATACCATAATAGAGTTCTATTCTGTATAACTGACAGGCTTGTGGTCATATTTCTTGAATTTCCTGAACAGAACAAAAGATTAGTAAGCAAAAATATGGAGCTGTAATAGTTTAGTTTGCTGAATAGACTTATTTTTTTCACTCACACCAGACACCTTGTACTTAAACCAAAACGTCCATCCATCCATCCATCCATCCATCCATCCATCCATCCATCCATCCATCCATCCATCCATCCATCCATCCATCCAT